>CM064525.1:563587-782087 GCA_032716605.1 Paralithodes platypus
ATACAGTATACTGTATAGTATATGTACAGTATGTGCGCGCGCGCAAATAGATACTGCACCCAATATTTTTTCCTCTCCTTGTACTGATCGTGTTTACTCCAGACCCTCCCCCCCCCCCCCCCCACACACACACACTCTAGCTAACCATTATCTCGGCGCCAATAATAAAGAAAACAAAAAACCCGCGCGACGCACCTTAGCAGCTTCCCGACGCCCTACCAGTGGTGACCAGGTGGCGATCATAACAACTCTGTGAGAGAGAGAGAGAGAAAGAGAGAGAGAGAGAGAGAGAGAGACAGAGACAGAGAGAGAGAGAGAGAGAGAGGATAATGATGTGTGTATGTGTTGGTACTAATCGTACATCACCATAATTTATTTTACCCACAATGTTATCACCCTGTTTATATCTCTATCCAATACATACATACAAATGTTTATATATATCGGCACTGTATACATACTATACTTTAATTAACACATACGTACTTTCTCTCACCTATGTCTCTCTCTCTCTCTGCCTCTCTCTCGTTATATATATATATATATATATATATATATATATATATATATACAGTATTATGTGGTTGTGTCTCTGTGCGTGCGTGTGTGTGTAAGTGAGATGCTATGTGTAGGTGAGTGTATGTGCCTGTGACTGCGTAGCAAGATATGGTGATTACAAGAGAGAGAGAGAGAGAGAGAGAGAGAGAGAGAGAGAGAGAGAGAGAGAGAGAGAGAGAGAGAGAGACAGGGAGTGGGGTGGGGGGTGGGGGGTATAAATGGAGACAGGTGGAGTATACAATAGAGTATGGACATTGAACAAGATACCACTACATACCAAATAATCACGATGTAAAGTATGTCCCAGAGCGTACTATGTAGAACATAAATAGCGACGCACCCATTGCAATCAGTATCTTGAATTATATATTATATAATTATATAGTATAGTCGTAATATATAGTAACCTTATTCATACACGCGACTGTACAGACACGTGCCATGTTTTCTAGAGGGGCTTCTTGTCTTGGTGTTTACTCGCTGGGAAGGTACGAAGGGATATAAATCACGAGCCAGATCCCCTCATTTCACGAACATAGATACACTCACAGATGCGAATATTTTCCACGGATGTATGATTATCATTTCTCAACTTTTACTGACAAACATCAATTACCAAAGTTTGGAATTACTCTTATCTCTCCTTCAACACATAACAACTACAGTTTTATGTCCATGCATCTTTATACAGTAATTATTTAGTAATTATATCAGATTATCTCTCTCTCTATCACACATACACACACACACACACACTATATATATATATATATATATATATATATATATATATATATACAGTATACATCCATGTACGGTATCTTTTTTATTCATGCGCGGGTCTCAACATTAAAGCTGATACGACTTTAATGTTACTTTTAGGTAATATCTATGAGTGCCTTGAGTAACATTCACAAGCAGCCTCGCAAAGATTAAAACATAACTCCTTGTCCTTGATTCATGGTGTTTATATGCCGCAGAGCCATCACAACGGCAGAAAAATGACGCGAATCCATTGCATTTATTAGCATACAAATATATATATAAATAGTTGAAATAAGTGGAAAAATCGTCGCCTGTATTGGAAATATTAAAGTGTATAAGATTACTGTATAAAATAAAGAGAAATAACAAATCAACTGATTAAATAAATGCCGATATGAGAGGGGTAACTTATAATATTAATAAAATAAAATAAATCCTGTGCTTTCACAAATGGCTGTGGATGAAATATAATAATATAGCGTTGCATTACTCAAAGAGATAAAATAATTATGAATGCATTTGTATAAACAGCGAAATATCATCGAGTCAACAACGCAAATAAAATGCCGAATATAACCAGTCGCCGAAATGGGCGGAAAAACGTAAACAAACAGACCCATCAAGCTCCGCCCCCTAAAGCTCCCTCAACCAATCATGAACAGTCGCCATCCTCCCGCCTCCGCCGCCTCGACCAATCACAATCGCGCTTTATATTGGATCGATTTGACAGATTCAGAGAGAGAGAGAGAGTGTGTGTGTGTGTGTGTGTGTGAGAAAGTGAGAGAGAAAGAAACTCCAATCAAGAAAACATGATCAATGATTGCTTCTATAGGGTGAACGGGACAAACTCAATCTATTTTCTGACAGAATAGACCCCTATTTCTAGTACTCCGATCTCTCTCTCTCTCTCTCCCCAAGTGACCACTTGCGAGTTTCAGGCTGGAACCTGGAGTTGTAGAAATCAATATTAAACATAATTACCAGCTAAAATACGGTTGTAGTGCATTTATAAAAAACAAACCCCAATTTAACACTTTCTATCCATTAAAAATCTAGATTATTATTGCATCTGTTTAATATCATGTTTATGGCTCCAACTTCCTTATAACCTGAAACTCGTAAGTGATCACTTTATTCTTTCATATATTATTAAATGTATCATATATATTTGTTTTAAATTACTCTTTATTATGCTTGTATTGTTTGTTTTTTAATTTCATAATAGTGTTTTGCTAAATCTTCAATATGTTAATTCTACATAGTGATTTTCGTAAGTTCATTTGTCTTTAAATTGTGCGGTTTCTGATTTTTATGTTTTAAAAACATTAAAATGCCAACCTAGACCCCCTTCAAGGTAAATTTGTACATTTTTCGATAGAAGAATGACCTAGCTGAAGGCCAATTTCTTTTAAATTACAGGCACCCTAGCAAAAAAATAAATAAAAATAAAATTACACCTGAATAGGGTGAACATTCTTATTATCATCCAAATAATGGAGTGAAACGACTTAAAATCTACAAACTAATGTAGTGAAACAGAAGAGGTCCAGAAAGACCCCTCTCAGGCCAAATAGGGTTAATTTATTTGTATTTTTTTCTAGGAAGTCTTTGAGGTGATCACACAAAGAAGGGTATTACGAGACCGTAGAATTAATTGATTGCAGAAAACGCATTGTTGTGTTCTCTCTCTTTCTTCCTTTCTCTCTCTGTTTCATTGTTTCTCTCTCGTTCTTCCTTTCTCCCTGTCTCTCGTTCTTCTTTCTCCGTCTCTCGCTCTTTCTTTCTTTCTCCCTTGTGTTCTCTTCCTTTCTGCTTCTCTCTTTCTCTCTCTCGTTTTTCCTTTCTCCCTTGTGTTCTCTCTCTCTCTCTTTCTTTGTTTCTCTCTCTCGTTCTTCCTTTCTCCGTCTCTTGCTCTTTCTTTCTCTCCACATTACTCATTCTTGTTCTGATTTTGTTTTCGTTTATCCCTTCTCAGAGTCCCCCTTCTCTCTCTCTCTCTGTAACAAGGGTGTGAAGCAACAAAGAGATATGAAGCCTGGTGAAGCCGTAAGGTAAAGATTGCTTCATTTATCAACATCAAAATATTGTTCCATCTATCTCTCTCTCTCTCTGTCTGTCTGTCTGTCTCTTTATCTCTCTCTCTCTCTCTCTCCGTAACAAAGGTGTGAACCAACAAAGAGAACTGAAGCCTGGTGAAGCCGTAAGGTAAAGATTGCTTCATTTATCAACATCAAAATATTGTTCCATCTCTCTCTCTCTCTGTCTGTCTGTCTGTCTCTTTATCTCTCTCTCTCTCCGTAACAAAGGTGTGAACCAACAAAGAGAACTGAAGCCTGGTGAAGCCGTAAGGTAAAGATTGCTTCATTTATCAACATCAAAATATTGTTCCATCTCTCTCTCTCTCTGTCTGTCTGTCTGTCTCTTTATCTCTCTCTCTCTCCGTAACAAAGGTGTGAACCAACAAAGAGAACTGAAGCCTGGTGAAGCCGTAAGGTAAAGATTGCTTCATTTATCAACATCAAAATATTGTTTTCTCGCGAGTTTCCAGTCTTATAAGGAGGCAGGCATTATAGTTAAGTTGTCGATTTTCTAAAATTAATAACTATCGATTTTGGTTATACTGTACTTTTGTTTACTTGAGTTTGGCAGTCATTTTAGTTAAGTTGTCGAGTTTCTTAAATAAATAATTATCGATTATGTTTATACTTTTTCTTACTAAATTGGCAGGCATTATATTTAAGTTGTTGAGTTTCTAAAATTAATAATTCAGTTATTTTTATACTTTTGTTTACTTAAGTTGGCAGGTATTTTAGTTAAGTTGTCGAGTTTCTAAAATAATTAATTAACAGCTATTTTTATACTTTTGTTTACTTAAGTTTGGCAGGCATTTTAGTTAAGTTGTTGAGTTTCTAAAATTAATAATGATTGATTATCTTTATGTTTTTGCTTACTAAGTTTGGCAGGCATTTGTGTGGAGTTTCTAAAATAAATAATTATAATGTATATAACCGACTCTCTTGCAGGCGCGTCAGCACAGGAGACCACGAACCACAAGAAAAATACCTAAACAGAGAAAGAAGAAACGAAGAGGAACGGAAATAATGGATAGATAGAACCAAAGAAGAAGAAGAAGAAAGAAAAGGAATGAGAAGTAGAAGAGGAAGAAGAAAAATAAAAGGAAGAACAAAAGAACAAGAAATCGTGTAGAGAAGTACCAATTCCAAGAAAATAGAAACTCATTCCAAATAAAGTTGCCAAAGAAGGCTATCAATTTCAAGATCATGTATTATAGGTCTCTTCGTTGAGTATCTTTCAGTTTACATAATTTTCTCTGACATACATTCTTCAAACCTATTCTATCTCCTAATATGTATATCTTTATTAATTCTTCCTTCAAATCCACCCCAATTGCCATCAATATAGGCCCTTTCCGCACATAATTGAAAACTTCTTCTCTGGGTGAGTTGGGTGTGAGAGGGATCTGCCTTGTATGGTCCAATCGTCTCTTTGCAGACTCCCATTTTCTTCTCTTCTTATGTAAACAAGGAGATAACTTGAAACCCCACGTAGAAGACCTCACCATACCCTAAGAAAACTGCACAACCAAGAACACGAAGATGGACAGCTGTTACGTACCAAACAACCCGGCCTACACAGACTGCTGGAGGCCGCTGTCCCCAACATGTGGTCAGGCGCCCATCTTAACTTCGCTCCGCCCCCTGACCGCCCCTAGCCCGCCCATGCACCCCCCACCAGCCTACCCACCCCCGCGGTCCCCCATGCCACACCCAGACGATTTTGGGACGCCCCGGACGCCCCCAGACGCCCCGACCGACGCCATGTACACCGCCACCAACATGCAGACTCACCCTTCGTCAGTGTCCTCCTCCACGGCAGCTTTCCCGCCATTGTTTGATCTGGAACCGTTGCCCAATTTCGTCACTCTCTCGCCACATGCTCCCTACAAGTAAGATAGATAGATGATTAGATATAGATATTTATATAGATAGATAGATTGGTAAATAGGTAGATATATTAGATAGATAGATATTTAGATACACATTACATTACATTGTTATATTTGGAACCCCTGCCCAATTTCGTCATTCTATCGCGCTCCATGCTCCCTACAAGTAAGATAGATAGATTATGTATAGATAGAATGATTCACAAATAAATAGGTATAGATTTTGGCTACACTAACAACATATTGTATGGATTCGCCATTTTTGTATCTTCATGCACACTGAAAAATAAGTAGGCAGATGCTTAGATAAATATATAGATATTGAAATACACATCAAATAACATAACAAATTATAAACCTTGTTAAATTGAAAACATAGCATTATACATAGATAAGGCATTACAAAACAACACTAGATAATTGGGAAGGAATAACAGATTAGGACATCAACAGTTTTTTCAGCAATTAATGAAGTAAATGAATAAATAATAAACAAATAACGTAAACAATCTTATTGAAATTTAGCATTCGGTAGCCTATAGGTAGAGGCTACCTGTGTTTTAATTTATATCAGAAAGCCTTTTAAAATTAGGACATTTGAAATAGCTTCAATATTAGGACATTAGCAAATATATTCACATGGGGCAAAGGGAAGAGCTTTAATGTAAGGCAGATCTAAACTCATAAAAAGAGGCTTATAATCGTTTAATACAAAAGATAAGCTGCGAGCCAGACAAACCGACTTACAGAATAATAATGATAGGTTCCATTTCCAAACTGTTATTTCCCTAGATAGTAACAGAGCATTGGAGTATATAATTATTATGTATTGTATATAATTATAGTGTTGTAGTGGATTTGATAATATAAGTATTTCTTAGGCTACGAGTAGAATATGTTATGCTAATGATTTGCCTTCAAACATGAGAATGATTGAGATACTGATCATGTATTTTTTATAGCCCATTGTACCTAATACGACTTGTTTACATCAAAATCTTGACTGTCCGTGGTTCGATCCTGGGAGAAACATTTATTCATGCAACTCACGTGTATTTGCTAGATATAATACTTCAAATTAAAATATATATTTAAACATATTTAACTTCATTCAAAACAGCATTTTATAATTCTCATGTTTGAAGGAATGGCAGTAATGTGGAAAATGTAGATATTACTTGTATATATACAGTCGTTTATAAAAATTCGTGGACCTATTTCTAATTATGGAAGTATATCTCGGGAAACGAGTAAATAAATAACATTTTCTATTTATCAACTACTAAACAATGTATAATATTAATTAAAAAGCGAGTTTCATGCAAAATCAATCCAGCTAGTTATAATCGCATACAGAATAATATAGGGGTCCACGAATTATTACAAGTGACTGAACCGATTTTTGTACCTTTCAAGCCTGTACGGTGAAGGGAATATTATATGCCTGTATCTTATTATTATCTTTAAGCGCCATTTTGTTTGTCTTGAGCTGTTCACCCCTTCAGTACCGGTGACGTCCTTTTCATTATATTCTGGCGACTATTAGACGATCTTATTCAGCTTAGGAAGGATGTCTACCAATTAAAAGGCTACAGACAGCTTAGGAAGGATGTCTACCAATAAAAAGACAGCTTAGGAAGGATGTCTACCAATTAAAAGGCTACAGACAGCTTAGGAAGGATGTCTACCAATTAAAAGGCTACAGACAGCTTAGGAAGGATGTCTACCAATTAAAAGGCTACAGACAGCTTAGGAAGGATGTCTACCAATTAAAAGGCTACAGACAGCTTAGGAAGGATGTCTACCAATTAAAAGGCTACAGACAGCTTAGGAAGGATGTCTACCAATTAAAAGGCCACAGACAGCTTAGGAAGGATGTCTACCAATTAAAAGGCTACAGACAGCTTAGGAAGGATGTCTACCAATTAAAAGGCTACAGACAGCTTAGGAAGGATGTCTACCAATTAAAAGGCTACAGACAGCTTAGGAAGGATGTCTACCAATTAAAAGGCCACAGACAGCTTAGGAAGGATGTCTACCAATAAAAAGACAGATTAGGAAGGATGTCCACCAATTAAAAGGCCACAGACAGCTTAGGAAGGATGTCTACCAATTAAAAGGCCACAGACAGCTTAGGAAGGATGTCTACCAATAAAAAGACAGATTAGGAAGGATGTCCACCAATTAAAAGGCCACAGACAGCTTAGGAAGGATGTCTACCAATAAAAAGACAGATTAGGAAGGATGTCCACCAATTAAAAGGCTACAGACAGCTTAGGAAGGATGTCTACCAATAAAAAGACAGCTTAGGAAGGATGTCCACCAATTAAAAGGCCACAGACAGCTTAGGAAGGATGTCTACCAATAAAAAGACAGCTTAGGAAGGATGTCCACCAATTAAAAGGCCACAGACAGCTTAGGAAGGATGTCTACCAATAAAAAGACAGCTTAGGAAGGATGTCCACCAATTAAAAGGCCACAGACAGCTTAGGAAGGATGTCTACCAATTAAAAGGCCACAGACAGCTTAGGAAGGATGTCTACCAATAAAAAGACAGCTTAGGAAGGATGTCCACCAATTAAAAGGCTACAGACAGCTTAGGAAGGATGTCTACCAATTAAAAGGTCACAGACAGCTTAGGAAGGATGTCTACCAATAAAAAGACAGCTTAGGAAGGATGTCCACCAATTAAAAGGCTACAGACTATCTCAATTAATAATTTTATCTACCATATATCCTTCCTAAGCTTCATAAAATCGTTTAAATGTAGCTAAAATAAAATAAAATAGACGTCACCGGTACTGGAAGGGTTAACCCCGGCAATGAGACCCAAACAAAATGGCCCTTACATACATTGGTGGTTGGTCTATACATTTAGATTGTATCTATAGATTACTTAGCCGAATATGGGCTAGTTATTAAGTTATGTAGTGTATATATATATATATATATATATATTTACCTCTCTCTCTCTCCAAATTAACATGCATTAACTTTCAATCTATAACACATTCATCTGCGTAATCTGTAATCATTGGACGATCTCTCTCTCTCTCTCTCTCTCATGAAATAAGCCTTTAAATCTTTTAAAAACAAATTGGCACCATAATATTTATTCATAATCATTAAACGATTGTATTCAGCTTAGGAGGTTGGCATAGTTTTACCTCTTCTACCCCTACAGTGTATTTAACAGTGTGCTCGTATATAACACAAAAATAATATACATATAGATATATATAATGCTTTAATAGTTTATATGTGCTATTTGAAGACGTAAACTATTGAAACACTTATTGTGTGTATCATTAGTGTTATATCAGAGCACACAATTTGTACAGGGTAAGGATCCTTCTTAAGCTGAATAAAATCGTCAATTGTAAACCAGATCAAGATGAAAAAAAAACTCTCTCTCTTATATATATATATATATATATATATATATATATATATATATATATATATTTAAACTGTTCATATTCGGTTTTGTATGGATTTTATAATTAAGAATAATTTCACTATATACAAATCTGCTATAGGTAAACACTGCTTGGCTAGTATAATATGCTATGATGGTGGTGGGTGGAGTGGGTTACATAAAGTAAGGCCGAATTCTTAAAAGTCTAAAACAAAATAATAATAATAAACAATTATAACCCGCAGCAAGTTGAGAGAGCAAGTTATATAAAAAAAAAATCCATTGAATAACAGCTTTCATAAGCTTCATTCAATACGAAAAAATATATGGTTTTCGAGTAATCATTATTTTATATATACCGGTATATATATATATATATATATATACATATACAGTAAATATATAAATATATATATACCGGTATATATATATATATATATATTTTTTTTTTTTTTTTTTTTTGTATTCCCTAATTTGGCCTTTATCGTAGAGGTAAATAGCTATTGTATTATTGTATCTTGATGCGGAAACCTAACAATATTTCGTCTTGGCGGGGACTATCGCTTGCTTGTATATACTGTACTGTACAAATTATAGTAGTCAAATCAACAATTCGCCGAAAAACTTGATGATAATGTGTGTACAAAAACATTATGGTAAAATTAACCTCATATATCTACTATGTGGAAACAAATTAAAATGTAAAACTTGCATAACAAACAAACCAAAACAGGGACGACACAATATGAAGACCAAACTCACTATGTGGAAATAATGTATTAAACATTTAGCAAAACAATAATATGAAGAACAAAAAAATGCACAATATAAAGACAACATAACTTACCATAATCACTATGTGGAAATAACGCATTCAAGATTTATCCACACAATACTATTAGAGAGAGAGAGAGAGAGAGAGAGAGAGAGAGAGAGAGAGAGAGAGAGAGAGAGAGAGAGAGAGATTAGACACGGGCTATTGGCAACATGAGGACTGTCTAGGAAGTGATATATAATGTCAAATTCTAAAGATGTTTTTCGGCGAATTATTGATTTTTACTAGACAAAATAAATAAATGATGCTTGTATTTAGTGCTAAGGTAACACAGTTATACCTTTGTAAATATATATTACACTGTTCTATAGGATTTTAAGCAATAAAGATTAATACAAAATATACCGAGTTTTATCCTTACATGCTTTACATAGTGTTAGTTGCTTGTATTACTCCGCATATATTTATTATACTAACATGCATTGAAATAATTAAGTAGTATGCTGTAGATCCTTTCGCTAACATATGGGTATCTGAATTCTGTATCGTTTTTACAAGTAGGCATAGTGGTATATAATTATCCTTAATTGTTATATTGGTATCCTAGAGCTATATATGAACAAGTATTTTATAAGTAGTGTAACATAACGGTATAGTATAATGCACAGTATATATATATATATATATATATATATATATATATATATATATATATAGCGATTTGGCATCTTAGTTTCATACTCTCAGACGATTAAATTCAACTTTTGCAGGATATTTCAAATTTTAAAAATTAAAAATTTATTGTTGAGTTTGAAAGTTCCCTCTATGTGTATTAAACTGTAACTATGGTGTCTTGAGGTACTTCCATACAGATTTATTTTTCTTTTCAACCTTGAACTTTGAAATATCTCCCCCATATTTATAATACATGAACTTTACTCTTCTACTTCACACATTGTTTTACTTTTGGACTTCCAAACCTCCTTTTTTATGGTAATGAGCTTTGACCTTAGCATTTCCACAATATTTAGGCCCTCAATTTTTTTTTTTTTTTTTTTTTAATGAGCTTTGACGTTTTTTTATTTAGCCCTTCCAAACCTCTTTATTTATGTTAATGAGCTTTGACCTTTATTCCCACATTATTTAGGCCTTCCAAACTTCTGTTATATTATGTTTATGACCTTTATTCCCACATTATTTAGGCCCTCCAAAACCTTTCTTTTATGTTAATGACCTTAATTATCTCACTATTTAGGCCCTCCAAACCTCTTTTATTTGCTAATGACCTTTAACATTCATTCCCACATGATTTAGGCCCTCCAAACTTCATTTGTTTTATGTTACTGACCTTTAACACATATTCCCACATTATTTAGGTCTTCCAAACCTCTTGTTTATGTTAATGACCTTTGACCTTCATTCCCACATTATTTAGGTCTTCCAAACCTCTTTTATTTAATGATCTTTGACCTTTATTCCCACATTATTTAGGCCCTCCAAACCTCTTATTTTAAGTTAATAAGCTTTGACCTTTATTCCCACATTATTTAGGCCTTCCAAACCTCTTATTTTAAGTTAATAAGCTTTGACCTTTATTCCCACATTATTTAGGACTTACAGACCTCTTTATATTTATGTTAATGACCTTTGACCTTTATTCCCACATTATTTAGGCCTTCCAAACCTAATTATTTCTGTTACTGAGCTTTGACCTTCTCTGCCACAGCCGGGACGTGGGTAGCATGTTAGGCAAGGAGAAGGGTGACCACATGGCCGACGTTCTCCTTTCACTCAAACATGCAGTGGTCCACCCTCATCAGGTTTGTTGTGACTCCTCCCCCCCTCCACACCCAGATGACTCCGCCCACCTCCCGCCCCTCACCCCACCCCCTCTACACTCCTCCTCCCCTCCTTTACCCCCCACCCACCCCCCGCTCCCGCCCTTCCACCCCCCTCCGCAGTACTCCCCCTCCTCGTAACCTATCTATCCCCACACGCCGACCTATCTACCCCTAGCCCCCCTCACCGCCCCCTCCCCCCCACCTGATACGGTCCTACCCGAGGCTATCCTGCCCCTCCCCGCCCCCTCACCCCACACAGATGGCCACCTCCTCTCGGCGACTCATCTGGGGGACCACGTGATTTTAGGAACCAGCACACCGCCCCCTTCGTCAGGCAGCCAGTCCTTTGCGGCGTCCCTGTCCTTCGGGGGGACGCTGGGGTCCTTCTCCGGGGGCGGGCTGGTGTCTCTAGGGGGTCCTCTGCCCCCCATGAACACCCCAGGGTACTCTAGCCCCCTGGGAGGTCCTCTGTTACCACCACCACCACCACTATCACCGTACTCGGCCTATCAACAGACTCAGGTATGGTGATGACAGTAACCAACCCACAACCACCACCAGCCAGACAGTCACCCCTCGGCAGTAGCTCACCGCCAGTACCAACGTATATTTCCCTTAACCCTTTTATCATGGTGACAAATTGCTTATCTTATTCTGACTACCCCTAAATTATTATATTCAACTTAGGAAGGTAACTCTTAGCTAAGGGGAATCATCTAAAATTGTCTAAAATCATCTATTGTTAGTCAGAATGATTTATGAGCACGTTATCATGTTGAAAGGGTGATAAGAGACATCCAGTAATTTAATTCAACCATAATTTCACTCTCAGAATCCATAGTTGGAAATAAATCCGTCTTAATTTTCGTATCTTCACCCAGTATTCCTCGCTATTACAAACCCGTTGATTTATTACCCGTAACTAAAGTATTATTGTCTTCCTAATTGCTGTAGCATACTGTATATCGGTTAGTCAGTATCAGTAATTGTAGCGTGAGATTCTTGCTGCATTATACACTCCAACACCAAGTAACTTAGCTGCCTTTATAAACAGTAAATTATGTAGTACTCTTAGTAGTTGAACACGTACAATTCCAATGCTATTTGGCTTTTAGTGCAGTAAAATACGCTGGTATACTAGTAACTAGAGACGTTACAGTAATATTAGTACTTTACTATTCTAACTAATAGTTATCAACAGATAATTAACAAACAAGTTTTGACAGAATTTGTCTTATAATAATACAAGATACTACAAACTGTTAAAGATAAAACAAAGATATATACACATTGACAGGAAAACTATTACTGACCTATCATTAGAAGCTTCAAGTTGTTCTCGAGTTATAAAATTAATAACGGCAAATAGAATAATAAGCTTTCAACGTGCTTATTGTAACTGTGCAGCAAGTAAGCACATTTTATATATACTGTATATTGTTTTTACTAACCATTTTAACTAATATACACAGTATATATACAAAATAACATGCCCTGCGTCTTGTATGAAAATATAGCAATGCTTCACTAACCATTAACAAATACAAACAAATCAATGAAAATTATAAAATCAACCAAATAGCAAATCCTTGCTTTTTTTTATTCTTGAAAATAAAATAATGCTTTACTAACAGTCTACAGCAATTAACAACTACTAAAATTGACCTAAGTTATGAAACCTTTGCTTATGATAATCCTACAATCAGTGGACAACTAACTAAGGCTTTACTAACTGTCAATTTTGCAAATAATCTCATACTAAAATTGTGCTACCAAAGGCGAGCAAAACTGGTGAAGAGAAAATGGAAGGAAAAAATATGAAAATAAATATAATCATAATGTTTCAAAATTTGCCATTGCTAGTCGAATATGCGAGTGGGAGGACACAGAACACGAGAACAATATAAGTTCCTAAATATCTCAAATTAAAAAAAAAATACGCTACTATTCGTGAGTATACAAACATAGGTCAATATTTCACACTATAATAATACTGTAAGTCTAATATTCATGACTATGAAAAATTAGTCAGGCAGACGAATTATAGGCGTTACTTGACTAATTACAACTAACAACCGTTTTCTGTGGAGGTTGCGTCATCACTTAACTGAGTCTAATTATTATAGGGCTAGTTTTTAAGCCAAATTATATATAATAATTATTACAAAAAGTAAATGAAACTAATTTATTAACTTCAATTTTGCAAAGCACAGAATGTAATATGGTATCAGTTTTGTGTTTTCATATATTATAATTAAAAGTCAATGCTATGTATTTATTCCGTTTTAATGTAGCCTACTATAGAAATCCTTCGCTTTAGTATATCAGAAGTCAATACCAAGTAATGCATTACATTTACGATTCAATCTAAAACATGCAAACAAATTAATGAGAATTTTAGATTTTGTTATTAATTTTGAAAACATAATTCAATCTTTCTATTTCGAAACATTAATTATATTTTAGATGACCTACAGTATGTACAATTATATGAGAACAATAATTAATTGATTTCATCCACCCACCCTCTCTCTCTCTCTCTCTCTCACTTATTCTCTCTGTCTATTTATCTATCTATCTACCCATCTATCTCACTCACTCTCTCACATCTATCTCATTCCCCCCCCCCCCCCCACCCTCTCTCTCTCTCTCTCTCTCTCTCTCTCTCTCTCTCTCTCTCTCTCTCTCTCAGACGTTACCAAGCATGATGGGCGGTATGGGCGGGGCTGCGGGCGGCTGTTACTCCACCGGCGGGGGGGTCGGAGGCGTGGGGGGCTACCAGGACCCCTCCTCGGCCTACCCTCCTCCCGTGGGTGGCGCGATGCCCCCCACAACCCACCACCACCACCACATGTTCCCCGCCATGAGTGTGAACGTGTCAATGAATATGACCATGGGAGTGTCCAATGTTAATATGGGCTACTCTCCAGAACAATCGCTACAACACCAGGTTAGTAGATAGATAAATAGTAATATAGATAGATAGACAAATAAATATATATATATATATATATATATATATTCAGATAGATACATAGCTAACTTAGATAAACAAATATATAGAAAGTTAGGTATAGACAGGTAAATATTGATAGCTAGATAGATATAGTATATATATATAGATAGATATATTCATAGCTAACTTAGATAAACATAGATAGAAAGTTAGGTATAGACAGGTAAAGATAGATAGATAAGATAGAGAGATATAAAGATAGATTTAGAAGATTGATTGATTGATAGATAGATAGATAGCCATGAGTGTGAACGTGTTTATGAATATGACCATGGGAGTGTCCAATGTTAATATGGGCTACTCTCCAGAACAGTCGCTACAACACCAGGTTAGTAAATAATAAGTATATATATATATATATATATATATATATATATATATATATATATATATATATATATATACACACACAATTACAGACCATATAAACAAAAAACAAACAAAATACAACCAAATACAATCTATGGTGTTGGAAGCCATACAAGTTGAAAACCCTTAGCCTGACCCACTGGAAATGTACAACTACGGACAAATATTCGTGAGCTCTTTCGAGTTATGTTATGCAAATGTACCCATACCCATTTAGGTTGATGTTCAGGTCAAATCAGCTATATATTTAAAAAAACAAATAAAAAAGTAGCAGTCAATAATTCGGGTACATTTCCAAGTATATTCAATATATATAGGCCGAAGATCATGACCACTAAAGTCTACAAGCAAAAGAACGACTTAACAATCACACTAATATTTCTACCATTTGGGAAGAGTCGGCCAGGGAATAAGTGTGGAAATGTACACTCGGATACCAGTCTCTAGCCCACACATAAGAAATCGTGGACACCTTATGTTTTTCCTTATGTAATTATAACTATCTGGTTTGATTTTTGGATATAACGTTCTTTACAATAACTAGTATATATATAGTTGTGTTGTTAATTCATAGAAACTATATTCATAAGTTGGTTTCCAGAGATATACTTCCATAGTTAGAAATAGGTGAAGTCTACAAATATTTATGAATGGGATAGAGATTATGGTATCCGAGTGTACAGCCCATTAGCTCTAGCCCTTTTTGAGTTACAGAGGATAGAGGTCAATATTTCTGGCCTACCTATAATGAATGGACTATAGCTACTGTCCGTTCATTATAGGTAGGCCAGGAATCGTCACCACTAACCTCCGTAACTAAAAAAACGTCTAGACTGAACGAACTAAGTTTTGTCACCATTTAGGAAGAGTCAGCCAGGGAGGAGGTGTGAAAATGTACAGCCCATTTGCTCAAGCCCATTTTGTGTTAAAGAGATTAGGAGTCAGGATTTCGAGCCTACCTATAATGAACAGGGTATAACTATTGTTGAGGCCGAGGCCGCCACTATCGCCAGATAGTTCAGAGAACCGTTGTCACTACTTACTATGAGAATACTCTCTCTCCCCTTAAAGGGAAAGGCGTACGCTTCATGTGTTAGAAGCACAATGACATATGCCACGGAAAAGTGGCCTGTAAAAGTGGATGATATCAACAGAATGGAACGCAATGAGATGAGAATGGTGTGATGGATGTGTGGTGCCAAACTGCAAGATAGGATATCACGTGTAGACCTGACAAGACAGTTAGGTATCAAGAGTATCAGTGATGTGATGCGTACTAGCAGGCTTGGATGGTTTGGACACGTGGAGAGCATGGATGAACTAAGCTGGGTCCGTGAATGTGGAGGGAGCTGCACCAAGGGGCGGACCAAGAAAGACGTGGGATCAGACCTCACGGTCTGATCTTGAATTAAAAAAAAAACAGACTAAAATGAGGCAGCTCTGAACAGGGCTGCCTGGAGCGCCGCTATTAGGACGTGAGACCGGAACCGCACTTCATGTGGAGCACTCGGTCTTTAAAATTGTGTATGTATGAGTGTATGTACGTAACCTACTCTAACCAGCTGTTTTTTCTCCTAGTGGTCTACAGGTTGTGGTGGTGTCAAGACCTTTCGTGCCATTTAGGTGTCGATTTTTTCCTGGCGAGCGATAGCGAGCCTGTAATTTTGGAAGAATCGGCCTTTGGCCGGGACATTTTGCTACCGAAAAATGTACACATTTATCTTGAAGGGGGGGTCCAGGGGGTGTTTTTCAAAGCTTGATCGAGGTCTAGCGAGGAAACTAAGTAATATATGAATAAATGACTGAATAGACCAAAAGACCAGCCACTAGCCCCTTAAATATATGTATATAATTATGTAATGATGTATGTATGTAACCAACTCTAACCCCCTTCTCTCTCTGTGGTACAGTGGTCTACAGGTTGTGGTGGTGGTGGTCAAGGTGGTGGTGTGTCCCCAGTCAGTGGTGTAGGCTACCCTCAACACTCAGCCACTGGTTTGGTCAGCCCATTACCTATGTCATACAGGTGGGGTGACGTAAGGTGAGATACCTTTATGACTTGATAGAATGATGGTTTTGACATATTTAGCTTCATTAAATTTGAAGTCGTATTCGTTAACTATTCCATTTGTATTAGACTCACAAGTTACTATAGCCTGATAGAATACAATACTCATTTTACTATATTTTCGTATTAAATTTGTGTTTAGCACTTGTAAATATATTCTGCATGTATATATGGTGTGCCTATTTAAAAATAAAATAAAATATAAACAAAACGAATATATGTCAAAAAGGGTAAAAAGGGAATGTGGCCCAAGATTATGGCCCATCATAAATATTCTCACTTGTGGATACCATTCAGCGAGGACCATTACAATCCTTATGTAGTGGACGCCTGATTTAAATGGTGTGTGTGTGTGTGTGTGTGTGTGTGTGTGTGTGTGTGTGTGTGTGTGTGTGTGTGTGTGTGTGTGTGTGTGTGTGTGTGTGTGTGTGTGTGTGTGTGTGTGTGTGTGTGTGTGTGTGTGTGTGTGTGTGTGTGTGAACGTAATATTATTTCTTATTTATAAATGAAAGAACAATATTAATCTAGTGTTATTGACCTTTAAACGTTTCTCTTGCAGTGGTTCGTGTCAACAAAGTTACGGTGTAGGGGCTTACTCTTGGGGTTCTGGTGACCTCCGACCTGACCCTACCATGACCTCCCTAGACCACCGTGACCTCTGCCTCCGATCCCCCCCACCCCTCCGTCCCCGCCTAGGGTCGCCGCCCCCTCCGTGTCTACCACCATACTCTATTAACAATACTCCAGTCTCGCAATGTAAGTATATATTACAATTATAGGGTTAAATGCATAGAATATATACACATGCAGTATCTAGGTTAATATACTGTATGTCTCACACACACACACACACACACACACACTCAATATCTAGGTTAGTATATGTTATGCACACACACACACACACACACACACACAAATACATATACACTTGCACGCAAAGAAATATTTTTCAAACGTGTACTAAATTTAGTAGCAAAAATAAATAAATAAATAAAATAATAATAATAAAATAGAAATAAACAAAATCTTTCTCAGTTTGCGTTAATTTTAGATGCTTAAATTCCTTTTAATTATCACAAAGTGATTAAGTGGAGATATTTGTAATGAACCTGTTGAAGTACTGCAAACATTAATCAAATTCAGCTGAAGGAGTCAAAGATCTAAAAACAAAAAACAAAATTGTATACGTGTTTGTCGACTACAAAGTACGACCTAAGATGGTGGTTTATCCCCGCCCTGTACGGCACTAAGCATTACAAAAACCCTCCTGGGGGGAAGGGGGGGGGGGGGGGGGGGGGGTGTCACCACCAGGAGGGGCTCAAACCCAAGCGCCTCTGATACATAACTTTATTCTATTCCAGCTATGACCAAACAATTGTTTTACTAATTTTAATGATTCAACGATTTAGGACTAGTATTGTGATAATTTAAAATAAAAATACGGCTAAAAAGACGTAATTTGTCAAACCCAAGCCTCTCTGATACATAACAACTTTATCCTATGCCAGTTACAGCCAAACGATTTCTTCGTAATATTATATATAAATTTACTTAAGGGGGGTCACCTGCTTTTTTCTCTTTCTTGCTTGTATTCATTCGGCCGCAATCAGCCTACTGTTTTAAGACATTTATCCCTATCCAGATGTCAATTTATCGCGAGCCAGCATTTTATGGAGAAATCCGGCTTCGCCAGACATTTTTCTATAGAAAAAGTTACAAATTTAGCCAGCTGTCTAACTCATTATCCAAAATATGGTGGCTAGCTATCGCTCGACAGGTATATATCGACACCTGGATGGGGGCAAACGTCTTAAAACAATAGGCTGAATGGGGCCGAATGGATACAACCCAGAGAAAGAAAAAAGCAGGTCACCCCCCTTAGGAAGCTAAACATAATGTAAGACACTCCCTTTCCACTAACTTTCTGACTAATAACAGGTGATTTTTCAGATGGCCAACTATCACCAACCCTAAGCGCTCTGAGGCGGCGACCGAGTATGGTGTTAGGCGGTGGGGGTGGGGGTCTAGGCCCACCCTGTACGGCACTAGACATAACCAAGCCACTCCTGGGGGGGCACCACCACCAGGAAGGCCTTAAACCCAACCTGTGTCGTATCTGCGGCAAGACCTACGCCAGACCCTCTACGCTCAAGACGCACCTCAGGACGCACTCCGGGGAAAAGCCATATAGGTAGATATTGATTGGTTTGTTGAAGTTTTGCTTTACCCTATTATAAAACTAACTAAAACCTTCATCGACATCAGCAGCTATCTCAAATAAGTTGCTCAAATAAAAAATAATATGCCATTATTTCATTATTTTCACTCAACTCACACTTAAGAATACCTCAAGACGCACTTTTTTAAACTCAACTCCACTCTAGTCGCCGAAGATCTTTAGAACACTTAGTGGAGAAACAACAATAGATAATTGTCAAATAATATCTGATATAACATAAAATTCTGTTTTCAAATGGTCCGAAATAGTTCTCAATGTGTTAATTGAAAAGCCATCTCAGGATGCACAGTGGAGAAAAGCCCAGTAAAAGTGTCAACGAAAATCTGTTCTATTGGCTGCAGTGTTTCCATGGATCTGCTTCATTTGATGCATACTTTTGTTCACTTATATATAATCTGGTTTATGTCATATATATATTTAATCCAATCCAACTAAGCTGACTAGAGATAAACGTCAGAACAGTAACAGTTATAGAGGAAAAGATGAACAGGTTAATGTGAACTATTATGTATATTGTCGTATTAGTGTATGTATAAATGTGTCTATATGCCCCTCAGATGTAACGACTGCAACAAGTCCTTCAGCCAGGCCGCCAACCTCACCGCCCACGTCCGAACCCACAGCGGAGAGAAGCCGTTCCGCTGCCCCATCTGCGACCGCAAGTTCTCCCAGTCCTCCTCCGTCACCACGCACATGCGCACACACTCCGGCGAGCGACCGTACCGCTGCCGGATGTGCAAGAAAGCCTTCAGCGACTCCTCCACGCTCACCAAGCACCTACGGATCCACTCGGGGGAAAAGCCGTACCAATGTAAACTATGTCTCCTCCGCTTCAGTCAGTCCGGTAACCTCAACCGCCACATGCGAGTCCATTCTCAAACCTCGTGAGTAGACCCAACCAGCCCTCGTGTAGACCATAGTATACCACAACCACAAATACCACAGCCACAACCACAACCGCAACTACCAAGCACCACCGACTTCCAAGATTACTACCGGCGCAATAGTTCCTTCGGCGGCGGCGAGGGTGTAGGGTGTGCTGCGGTACGTCTTCTGAGCCACCCACCTCTCTCCTATTCACAGTATTGGTATCCCAACATTCAGTAAACAACAATGCTCCACAATTGACGAAACAGGAATTTGGGATTATAAGGAAGTTGGAGGTGTAGGCCTAGACATCGATAGTAAGCAGAATTATCAGCTAAAATATGTATGTAAAGGTAGCGCCAACGAACTGGCCAATAATCTTGATCCCTGACCTCTTTTTAACTCAAAAGGGCCTAGGGCCCTAGAACACTCTGGCTGTAAATATCCACACTGTTTTCCTGTTGGAATATTTCCAAATGATAGAAACTTCACTTCAATTGCTTTCATTAATTTCAAATTATAAGAAGTTTAGGAGTCAAGATTATTGTCAAGTTCGTTGGCGCTACCTATAGTACAACATACAGTATATATTATATAAACACATAAGATCAAATTCAACCGACTTGCTATTCATCATAATGTTACATTTCTGTTTATTATCGATGTATACGGCTCCAACTTCCTTATAGCCTGAAACTTAAAAGTGATTGAAGACTAACGAACCTTCCTCTCTCTCTCTCTCTTACTCCCAAATAAAGTACTCGGGCATTCAACAAACAAAACTTAAACATAAAACAAAAAGTGTGACGTTAGTGTTCTTAAATACATTTTTCCCTTAATCGTGGCGGTGTTAA
Source organism: Paralithodes platypus (assembly GCA_032716605.1). Taxonomy (NCBI): domain Eukaryota; kingdom Metazoa; phylum Arthropoda; class Malacostraca; order Decapoda; family Lithodidae; genus Paralithodes; species Paralithodes platypus. Next base: position 584,328 of record CM064525.1, read on the forward strand.
TGGTCGAAGTAACGTTATCTTCAGAAACGGTAATGGTGATACGAGTATATCTGTAAGTAACACTCATTCCCACAGTATTCGTTCGGTATCAGGGGCTGGGAAAGGGAAATATGTTGAATAATACAAGCGTGAGTCCTTATGCTGTACTTAGTGTTTCTTGATTATATATATATATATATATATATATATATATATATATATATATATATATATATATATATATATATATATACACAGGTATATTTATAATTTGGAGGTGTGCAATACTCAAAATAACTGCCCTACAAACGAAAATAGTATGAACTTCGAACCTCCAATGAACGTTCCAAGGTTATTGTATGACTCTCGCCAATATCTCTCTCTACACTCCTAATTCAATCATGCGCACTATATGTCTATGTATAAGATCACAGAACGGAACAGAACTTACGTGGGCAACTGTACATTATATCATTCCCTTCTCTCTCCTATGCACTCTCGGTCTCTCTTTCCAAAAATAAAAAAATAAAAATAAATAAAATAAAAATAATATATACTTCCACCATCCGTCCATTTTCTTTACATTATATTATCTTGAAAGAGAATAAAGAAATTGTAATCCCTTGTCACCAAAATATCCAACCGCGTTTTCTCTAACACAACACACCCTAATTATTTTACTTCTACCATTCATCAGTTAACGTTCTACATTTTTCTTTTTAAACACAATAAACCTTATCTCTCTCTCTCTCTTACCATTAAACATAATAAAACCTGACCAAAATCTCACCCGCTCTCTTCCCCCCCCTCTCTCTCTCTCTCTCTCTCTCTTATACCTCAACCAGTGCCCCCTTTCATGTGCTTGATTAATCACGTCTTTTTTTTTCTTTAATATTCCATTTTGCGGGTCCCTCTGAAACCGTCGGGCCGGCTTTCTTGTCATCCCAAACCCAGACACCGAGTTCCTTTGTACAACCTACTTCTGAACCAGGTGTCTTCGTACAACCTACTTCTGAACCAGGCGTATTAATTATTATGTCTTGGGGGTTATTATGATATTTGGTTTAATTATTATGGAGGATTTTTCGTGTATTTGGCCATATTCAAGCAATGTATTTTAGTTTGTCCCCTAGGATAACAAAAACACCTTCCCAGACTTCCTTCAAAGCAAAGGATGCCCACCCAGATACTTTTCAAGCTAAATGTGTACATTTTTCGATGGCCTACCTGTAATGAACAGGGCATAGTGATTGTACCAGGTTCATGTGTCTCCAACTGTACGACTAGTGAGAAATAGGTTACATATAACAACCCCTCTCTCTCTCTCTCTCACTGTTCCTTTGTCTGCAACACCACCACCGTATTTCAGTCACACCTCTATTCAACACGTATCATATTCACAGTCAAAGATATTACAATTAAAATATATATATATATATATATATATATATATATATATATATATATATATATATATATACTGTATATACATATATTAAAACGCGCGGGAAATATGAGTTTTACTGCATAATTAATTTTGATCACATGTATTTGTGTTTTGTTATTTAACCCCCTCCCCCTCCTTCTCTCTCTCTCTCTCTCTCTCTCTCTCTCTCTCTCTCTCTCTCTCTCTCTCTCCACATACACACAAGAGGACAAAATGGTTTCATGAATCATGATTACTGATACAAAATAATCATACTCTTGTCAATAACAAACCCAAGGCTCTTTCATGGCGTATTACTCTTATATTAAGGGGGCCAACCTCGGTTTTTTGCTCTTTAACTCCCTCTCTCTTTGGCTTGTATCCATTCGGCCCCATTCAGCCTACTGTTTTAAGACGTTTATCCTCATCCAGGTGTCAATATTTTCCTGGCGAGCGGTAGCGAGCCAGCATATATATATATTTTTGTTTTACAGCAAGCAAAATTTGTAAATTTTTCGATTGAAAATTGTCTCCGGCGAAGCCGATTTTCTCCATACAAAGCTGGCTCACTATCGCTCACCAGGAAGAAATCGACACCTGGATGAGGATAAACGACTTAAAACAGTTAGTTGAATGGGGCAAAATGGATACAAGCCAGAAAAAAAAAGAGAGAGAAAAGGAGAGAAAGAGAAAAAAAACAGGTGACCCCCCCCCCCCTTTAAGAGTATTTCCATTTATTTGATGCTTGTTGGAAGTTATAAATATTACAACTACCCTTAATTATATACACATTATTTAATTAATTAAATTTATATATTATTAGTATTATATATATACTGTATATATTATTTTTTTTTACTTTGTCGCCCAAGTTTTGGTCGCATCATACAGTCGAGATTCAAAGGTGCCATTTATGCAAGGTTGAAAATGGCTCACCCTTTTAACAATAGTCACCAATAGGATTAGCCAGAAAGAAAATGGTTGGTTCCATGACACACCCATTTGTGATCCTCTAAAAACTCTACTTCAATTATATATTTTTGAGCTTAATCAACTCTTGTTTCGCCTATAAAAACGAGTAAAACCTTTGATTGATCACTAAATCTATATAATAGAATAATAATGGCACCTCAGTAAATTCTGCCAGTCTATCTATCTATTCAGCTATCTATCTATCTAACTATCTATGTATCTATCAATCTATCTATTATCAGACACCATGAACCCCTTCTTTAACTAAATAAAATCGCTTAATGATAGTCAGAAAATAAAACATAATCGCCACCGCATATTCAAAATGCTAACCAAACAGAATAAAACTCGACTCGATGACAACAAACCTGTCTACACCTCTGCTACATCACTTAACAGATTTTGTCTTAGTAAGGATATAGACGAGTTTATTAGGGCTATGGGCATCAGCAGAGTAAAAGCTAGAAGTAATCCTATTCAATCCCATATGTACTTCCAAACCATCATAAAATCGTCTTGTGTAAGCCAAAAAACAAGGGGCTTCAAGGGGCTAAAAAACAGCATAAAACTCTGGGCTTGATGACACAAACCTGGCTACACCTTTGCTGTATCACTCCGCGCCGCACAAAATCAATATATTCTAGTTACCAAAGAGAGAGAAGAGAGAGAGAGAGAGAGAGAGAGAGAGAGAGAGAGAGAGAGAGAAAGGGGGAGTGTAAGTGTGAAGGAAGGAACAGAAATGGAAGGAACATCATAGAAACAACAAATGTGGAGTTAAACGAGAAAGACACATTAAGGGAAGACAGAGAAGAGAGGGAATGTTTAAACAGAAAACTAGAAGGGAGGAGAGAAAGGAAGGAAACGGGAGAGAGGAGAGAGAGAAAAGAAGAGAGGAAGGAGGGGAAATGGAAGACGAGCGGCGAATAAGGGAAGATTCAGAGGGGAGAAGAAAGGAGAGAAAGAAAAACGGAAAGAGAACCGAGAGAATTGAGGGGAGCATAAGAGAGAGACAGAGAGAGATGAGGGGAGCAGAGGAAGGGAAGAGAGAGAGGGGAAGTGGGCGGGGCCTCACGGACACGAGCCGCCCTACCATTGGCTGCCGCAACCCTACGCTCCCAGCCAATCACGGGAGACGTTGCCATCCTTCATGTACAGGGCCGGGCAAAAGTTATGCACCTCCATAACTTCATCTTTGGTTATTTCTCCAGTAAATGGAAAAGGCAACACGCTTTAAGAACACCTTAATTTGCAAGCTTTGGCTACACTGTAAACATATGAAACACTTAATTGTAAAAAAATGGTCGATATAATCAGTTTTCTTTGGTTTATCTGTTCATAATTATAAGAACACATAAACGATTAAAACACTAATTATGTGTACCTTTTTAATTACAATTAAGTCCTGATTGCTACAATATACACTGTATATAATTATACAGTATATATACTGTATATAAACTTAAGGAATACTACTGAGATGGTGAAGGTGAAACAAAACTATTGCTCGAGGCCGTACACATACTGTCCAAACCCAACCCTCCCCCACGAACCCTTTATACCCCCCCGCCTCACAAAGATGTATAACGTCCATAACATTACATTCGCCAACTGTACTTTATAAATCATCATAACAAATAATTTACCAAATACTCACTTTAACACTAAATTATAACAGAAATGGCACAGCTGCTTATAAAAGTTTATATATTTCATGTGTTTCAATAATATGCTTATAATTATTTGAACGTATATATTGTCGATTTATAAAGCATGTGGCGAATTTCATGTCATCGACGTATGTGAATGTGTGTAATATACTTAGACTATTATTTATATAATTATTATTATTTATAGTTCACGATTCTATTAGTGGACTTAATTATCTATATATATATATATACCGGTATATATATATAAAAAAAGAAGCTGGGGTGTAGAGCCAATCAAAATGTGCGCCGTCATTAATTAAGGTTTACAAAAGGTATAAAAAAGGGTTAATTGGTTAGTTGCGAGTTTCAGGCTTTATAAGGAAGTTGGAGCTGTAAACATCCATATTTAACAGAATTACCAGCTAAAATAAGTGTGTAGTGTATGTAAAATTCATATAAACTAAATTCACCATACTTTCTATCTATCAGAAACCTACATTATTTTATCAGTTCTAATAAATATCGATGTTTATGGCCCCTAATTCCTTATAGCGTGAATCTCGCAAGTGGTAATTTGTTTCACATATGTACAATCTATAACAACAGAAAGGTACATAAAACCAACAATATACCCAATCGGATATATTTTACCATTTGTATACCTTAACTTATGCATAGTGTGGAGTTAACCCTTTCAAGAGCGTTTTTTTTTTTTCAAGCAACTCTTTTCGGCAAATTGTTGATCTCAACTTGTATACTATTTTTCTCCCCTCACACTAATGTACAGTTGCCCACACAAGTTTTGCTTTAAACTGCGTAAAATCGTCTACTGATATCCAGAACCCAGACCAGACTAACAGGAAGAAAACGTGATGTTGAAAGGGTTAACTGCACTATTAAGGCTTCGTGTTCGCATAAATGTTTTGTTTCTCAGGATGTGTGTATGTTGCTTTGTGTGTATGTGTGTGTGTGTATGTACAGTATGTTTCCTTGTGTGTATGTGTATGGTTCTGTGTGTGTCCGTGTGTGTATACATGCATGTATGTATGTATGTATGAATGCATGTGTGTGTGTTTCCCGGATAACTCAACCGGTCGACTATTTCAACCGGTAGATCTCAACCAGTGTCAAATCAACCACGCTGTCAATAATCAAGGGTATACAATAAGGTATATCAAATCATTGGGTATAGTGATATTGATTTACCTTTCTATCCTTACATTAGATGGGTTTATTACTACCAATATTCCTCTATAAGGATATATTATAATGGGCACTTTAATGAATTTTGTCATACCTTCTTTAAACCTATAGTATTTGACAGTGCAGAGTCAACCAAACCAGTGTTAATTTATAACTCTAACCTAACCTAACCAAACAAACCTAATCTAACCAAACCAATCTAAACTAACCTAACCAAACCAAACCAATCTAACCTAATCAGACCTAACCTGACATTATTGGCTGATTTGTTGCACTAGTTGAGAGGTACTGGGTTGAACTGGTCTACTGGTTGAATTTTCCGGTCTCCTTATGAATGTATGTATGTATGTATGTATGTATGTATGTATGTATGTATGTGAACTACAAAGTTATACACTCCACTGCTGAATGATGATGTGCAATACAAAACAAAACTAATCTAAAATATATAAACAAAAATGTGTGTTTTACTTCAGAGACAGAACAGTTTCGGTTCAAATTGGGCCCTCTGCATGTGTTCAAACTAAGACCCTAGCAAATGTGAACCAGTTATATGGTTATATGTTGTATTATGCACACCCCATAGTTGCAGTGTCTTGTATAAAAGCGAGAGAGAGAGAGAGAGAGAGAGAGAGAGAGAGAGAGAGAGAGAGAGAGAGAGAGAGAGAGAGAGAGAGAGAGAGAGAGAGAGAGAGAGAGAGAGAGAGAGAGAGAGAGAGAGAGAGAGAGAGAGAGAGAGAGAGAGAGAGAGAGAGAGAATAACATCAACAACGACTATTTTCCTTTATGTGCTGACCAAACTATTGCATGTTATATACCAAAGATGTGTAGGTCTAATGGAAATAATAAAATAATAAAATGTTAAATGCATGTAATATGGTGTTTTTATATCATTATGTACTATTATAATATGCATTCCTTAGAGTGTTGTTATGTATATAGAGACAAAAGGCAAAGTTGCTTGTAACAAGTGTCCCCCCCCAAAAAAAAATTGAACGTTACAATTCTAACTTCAAGGTAGTGTACACTGGAGTATTTCTATCATGTAGGTTATTGTAATAATATAATATATACAGTATAGATATATATATATATATATATATATATATATATATATGTATATCATATAAAGTACATCAGTACATTAAAATTTAAGCCCTGAGTAAGTTATGAAAAAATACTTCGTTGGATATACATTTCTGTAAACTGTCTTGATAGCGTAATGCATAAGTGCGCGGAATTTCGGTGTGAGTATCCTAGGTTCGAGTCCTTGGAGTGCCAAATGTATTTGTTGATTTCATTAATTGAGTTTAGAAGTAAAGTTGGTTGGTGAAAAAAATATGAATTACTGAAACAAAAATATTTGAATAAAATGTCCGTCATATTTTACGACGATTTTGTGTATCAGGGCCCGAGAAAAGAACTAAACGCCCAGTCTTACCGGGAACTAATTTAGCGCGGGAAGCCCTGGCGGTGAATGACTCAATTATTAAGTATGTTTGGACTTCCACATCGTCATAATTGGAGATCGTGGTAAGTTATGTAAGTATGTTCTGAGTATCACTACGTCAAAATTTAACCCATTCAGATTTCAGTACCAGGGACGTCCTTTTTATCATATTCTGGCAACTATTAAGACGATTGTATTCAGCTTAAGAAGGACCTCTAGCAATAACAAGGCTTCAATATATCTCAACCTACTTTTTTAACTACAACAGATCCTTCTTAAGCTGCATAATATCGTCAGAATATAGCTAGAATCAAATGTAGCACACGTCGCTGGTACTCAAAGGGTTAAGACCAGGGTAAGATATGAGAAACAAATTAGTTGGAAATACACTTTAGTATATTATAAAAACGATAATAGCCTATGTCTGATTAAAGAAACGTAAGTCATAATTATTTACGACAGTTTTGTGTATCAGAACCGAGAAAATTTAGTGGGAAATAAATGTTTGTATATTAAAAAAACGATAATATGTCTGATCAAAGAAACGTAAGTCATAATAATTTACGATAGCTTTGTGTATCAGAACCAAGAAAGAACTAAACGCTCAGTCTTGCCTGGAACTAATTTAGCGCGGGAAGCCCTGGCGGTGAATGACTCAATTATTAAGCTTGCAGATCATCAAGGGAGAGAGACAGAGGGATTACTGTACGTATCAATTACAAATGTACAGTCAAAATCAATAATTCACTCATAATATAAAACAGAAATTTGAAGATGGATGAGGATTTTGCTTGTTTTTTTGGCATTTTCGAGCAATGTATTTTAGTTTGTCCCCTATACCGTTTCAAGTAAGTAGTCCAAGACTATTGAAGATTAACCTCTATAAATCAGAAACTACTAGAGTAATTGAGGTAATATTTCTACCATTTGGGGAGGGTCAACCAGGGAATGAATGTGGAAATTTAAAGACCGTTTGCTCTGACTTCCATACACCCTTCCTAATCTGAATAAAATCGTCTAATAATTGCCAGAAAATAGAAGAGTAAACCGTCCTAAAATACTGTGTATATATATATATATATATATATATATATATATATATATATATATATATATACCAGACCAGATGGCTGGAGTAAAGTAGGAAAGAAGAGCAATTGGACAGAGGAAGAACAAGCAGAGAAGTGAGAAGTACAGTAGAAGACTGATAGTTCTCGGGCTCAACCAAGTTGCTTCATTGTTATATATATACTGCTAGACTAAAATATATTCAAATTTTCACGCTATATAGTTGACACATTCCATACAACAAAAACAGTAAACAAATATCCACATAAAAACGTTAGCGACAATATGGGGGTCGTGATATTGAATATATAATTATATAATGTGGGACTTACCCCCCCCCCCTCTCTCTCTCTCTCTCCATTCTTTCTGTCTTCTCTCTTTCTCTCTTTAGCCATTCTCCCTCTCTCTCTCTCTCTCTCTCTCTCTCTCTCTCTCCATTCTTTCTGTCTCCTCTCTTTCTTTCTCTCTTTAGCCATTCTCTCTCTCTCTCTCCATTCTTTCTCTGTCTTCTCTCTTTCTTTCTCTCTTTAGACATTCTCTTTCTTTCTCTCTTTAGCCATTCTCTTTCTTTCTCTCTTTAGCCATTCTCTCTCGCTCTCTCTCTCTCTCTATGACCAATTCTCTTTCTAATTTACATCAACGACATAGATGAGGGTCTCACCTGTACAATCTCAAAATTTGCTGACGATACAAAAATTGCAAATAGCGTACTCTCAAAAGAACAAGTTGACGATATGCAACACAATCTAGATAAGTTGTCATGTTGGGCCCAAATTTGGCAAATGAGTTTCAATGCGGATAAATATAAAGTACTACATATCGGATACCAAAATGAGAAAGCAAACTATTTGATGAATGGCACTCAGCTTAAGAATGTAAACAGAGAAACCGATCTGGGAGTAACAATATCGAGTAACCTAAAACCGAATCAACAATGTTCAGAAGTTGTTAAGAAGGCAAACAAAATAATTGGCTTTATAGGCAGGTCATTTGAGCATAAATCCAAAGACGTTATCCTAACCCTTTACAATTCCTTAGTCCGCCCTCTTCTGGAATACTGCGTTCAATCCTGGTGCCCTTATTACCAAAAAGATATAGACATTAGACAAGCTAGAGCGAGTTCAACGTAGAGTTACCAAAATTATACCTAGCCTAAAGAACAAACCATACGAGGAGCGTCTTAGAGAATTAAATCTATTTCCTTTAACCCAGCGCAGATTAAGAGGCGACTTAATTCAAGTGTTCAAAATCATCAAAGGCAGCGACAATATGAACTGTAGTAAGTACTTCACTATCGACCAATCTAATTACACGCGGGGAAACGGTTGCAAAATTATTGGTAAATCTTTTAACTCACACGAAGCTAAGAATTTCTTCTTCAATCGAGTTGTCAACTTATGGAATGGGCTTCCCCGAGATGTCATAGACTGCAGCACCGTTGATTCATTTAAACTTCGCCTAGACAAATATCTCGCATCAAACCCACGACTTACTGCATTTGTAAATGAATAACTTTATTTTATCCTCCCCGCAGTTACTAACCCATCTGTCCCCTACTAACTTCCTAATCCTGCCACGGACATTAGTTCCAGGGCAGTAGTTCCCTTTCCAATGTTCCCTTACCCACTCTAAACCACTGTTTGGACACTTGATCCTCAGTGTTTTGGAGGACAAGCAGCCTAGAAGGGTCACTAGACATGTTGTTGCTTGATTTCCTTTGTACTCTCTCTCTCTCCACCACACACCCTCTCTCTCTCTCTCTCTCTCACACACACACACACTCTCTCTCACTATACATCACACCCCATACAACAAAGACCACACCAACAAAAATAAAAATACCCCTCCAACCCGTTACCGACAATGGAACTCGCGATTCAATCTGACCGAAGCCTCATAACTTACAAAAAACAACAATCGAACCACCGAACAGATTAATATTTTTGCTGTATGGGGGTATTTTTGAGGTATGGGGTAATTTTGCTGTATTGTTTGCGTTATGGAGGTAATTTTGCGGTAATTTATGCGTTATGGAAGTAATTTTGCGGAATTTTTTGCGTTATGGAAGTAATTTTTGCGTTATGGAGGTAATTTTGCGGTATTTTTTATCGGCAAGGGGGATATTTTTGCTGTATTTTTGTGGTAAGGGGTATGTGGGTATTATTGTTGTATTTTTACTGTAAGGGGGGGTATGTTTGCTGTATTTATTGCGATATGGGTGTATTTTTGCTGTATGAGGTAATTTTAGCTGTATTTTTGCGGTATAGGGGGTATTTGTGCCGTATTTTTGCGGTATGGGGGTATTTTCTGCTGTATTTTTGCAGTTTGGGGGATATTTTCGCTGTATTTTTGCGGTATAAGTGGTATTTTCGTTGTATTTTTGCTGTATGGGGTATTTTCGCTATATGTTTGCGGTGTGGACGTATTTTTGCTGTATTTTTTGCGGTATAGGGGATATTTTTGCTACATTTTTGCGTTATGGGGGATATTTTTGCTATATGTTTGCGGTATGAGGGAAATTTTAGCTGTGTTTTGCTGTATGGGGTAATTTTTGCTGTATTTTTGCGGTATGGGTTTTCATTTGCTGTATAGGGTATTTTTGCTGTAATTGTCACGGTATGGGGGTATTTTTGCTGTGTGGGGAGTGCACTGATTTTTTCTTTTTGTGTAAGAAGGAAACAATAGGCAATGCTACATGTAACGAGTGTCTCCCCCAAAGTTGAAAGCGACAAGAAGCCAAATTCAAGGCACAATTGATTACAAACTTAATGTTGGTGTATTGGAAAGAAGTTTGGTGGGCTTGTTAGGTGTAGGAAAATTAATAGGAAGAGGAGGAGTTTGTGAGAGCTAGCTGGATTATTCTCAGTGTAGATGAGACACAAACAGAAACAGTGAGGGAGGCCAGACAAATTAAACAGGAGTTCCAGCAACTCCTTATCACATACCTATGAGGCCTCCACTCGGTATTGCCCTCCTCGATTGGTGTCTACAATCTCCTCAATAGAGATTAGGGATTGAGGATTTTGCTTGTTTTTTTTTTGTTTTACCATTTTCGAGCAATTTATTTTAGTTTGTCCCCTAGGTTAACAAAAACGCATTCCCAGACTTCCTTCAAACTAATAAAATTACCACCCAGATCCCCTTCAAACTAAATGTGTACATTATTCGACAGTTATAGGCCCGGAATCGCTCGCCCAGAAAGAAAAAAAAACACCTGAATGGGGTGAAACGTCTATTTATCGCCAAATAAATTAGGTGAAAAGTCTTAAAATACCAAACTGATGGAGTGAAACAGGTGAGATCCAAAAAGACCCCTCCAAAATAGGGTTACTAAAACTCGGAAAAATCCTAAACCTTATTCGGCTGATCCAGTCCAACAAGAACAACAAGAAGAGTGATACGATCGGTATTAATTCATATTTGTTTTCACCAACTCACCAATTAATTAACAAATAACCCCTAGCTAATGATATCAATGCAAGTAAAGCCGGTATCACACGAGAGCTTTTATAGTCAACATTCGATGATCAAAAAAATTCTGGCAACATTTCTGGAATATTTTGCACTGGTATCGAAAACTAGACTGATGGTAGATAAACTAAAGTAACCGTAATATATTAAATGTTGACCTCATAAGCTGCCAGACCAGTATTGAGGGAAAATGCGCTCGTGTGATATCGGCTTAATGAATACATGTGGTACACCAAGGACTCGAACCTAGGATACTCACATCAAAATTCTTCACGACGATTCCCGACGAAGACAACCAACCCGCACTAAACAACATCGGCAGAATAGCCATACTGTATAATTATACCCACGTGGATTTAGAGAAGACTAACCCATGACAACGAAGACTTGTATCCATTCGGCCCCATTCAGCCAACTGTTGGCTTCGCCGGAGAAATTTTTCTATCGAAAAATGTGCAAATTTAGCTTGCTGTCAAAACAAAAACAATATATATATGCTGGCTCGCTACCGCTCGCTAGGAAAATATTGACACCTGGATGGGGGAAAACGTCTTACAACAGTAGGCTGAATGGGGCCGAATGGATACAAGCCAAAGAGAGAGGGAAAGAAAGAGAAAAAAAAAAGCGAGGTGGGCTCCCTTAAACCATATCGGCAGAATAGCCATATATACCCACGTGGATTTAGAGAAGCCCGACCCATGACAACGACACACAGCCCCCCCCCACCCCCAATAGATCAATAGAAACTAATCTAGCTAGAGTCAATTGCGAGACCTTTGAGTTGACTCCCAAGATTGCCTTAATTAATCCACGGGTACCGGTTCAAAGTTACTCCAAGGCTTACAGCATCCTAAAGCCTTAAACTCAATTATATAACTTCCATTTTATCCTGTAATGTCGGAGTCGATAATTCTGATACATTGTGAAGCTTCGAACTGATTCATCGAACCTCCGAAATATAAATAAAAATACTCGAGAATGGATATTGTCATGCGCTTGTGCTTAACCTTAAACTGTCTTGGTATAGTAATGACTGCCCCTGATTTATGCCCGAGTGTCTTAGGTTCGAATCCCGGGAGTACCACATGTATTCATTAATTATAAGAAAGACAAAAACAGGTTTAGGACTATTTGTAAGTTACTAGGTGGGATGGTGATATTACGAAATTACACTATTATGTTGGAGATAGTGCTGCCTGTCCTGTGATCGCAATACATACCGGAATACATTGGACAGTATAGGTGGAAATTTCAACAGGCACGGGCGGCCAAAGTTTAGTAAGGGAGCCCACCTCTCTTTTTGCTTTCTCTCTCTTTGGCTTGTATCCATTCGGCCCCATTCAGCCAACTGTTTTAAGACGTTTATCCCAATCCAGGTGTCGATTTCTTCCTGGCGACCGATAGCGAGCCAGCATTGTATGGAGAAATCCGGCTTCGCCGGAGAAATTTTTCTATCGAAAAATGTACACATTTAGCTTGCTGTCAAACCAAAAAATATGTATATGCTGCCTCGCTACCGCTCGCCAGGAAAATATTGACACCTGGATGGGGATAAACGTCTTAAAACAGTATGCTGAATGGGGCCGATTGACTACAAGCCAAAGAGAGAGGGAGAGAAAGAGGAAACAACAAGCGAGGTGGGCTCCCTTAAATACTCCAACACCGTATTTCATAAACTTTTGGCGAGTTAGTTTGGTGGTGGTCCCGGGCGAGAAATGGATATATACTGTGTGAGGGGAGCGGGACAAAGCTCTGGGTTTAAGGGGAGGCAGACGGTTTTTCTGGACCTAATGTTTAGCCCCACTAGTTTTGAGATTATAAGACGTTCGGCCCATTAGTTTGGCGATTTTTAACACCTTTCGCCCCATTTCGTTGTCAATTTTAAGACCTTTCGTGCCATTTAGGTGTCGATTATTTCATGGAGAGTGATAGCGAGCCTGCAATTTTATGAGGAATCGGCCTTCGGCCAGGACATTTTTCTACCGAAAAATGTACAAATTTATCTTGAAAGGGGGTGTAGGGGGTGTTTTTCTAAGCTTGATGGAGGTCTAGGGAGGAAACTAAACAAAATATATAAATGAATTAATAGACGAAACAAACGGTCTGCCTCCCCTTAAAGGCTCAACACACAAGCTCGACTTCTGACAATTATTGACCTTATTTCTGGTCTTGCAGCTTTAGATCAAGATTAATATGTGAATTCAGCCATATTGGATCATATACCTGCAATCCAGTTACCGATACCGATGTAAAATCATCTCTAGAATAAGAGTTTCCGATCCGAAATTGCCCTGAGAAAGCTCGCATGTGACTTCACCATAACCGTCATCGCTTTTGAATTTCCCGCCATAATGCCTTGTGCCCAAAGGGCTGGAATGGCTTGGCGCGCAAAATCCGGCACGAGGCCGTGTCACACTAACGATTTTCCCGGCATCTCTCAATCGGCAATTTTATTTCTGTCAGCATTTCCAGGGATTTTTCCATATATTATCGGGAGCTCTATATATATGTTAGAATATCCTAGTCAGCTGAAATCCTAACAAATCTTGAATTTTGACGCTTTCAGAATAGAGTTGTGGAGAAAAGATGCCAGGGAAAGAGCTCATGTGACCCTGCATTGATCAGTCCTGTTCTCTCTCTCGCTCTCGTTCTCTCCCTCTCTCTGCGCCAGTTTGTAATTTGTGACTGGGGCGCAGGAGTCCGTTGTGAGGCTTCCCCCACGAGTTGTAAGGCCTCCCGTCCCATGATTACACGCGCGCCAAGGCTTCGTCCCGTTTCACAATGTTGCGTCCGGGGTTTGAGTTGGGTTCCCGAATCAATCAAGCAGTAGACCACTTCAATCAGTGACGACTCTACCACGGCCCATGTTACTAGTAGACCATTTCAACCCGTGACACCTCCACCATTTCAACCAGTGTACCATTTCAACCAGTATATCTTGACCAGGTTAATTAAACCAGTAGACCATTTCAATCAGTGATGACCAACCACGGCCAATGAAACTAGTAGACCATTTCAACAAATACAGTAGAATTCAACCCTACACCTCCACCATTTCAACCAATAGACCATTTCAACCAGATTATTTCATTGAAATGGTTTAATACTTAGATCATTTCGACCAGTAGACCATTTCAACAGGTAGACAATACCGACCAGAAGCCTACAACATTTCAACCAATAGATCTCTATTAGTGTCCTAATATAACAATATTGGTGGAGTTAGCAATGGTTGAAATCTACCAAATAAAATGGTCCAGTAGACAACTTCAACCAGTTCAACCATTTCAACTACAGTATTTCAACCAGCAGACCATTTCAACCAGTATACTCCATGTAATTTTAAAGCCCTAACAATATTGGTCGAATTCTACCAGTAGACCATTTCGATCAGTAGGCCATATTAATCACGGCTAAGTACACCATTTCATCCAGTAGACCTTTTCAACTTAAAACCCTAACCTAACAATATTACTTGATTTTGCTTACTCTGACTGTTCCTTTTACTTATATATTTTCTAGATCTCAAGTGACGGCGTCTCTTCCGTGGATTGACCTCCCAATCTACCAAGATTGGAAGCCAAAGCGTCACATTTTTCCTTTGCCCCTCAACTTTTTCTTCATAAATGCTGAGGGGCACAGGGCCCTGGGTGGGGCTTTGGTTTCCCGGGCGTTTCTGCACCCTCCTCAGCTCCCCGCAATGGAGTGGCTTCGGTCACCCAGGCTTTATTGTGGTCGACAGGGAGGGTTCTGTGGGGGCGCTCGGTTATGGCCTTGGCCTTGCTCGGGGCCTTGGGGCTGTTCGGCCAGGCAGCTTGGGGAACAACAACAACAACTTGATTTTGCACTGGTTGAAATTCACTGGCATATATGGTCCATTAAACCATTTCAACCACTGATACTTCAACCAGGGTAAAATATACATGTGTCAATATAAACCCTATGCTGTAAAAACACACACACACAATAGTACCCTTTCACGCATTTATGACGCAGAGGTTGCCAGATTAGCAATAAGAAATAGAGTTCTCTCACTCTTATAATTACCTCTCCAAAATTAGTTTTCTGCCCACAGCTAACTCAAAGACAACTGCGGAGGTTGAAGTAACTAAACTAAAGGTTTCTAAATACACCTGATGGTAACAAAGGCTTTAAAGTATCCCCAATAGGCACAACATCGCGTCATATGTCGGAGAGGGTTAATGGTATGTAAAATCAATGTGGGTGTTATTGATATTGATTAAACTTTGACTATGATATACATACAATCACTTTGGGTATGTTGATAGTGATTTACCTTTATAATATACCTTCAATCAATTTGGGTATATTGAGTGATTTACCATAAATTAGTTGATATACAAACCACTGTAGAATAGTTTAACTATCTTGGTAGCGTAATGGTTAGTTAGCGCGCTGAATTTAGATGTGAATATCCTAGGTTCGAATCCTTGGAGTACCACATAAATTAATTAGTTTCATTGATTTAATTAAATAAGTTTATTTGTAAGTTAATTGGTGGGTTGGTGATAATATGAATACCAACAATCGATTTGGGTATATTGATGGTGATTTACCTTGGATATGTTGTTGCTTGTTTTCCTTTGTACCTTTCTATCCATGTATTAGATGCAATATGGATGAATGCTTGACTTTTGATTAAAAAGTATGAATTTCTACCCTTATCTTACAATTAAGGGGGAGATGGTTCACTTTTTGGTCGATTTGTAATGTATTTATTATTTTTATAGTTTCTTCCCTAGATCTCCATCAAACTTTAACAAACAACCCCAGGATCCCCTTTCAAGATATATTTGTACATTTTTCGGTAGAAAAATGCCGGTTCCTCCTGAATTACAGACTCGTTATCGCTTGCCGGGAAAAAATCGACACCTAAATGACACGAAGTCTTCATTTTGACAAGAGAGTCTTAAAATCACCAAACTAATGGGGCTAAGCATGAGGGAGGAGGGTGTCCAGAAAAACCGACCATTTCCCCTTAAAAGGTATATCAAATAAAACAAAGGTAAAATCACCACCAAACAACCAAATTGATCTCGTATGCCATTTTCTATAGCTTTGATCATTCACAGTATGGGGGGGGGGGGGCTAAAGTATTAGGCTACACGCGCAGTAAGGCTTCATCCAGTTTTTAAAAAGCTGCGTGATTTTAGATTTTGTTTTCCAGTCCGCTATTTTCGTGCTTACTCAAAAAATATTAATACATAAAATAATATAAAATATACCTGTATACTGTAAATAAATATATATTATATGTATATATATACTGTATATATTATTACTGTTAATGCATTGTTGATTATACACTCCTTTACTTACAATTAACCTACTAGATATTTGTGTAATAACCATTACAAAGAGCCAACTGTTTATACATTACCCAAGACGAAAACAAAATGCTTAACCCTTTTACAAATATGGCGTATATTTCAAATAACAGTAGACAATTTTATACAATTTAAGGACGTCACACACGCACACTCACACAGACATTATCTCTCTCTCTCTCTCTCTCTCTCTCTCTCTCAAAAAAAAAACAAAAAAACAACACACATGTACACTCGGTCCAAAAAGTATCTGCACCCCTACCCTGATAATCTGGTGTGTACAGCTTGGTAGTATAGGTTGTAGATCGTAGGTAGTAGGTCTTAGGTAGTAGTATAGATGGATATAACTGTAGGTAGAGATGCCAACCCTACCAAGCTGTACACACCAGATTATCAGGGTAGGGGTGCAGATACTTTTTGGACCGAGTGTACAATCATTCACACACATTTTCCCTCTCTCTCCCTCTCTCTCTCACACACGAAAGTCTTAAAACTGACAAAGAAATGGGGTGAAATGTCTTAAAATCACCAAACTAATGAGGCTATAGTCATAAAATCTCCAAACTAATGAGGCTAAACAGGAGGGAGAAGGGAGTCCAGAGAAAACCACCCCACTTAAGTGAAAATATACTCATAATTACCCATTTCATAACCTTTTTTTTCACCCCTATGATTTACATAGGCGGGTGCCCAACCCCGAAAGGGGTTGAAATAGGGGAGCTATCCCCTCGCCAAAGGCAGCTTTCTAGGGCCTTTCCTACCTGATGCTGAGAGGATTGTGTTCTAGTCATGTGGTGATGGGCTGGTCTATCAGAGTGAGAACTGAGCGATCTCTGCCATACCCATAGCTTACTCTGACTGTTCCTTTTACTTATATATTTTCTAGATCTCAAGTGACGGCGTCTCTTCCGTGGATTGACCTCCCAATCTGCCAACCTAGAGGTTGGTAGATTGGAAGCCAAAGCGTCACATTTTTCCCTTTGCCCCTCAACTTTCTCTTCATAATTGCTGAGGGGCACAGGGCCCTGGGTGGGGCTTTGGTTTCCGGGCGTTTCCGCGCCCTCCTTAGCTCCCCGCCATGGAGTGGCTTCAGTCACCCAGGCTTTATTGTGGTAGGCAGGGAGGGTTCTGTTGGGGCGCTCGGAAATGGCCTTGGCCTTGCTCGGGGCCTTGGGGCTGTTCGGCCAGACAGCCTGAGGAACAACAACAACAACAACATGGTATGGTACGCACAAACTGACCCAAACTAGAAAGGATACACAATTTATATGATTTTGGTCGTGCAGTTGTGTTTTTATGTGTGTGATACTATAAGAGACACACACACACACACACACACACACACACACACACACACACACACACACACACACACACACACATACATTCATGCATACACACTGACAAACATACACACACACACTCACAAATAC
The DNA here is from genome assembly GCA_032716605.1 of Paralithodes platypus. NCBI lineage: Eukaryota > Metazoa > Arthropoda > Malacostraca > Decapoda > Lithodidae > Paralithodes > Paralithodes platypus. Next base: position 602,327 of record CM064525.1, read on the forward strand.
ACAAACATACACACACACACAATACAAAAAACACAAACTCACTCTTTCACACGCAAAATACACAAACTCACACTTTCACACACACACATTTATTAAAATCCACAAACCTCTTTTTGTATCTATGGTTTTCGGTGTGAACGATAATATATGGCACACACACTCATAATATCACACTCAAACACAAACACACACACATACTCTTTCTCTCACACACACTCTCTCTGTCACACCCACACACACACACACTCTCTCTCTCTCACCCACACACACACACACTCTCTCTCTCTCTCCTCACACACACACACTCTCTCTCTCTCTCCTCACACACCTCAATATCAGCGAGTTTCGGGGTCTGAACGAAAACCTGAGGTACTGAACGAAATGCAGTGGTCGAGCTACGAGTCATACAGAGGAACCCTCGTCTTGGATACCTTTCATTAACAATGACTCCAGTGTTTTAGTTTATTTTGGCTATCTTCGGACGATTTTATTCAATTTAGGAAAGACATCTAGGAATAAATGAGTAAATATATATATATATATATATAATTATATATATATACAGTATATATATATATATATATATATATATATATATATATATATATATACAGTATATATAGCCTATACATAAATATATATAGAAAGAAGTAATTAAGTAAATATATAAACATAAATAAATAAATAATTATATAAATAAATTCTGGCAAACATTGGAAATTTTATTAAGCTTAGCAAGGGTCACTAATACCAAAATAGACAGCTACTTCAATTAACCCTCTACAGCAGCTTTCAAATAGGCATACAATTGTCTAATGTTACCCATACCATAATAAATACATACATAAATACATGCCATATATAGAGAAAGGGAAAAACATAAATGGAAACTGTATATAATTAAAATGAATAACAAATACATATGCATACTGTATATATATGAAAAATATATAAACATGCATACTGTACTGTATCATTATAAAACTAAATAAATAAATATTTTCATTAATTACTCAATTAATACAAAATATATAAATGCACTGTATATGCATAATTTAAATTAATTAAAGAAAATACATGAATACTGTATGTAAATAAACGAAGACAAATATATACTGTACATGCATACTGTATATAAAAATAAATAAATAAAACATAATCTATGATTCAACGAATACAATATATATAAATGCATACTGAATATGAATAAAAGAACGACAATATATATAAATGCATAGTGACGTATATAATTATAATAAAATATATAAATGCATAGTGACGTATATAATTATAATAAAATATAAACAAAATATATAAATGCATAGTGACGTATATAATTATAATAAAATATAAACAAAATAGTACCCCAACTCTCTAGGATCCAAAATTAGTCCTGTGGTGTGAACGATTATATAAGGCACACACATGCTTACAAACACACACACTCATTAACTCATACACACACACATGAACGCACACACACTCACTGACACACTTTTTCACACACACATCTCTTTCTCTCTGTATCTGTAAGATTGTGATACGGAGCACTCACTCACACGCTTATATTTCTCTCTCTCTGTATATATATATATATCTGTGAGTTACAAAGAATACACTCACTCACACACGCTTGCGTCTCTCTCTATCCATCTATATCTCTCTCTGTATCTGCGAGTTACAAGGAATACACTCACTCACACACGCTTACATCTCTCTCTCTATATCTGTGAGTTACGATGCGAACAATAATATATGGAATACACTCACTCACACACGCTTACACCTCTCTCCCTCTCTATGTGAGTTACGATGTGAGCGATAATATAAGAAATACACACACACGCACACATCTCTCTCTCTATATATATGAATTTATCTATCTATCTGAGCTTCAGTGTGAACGATAATATAAGGAACACACTCGAACACACTCACAAACTCATACACACATAATGTTTAACACACACAAACGTCCCACCCCCCTCTCTCAATATAAACAAGCTAGAACGAGTTCAACGTAGAGTTACCAAAATGATACCTAGCCTAAAGAACAAACCATACGAAGAGCGTCTTAGAGAATTAAATCTATTTCCTTTAACCCAGCGCAGATTAAGAGGTGACTTAATTCAAGTGTTCAAAATCATCAAAGGCATCGACAATATGAACTGTAGTAAGTACTTCACTATCGACCAATCTAATTACACGCGGGGAAACGGTTGCAAAATTATTGGTAAATCTTTTAACTCACACGAATCTAAGAATTTCTTCTTCAATCGAGTTGTCAACTTGTGGAATGGGCTTCCCCGAAACGTTATAGACTGCATCACCGTTGATTCATTTAAACTCCGCCTAGACAAATATCTCGCTTCAAACCCGCGACTGACTGCGTTTGTAAATGAATAACTTTATTTTATCCCCCCTCAGTTACTAACCCATCTGTCCCCTACTAACTTCCTAATCCTGCCACGGACATTAGTTCCAGGGCAGTAATTCCCTTTCCGATGTTCCCTTACCCACTCTAAACCACTGTTTGGACACTTGATCCTCAGTGTTTTGGAGGACAAGCAACCTAGAAGGGTCACTAGATCTGTTGTTGCTTGATTTCCTTTGTACTCCTTTGTACTACTCTCTCTCTCTATCTATATGTGAGTTTGTGTGAACGATAATATAAGGAACGCACTCAAACAGACACTCACACTCTATACACACACAATATCTCTCTCTCTCTCTCACACACACACACACACACACACACGTCTCTCTCTCTATGTATCTCTGAATAACGATATGAACGATAATATAAGGGACTGATCGATATACTGTGGTGGATATACTAGTCACATAAAGGGGAATATCTGTCTTGGATACACTCTATTAAATAATGTTTCTTTATATTAATTTTATTCTGGTTAACAGTACGCGATTTTGTTCAGTTTATGACTACCGTTAGACGATTGTATTTATCTTATGGTAAACAGTATACGGTAATACTTAGAGGGGTGTTTTTTTCTGGATTCCCTTCTCCCTCATGTTTACCTCCATTAGATTTAAGATTTAGAGACGTCCCCTCCATTATTTTGGGTATTTCAAGACCTTTCGCCCACTTCTTTGTCAATATTACGACCCGTCGTACCATTTAGGTGCCGATTTTGTTTTCATGGCCAGCGATAGCGACCCTGCAATTGAGGAGGAACCGGCCAGCCAATAATTGTATCACCTTATTGCAAAGGGGGTCTTGGGGGTATTTTTGTTAACTTGATGGGGGGGGGAGGGAATATGTGATTATTTATGTACAGTGTATTAAGGGGGTAGGGTTTATCGATTTGTTAATATGTGATTATTTATGTACAGTGTATTAAGGGGGTAGGGTTTATCGATTTGTTAATATGTGATTATTTATGTACAGTGTATTAAGGGGGTAGGGTTTATCGATTTGTTAATATGTGATTATTTATGTACAGTGTATTAAGGGGGTAGGGTTTATCGATTTGTTAATATGTGATTATTTATGTACAGTGTATTAAGGGGGTAGGGTTTATCGATTTGTTAATATGTGATTATTTATGTACAGTGTATTAAGGGGGTAGGGTTTATTGATTTGTTAATTTATTCATATATATTTATTTTTGTTTTAGTTTCCTCCCTAGACCTCTATCAAGCTTAATAAATTATCCTCAAGATCCCCCTCTGAGATAAATTTGTACTTTTTTCCGTAGACAAATTTTCCAGCCGAAGGCCGGTTCCTCCCACATTACAGGCTCGTTATCGCTCGCTTGGAAAATATTGACACGTATATGGCAAGGAAGGTTTTGATGTTAGTAAAGAAATGGGAAGAAAGGTCTTAAAATCAACAAACTAATGGGGACGAATAACATATAATCTCAAAACTAATGGGGCTATGCATGAGGGAGAAGGGGTTAAAAAATAAGGCAACGACCTCCCCCTTAAATGACCCCACTAACTTCCATGGCATAGTCAGCCGAGCGTCGGCTGCTGATCAAAGGGTTAGCGGATCCAATCAAGCCCACACTGTCAAAATGTTATTGGTAGACGTCAAGCCCGGACAACTTGACCTAGCGATTTGTGAAATACGCCTAATGTTCATTCTCGGGAATTATGGCGTCTAAAAAAAAATATATATAAATAAAAAAAAAAAAAATAAATAAATCCCAAAGCCCAATTCACCACTTGTGAGTACGGACGTATGAGCCATAAACATCGATATAAAACAGAAATGCAATAATAAAGTAGGTTTCTGATGGATAAAGTGTATGTTGATTTGTTATTATGTATTTATATACGTACTACGATTATATTTTAGCTGCTAATTCTGCTAAATATCGATGTAAACAACTCCAACTTCCTCATAGCCTGAAACTCGTAAGTGGTCAATTGTATTCGAAAATAAAATATTCGTAAACAATTCTACGGTCCCCACAACCCATGTTTACATTCCAACACAAAATCCTTTTTTAGTCAAGTACAGTATTTTCGTGCTGGCTGTAATAAAACAAATTCGGTGGCCTTCATAGTAAAATGTTTAACCTTATTTGATCCGAGTTTTGTGTGTGTGTGTGTGTGTTACTCAGTTACTTGTTCGTCAAGGGGAATCCACGCAACGCGAGCTAAGCTCATTATTATCGCGCCTCCTTAACTGGGAATGTATTGCGTGAAATGCATGTCAAGTGTTTTATGTACTGTTGGAATGGCTGTGGATGTGTGTGTAGTCTGTATTTTAGCCAATTGGCGACATCGGAAACGAAGGCTTAGGGTGGATCTGTATGGTACCATTCTCACTATAGACGGTACCGTCTCGCCCGAAGACTTAGGTAGCCATCAGCTTAGGTGAACCATATGATACCCATCTCGCCTTGTACCATTTTTGCCAACCCCAGATGGGATGTCACAACGTCGTCCACTTATTCCAGGTACCTATTTACAGCTAGGTGAACTGAGGCTAACACATGAAAGGAGACAAGCCCAATTTGTCTCCGCCCGGCCGGGGATTGAACCCCCGACCCCTCGTGTGTGAGACGAGAGCTCTACCTACTAGGCTACGGGCTGTGTGTGTGTGTGTGTGTGTGTGTTACAAGAATTATGGCCTACGTATTTGGAACCGGGTACAGCTATAGTCCATTTGTTTTCCAGTTGAGGGTAAATTGCCATGTTACTATCTTGGTTACTCAGCTATAAGGTATATTTTGTAGTGAAATATGATGTTAATTATGAAGACTTGGCATTAATACGACACACAGCCACAGTAGATTCATATATTTCCATTAATTATCGAGAAATCAGCTACCAAGGGATGCAATTTAACATCAGCTGGAAAATAATGGAGTATAGTTTTAGTTTGTAAATATTAATACAACTTTTACTTCAGAAAATATTTATTATATTTGTTAATAATACACTACGCACAATATACCATGCAATGTTAGTCTACAGAATAATGTTAAGGGGGTCACCGGCTGTTTTTTATAATTCTCTCCTTTTCTCTCTTTCCCTGGCTTGTATCCATTCGGCCCCATTCAGCCTATTGTTTTACGACGTTTATCCCCATCCAGGTGTAGATTTTTTCCTGGCGAGCGGTAGCGAGCCAGCATATATATATTTTTGTTTTGACAGCAAGCTAAATTTCTCCGGCGAAGCCGGATTTCTCCATACAATACTGGCTCGCTATCGCTCGCTAGGAAAAAATCGACACCTGGATGGGGATAAACGTCTTAAAATAGTTGGCTGAATTGAGCCGAATGGATATAAGCCAAGAAAAGAGAGAAAAGAAGAGAAAGATGAAGAAAAAAAACAGTGACCCCCCCCCCCTTAATACTGTATACGCTACGTACAATATACCATGCAATGTTAGTCTACAGAACAATGTTAACCCCTTCACCACCACTACGTAATTAACCCCTTCACCACCACTACGTAATTAACCCCTTCACCGCCACTACGTTAATTAACCCCTTCACCACCACTACGTAATTAACCCCTTCACCACCACTACGTAATTAATCCCTTCACCACCACTACGTAATTAACCCCTTCACCACCACTATGTAATTAACCCCTTCACCACCACTACGTAATTAACCCCTTCACCACCACTACGTAATTAACCCCTTCACCACCACTACGTAATTAACCCCTTCACCACCACTACGTAATTAACCCCTTCACCACCACTACGTAATTAACCCCTTCACCACCACTACGTTAATTAACCCCTTCACCACCACTACGTAATTAACCCCTTCACCACCACTACGTAATTAACCCCTTCACCACCACTACGTAATTAGCCCCTTCACCACCACTACGTAATTAACCCCTTCACCACCACTACGTAATTAACCCCTTCACCACCACTACGTAATTAACCCCTTCACCACCACTACGTAATTAACCCCTTCACCACCACTACGTAATTAACCCCTTCACCACCACTACGTAATTAACCCCATCACCACCACTACGTAATTAACCCCTTCACCACCACTACGTAATTAACCCCTTCACCACCACTACGTAATTAACCCCTTCACCACCACTACGTAATTAACCCCTTCACCACCACTACGTTAATTAACCCCTTCACCACCACTACGTAATTAACCTCTTCACCACCACTACGTAATTAACCCCTTCACCACCACTACTTAATTAACCCCTTCACCACCACTACGTAATTAACCCCTTCACCACCACTACGTAATTAACCCCTTCACCACCACTACGTTAATTAACCCCTTCACCACCACTACGTAATTAACCCCTTCACCACCACTACGTAATTAACCCCGTCACCACCACTACGTAATTAACCCCTTCACCACCACTACGTAATTAACCCCTTCACCACCACTACGTAATTAACCCCTTCACCACCACTACGTAATTAACCCCTTCACCACCACTACGTAATTAACCCCTTCACCACCACTACGTAATTAACCCCTTCACCACCACTACGTAATTAACCCCTTCACCATCACTACATAATTAACCCCTTCACCACCACTACGTAATTAACCCCTTCACCACCACTACGTAATTAACCCCTTCACCACCACTACGTAATTAACCCCTTCACCACCACTACGTAATTAACCCCATCACCACCACTACGTAATTAACCCCATCACCACCACTACGTAATTAACCCCTTCACCACCACTACGTAATTAACCCCTTCACCACCACTACGTAATTAACCCCTTCACCACCACTACGTAATTAACCCCTTCACCACCACTACGTAATTAACCCCAACCCCTTCACCACCACTACGTAATTAACCCCTTCACCACCACTAAGTAATTAACCCCTTCACCACCACTACGTAATTAAGGGGGGATGGGCGTATTATATTTGCTCAATTTATGTATCTTTTTATTATTATTTTTTTAGTTTCCTCCGTAGGCCTCCATCAAGCTTAAACAAACATCTGCCCAAGACCCTCCTACAAGATAAAGTGTTACATTTTTCGATAGAAAAATTTCCTCTTAAATTACAGGCTCGCTATCGCTTGCCAGGAAAAAATTGATACCTAAATGACACGAAGAGTCTAAATATTGACAAAGAAATGAGGCGAAAGGTCTTAAAATCACCAAACTAATGGGCCAAACGTCCTTTAATCTGAAAACTAATGGGGCTAAACATGAGGAAGAAGGGCGGACCAGAAAAACTACCCATCTCCCCTTAAAACTATCCATAATAAATTGTTAGTATGCCTACAAGAAAAGTTTAGTAATAAATATAGTCAAGTCCTTATAGGTAGGCTAGAAATTGTGACCTCTATCCTCTGTAACTCAAAAAGGGCTAGAACAAATGAGTTATAGTGATTTTGATAAGTTCTTTGGTCTATATATTGTGTCGTCCCTGTTTTGGTTTGATGGTTTTGCAAGTCTTCCATTATAATTTCCACACCCCTGGCTGACCCTTCCCAAATAGTAGCTCCATTTCTTTAGTCGTTCTTGTGTTATAGAGGTTAGTGGTCACGATGATTTGCCTACTGTACAGTCGCGCTAATAAGTAATGTCTCGGCACCAAGTATGTTTTGATCAATAATTGGTATCGGCAATATCTAAAACTTTATTTATTCGTTTGGAGTGAGATATACAAACATGTTCCTACGCTTACCCACACTATTCAACATCTGGCAGACATTAATACAGCACAGAGCGAGCAAAACATAATGACAGCTGAGACATGACTTATTAGCGCGACTGTACTTATAAAGAATGAACAAGAGAATAATTGATACAAGTTTAAAGAGACAAAGACTAATCTACCAAATATATTATAGGTAACACCAACGAACTTGACAATCATTTTTATCCCTGACCTCTCTGTAACTCAAAAGGGCCTAGAGCAAACTGGCTGTAAATATCCACACCTATTTCCTGGTGGACTCTTCCCAAATGATAGAAACGTCAGCCCGATTGCTTTCATTAATTTTGAGTTATAAGATGTTAAGGGGTCCAGATTATTGTCAAGTTTGCTGGTGCTACCTATACCAATATTTTTAGTTCAATAAATGTTAGTAATAGGTAGCTGAAGTCAATATTATTATTACAAGAATAGCTATGAAGCAAATACAAAAATATAGCAAAGAGAAAGGTGATCTATATATATTATTGTTTAGCACTATCTGATCCCACCCACACTAAATTTGTGCATTTTTGTTTAATAGAAAAATTTCCCGGCCAATAGCTGATTTCTTCTAAGTTACAGACTCGCTATTGCTGATATAATATATATATATATACTGTATATATATATATATATATACTGTATATATATATATATATATATAGAGAGAGAGAGAGAGAGAGAGAGAGAGATAATAATTGTCTCAAGCCAATCTAGAAGGCTAATTTGTACTACCAATATTAGTTCAATACATGTTAAAAATGTGCCTACCAGAGAGAAAAATACAAGACTAAATGTTAATGGAATAAATATTTTGAGTAAAGAGGAAACAATCTATACTACTCGTAATATTAGTTCAATAAATGTTAATAAAAATCCTAATTAAGTAGTGAGGCAAGATAATCTATTGAATATATGCTAAATCTACAAGAAAAACTGCTAAAAATAGAAGACTACAAGATATACAGTATATATTATATTACTGGAATAATTGTAAAGATTTCTATACTACCAAGAATGTTAGTTCAATAAATGTTAAAAATATATCTACATACAGTATATCTTCTGTACCGGCGACATCTTTTAAATTTTATTCTTGCTACATTTAGACAATTTTATGCAGTTTAAGAAGGATCAGTGGTACAAAGAAGTATTAAGTGAGATAGCTCCAAGCCAGTTAATTGCTGTAGGCCTTTATCAAACTGATTAATCTAATTATATAAATTTCACTCCAACATCAAACACCTCCCAATGAAATTAATGAAAGCATGTGATCGTCCCGGGATTCGAACCAGAATAAATTGTGTAATAGTAGCCAGAATAAAGTTAAGAGGACGGCACCGGTAATATTCCCACAAACCGCTATGTAGTAAATTGAGAGACAACTAATCCACAATATACTATTCATGTACAGTTCGGTCTCGTATAGTGCGAGAAATTGGTCGATCAACTACGTGAAATTCGCTCTATGCGGTCGCATATAATGCGGCAAATGCTTGAATCTACACTATCATGGCCACAATTAACAGAATAAATGTATGATTTATTATTCTTGGTTGCTCGCACTAATCGAAATTCGCACTATTCGGTCACATTTTATACGAGACCATATACAGTCAAAATCCATAATTCACCAATGATCTTCTTCATAAACTTTGTAATTTCAACACTATTTGGTCCGACATCTTGGGGGTAATTATGATATATTGTTTAACCCAGGGAATGCTAGACCCCCTCAGGACTCACCATTGCCCTGTGCTAGACCTAGGACGATTTGATGACTCTTCCAAAACGCAACGAAAACCACATCAAGTAGGAAATGCATATATATATGAATGTAAATTATAATGTAAAACTTGCAAAATAAACAAACCAAAACTTGGACGAACACAGTAAAAAGACAAAACAACTTCTCAAAATCGCTATGTGGGAACAACGCTTAAGCAAATGTCATAGGAAACTCACCCCTATAGCCCTGACAGTCACACTTCTTGTTTTTGTTATTTGGGGTGTTTTAGTACGTGTTTGACATCTCTTCTTCCGAGAGGAGCGTCGACTCACTCGCAGTCCACCAGTGAAACATCTTGAGAGGATTGTTGCAGCCACTAGGGCGACCTAGATGTGTAGGATTTTGTGTTTTATATTGTTTTTCTGATGTGTTGTGATGTCCCTGTTCGGGCTCTGTCTTGAGTCGGCCACCCCCATAAAAAAAAAAAATAAAAAAAAATAATAATAAAAAAGTAAAAAATAAATAAGAAAACTGGGGAAGGTGCCCGAGTATATACATACATACTGTACACACTAAGTTAATTATTATTGAGGATTTGACTTGCTTTTTCCATTTTCGAGCAATGCAGTTTAGTTTGTCCCCTAGGGTAATAAAAACACCTTCCCATACTTCCTTCAAACTAAACATGCCCACCCAGACCCCATTCAAGCTAAATTTGTACATTTATCGATAAAAATGTCCTGAGAGAAGGTTCATTTCTTCCAAGTTACAGGTTCGGTATTGCTCGCCTCCTGAATGGAGTGCAGCATCTGATTGTCACCAAAATGGGGTAAAACATCTTATATTCTTCAGATTAATGGAGCAAAACAGGGGAGCTCCAAAGAGACCCCCTCGGACCCAATACGGTTAATTTCATATGTATGTATGTCTGTCTGTCTGTGGATCATGATATATATGTATGTAAGTATATCTATCTATGTGTGTATGTATGTCTAGCTGTGTATGTATGTCTAGCTGTGTATGTATATCTGTCTATCTGTGTATGTATGTCTGCATATATATGTATGTCTGTCTATCTATGTATATGTCATTTATCTTTGTATGTAAGTCTATCTATCTATATGTGTATGTATGTCTGTGACAATCTGTCTATCTGTGTATGTATATCTACCAATGTGTGTATGTAAATCTGTCTATCTGTGTATATATATATACATATATATGTATGTATGTATGTATGTATGTATGTATGTCTATCAGTGTATCATTAGGTTCCTCCTCACAAATACGTCCACAAGATTCACCGGATAATATTGTTTACATGTGGATTATCATTTATGTCTGCATGTAAACAAGTCTCTCTGCGGATCAGTAGGCTTTTCCATGTGTTTATCTAGGGCGGCCAATATACGGTCCAGCGAGCGGTCCGCCTTCCGCACCTGTAACTGAACACTCGGAGGTTTGGGAGCCGGGATGTTGACTTTCTGAACACCATTGGGCCTCAGAGCGGACAGGTACTTCGAAAACTTGTTAACCATGTACTCGACCACCTCATAATCGTTGGGCTGTTTGGAGACGTCTTTGCTAACCTGCTGGAAAGCGTGACAGATGATGGCGATGAGTAGTTGAAACACGATCCAGTAGAGAATAAACGCAAAGATGAAATAGAAAATGGGGCCCAGAATCGGCGTCGCGTCCCGGATCTCGTAGAACTTCTTGGTGATGAGGAAGAAACTGGACTCGGCGGCTTTGATGAACGAGGAGAATTCTTCGACAGTGGTTAGCGCTTGGAGGTAAAAGAATGAAACGAAACTGATTAAGACAACCGTGAACATGACAACGAACCCTAGAATATCCCCCGCAGCGTACCTGAGCGTCGAGGTGAGCATACCAATTCGCTTGTTGAACTTAAGTAGCTTCAGTAACTTGATAGTCCCGATAAATACCTGAAACGCGATGAGGTACGACAAGATGCCATCCAGGAATGACAGTGGCTGAATTCTAATATACTTCTTACCGAGGGAATCCAGGAACTTGTCCAGGAGGTAATACGTCAAGGAGGTCTTCAGAAGGTAGAAAACAATCGCTGTGTACGAGAGAGCGAGGATCCAGATCTCGAAAATACTCCACACCGACTTGAAATACGACCAGCCGGACTTCTTGAGGAGCTTGTATTCTCGCCGTGTGTAGAATAAAGTAAAGAGTATGTAAAGGATCTCGGAGGCAAGGACGTAAGCGCCTCCAGGGGTGTGATAGCGGAGGAGTTTCAAAGCCTGGAACTCAAATTTTGGCATCACCCCACCACCAGGGAAGAACTCAAAGATCATCATAGTAACTGCGAACAAATTTACCTGGAAACAGAAAGAAAACGTATTAGGATAATTACTTATATCTTTTGTACAGTAATGCGCTCTTGTCTACTACAGTAAACTTCCGTTAATCCGAAGGGCAGCGGACCGGCTCTCGTTCGGATTAGTGGATTTTTCGGATTATCGGACTTTACCCCTATGAACCTGTGTATGACGAAAACATTGAGGCATTAGGCCACTCAAATGACACATAATGGAGCACACACATATCATATGTTCATGAATTCACTTTAAAAGTTTACCATTGTCATTGTAGCCTATTATCTACTTCAAAACATTCAGATTAATGGTCAAAGGAATCTGCTGATATAAACGTCTTCTTCTTCTTCCGTCTACTAGCGAGTTTGTCTTGCTCTTGAAGATCAGATGTGGTTCGGGAAGTAATGCCTTAACAACGGCACTTCCCTGAGAGGTTCTTGTAATTTTCCTTTTGTGATTTTCCTTTTGTGACGTGCTCTGTTATATTATATTGTATTGAAAGCACCCTTGTCTTGTTGTCTTGAAAGCACCCTTGGGATGCTCCGATCACTGAACTATAAATAGTAGCGTATCGGAACATCCAAAGGTGCGTTTTCAAGCTCAAGACTAATACGTCCAAAGGTGCGTTTTCAAGCTCAAGACTGAATGCGCTTGCAGAAAATGCGGTGCAAGCCAGTAGCGCATCGGAGCGTCCCAAGGATGCGTTCAAGAGCAAAACAAACTCTCTAGCAGACGATGTGGAAGAAGAAGAAGACGAAGGTGTTTACGATTATATCAGTAGCTTCCTTTGACCATTAATCTGAATGTTTTGAAGTAGATAATAGGCTACAATGACAATGGTAAACTTTTAAAGTGAATTCATGAACATATGATATGTGTGTGCTCCATTATGTGTCATTTGAGTGGCCTAATGCCTCAAAAAGGGGACTTTGGGACTTCTTGAAAGGTGCGTTTTCAAGCTCAAGACTGAATGCGCTTGCAGAAAATGCGGTGCAAGCCAGTAGCGCATCGGAGCGTCCCAAGGATGCGTTCAAGAGCAAAACAAACTCTCTAGCAGACAATGTGGAAGAAGAAGAAGACGAAGGTGTTTACGATTATATCAGTAGCTTCCTTTGACCATTAATCTGAATGTTTTGAAGTAGATAATAGGCTACAATGACAATGGTAAACTTTTAAAGTGAATTCATGAACATATGATATGTGTGTGCTCCATTATGTGTCATTTGAGTGGCCTAATGCCTCAAAAAGGGGACTTTGGGACTTCTTGAAATTCGGACCATCGGGTGAATTCGGATTTGGCCTCAAATTGAAAAATTCGGACTATTGGGAGATTCGAATCATCGGTCGTCGGATTAACGGACTTTTACTGTACATTGAAAATTACTCTATTCACTACTTCACTACAAAGACTGTGAAGCACCTACAGACTTCTAGTTTGTTCCATCACGAAGAGGAAGGATTGGCAGTGAGTATGATATATATATACAGGTAACTTAATATGTTATCTACTTTTGGAACTCCACAAAATTAATGAAAAACACAAAAACTAATCAGCATGAGGGTGAAGATATTTGTGTTAGGCCGGGGCGGGGGTGATAACATTGTAGTTTATTATGTGGATATATAATGCAGGAAAAAGTGCTTGTAAAAATAGTCCTTACCTGTGGATTGTAGGTGGCAAACTCCAGGAAGAGAGCGTGAGTGTGTTTGTCCACCCAACCCATGGACTGGAGGGAACGCAGGATACCCAACACTTTAGATTTGATGCCTCTTAGTTCAACCACGTAGCCTCCACCACCGTAGCTGTTGGGATAGATTAGAAATGGATTAATTAGATAGATAGGTAGAATCGAGTGAGATTAGGAAATATATAGCAAACTTTAAGGACATGACACACCCTTGCTTTATCCCAACATTAAGCCAAAACAGAACCTACGTGTCGAGGATGCCTTCATATGGCATGCCGTGCAGGTCAAGGGCCGAGGAATACTGGTAGTTTAGTTGTGAGGGAAGGGAGGCGTTCCAGTCAGCACCAAAGTCACGTTTATCTTCTGTGTGGCCCTGCTTCACCGGGTGCCAATCAGGAACGTCTGAGTGGGATAAAAAAATACACCATATGTGTATACAGTACAGGTCTCCCTCGATTTACAATTGGGTTATGTTCCTGAAAACTCAATCTTAAATAGAAAAATCGTATAGCGAACCCTAAAATTGGAGTTCAGCTGTCTAATTGATATAGGCAATTCATTATATAACCTAGGAGACACGAAAGAAAAGGACTGATCAGAGAAAGAAGACTGCTGGATAGCTACCGGTTCATCAAGACGCAGCACATCATCACTGCTTCTCAGGATCGTGCCAAAATGCTCCAAAGGACGTCTTAAGAGATCAGCAAGATACTTAGGTTCGCCAAACTTAAGTGCCTTAAATTTACTAAATCATCTAATACTAACCTGGTGTAAGTCGTGTCTGCCTGAGTACCGGATGACCCAAGATGAACGTGACCCTATCAACGGCCGTCCCACACATGTTGTGAGGTCGAGGGTCACCGTTGTACAGGGTGGTGTCCAGGAGGTTGCCCACTAGGGTCTCTCGCAGCCAACACCATATTTCACTCGAGTTTTTGACCTGGAGAGAAAAAATAGTGAAATCATTATCAATTTGGGCCATATTCTCTAGTCACCTACACTACACTCCCTCCGATAGTAATTGATGACTTGCGAGTTTCAGGCTATAAAGATGTTGGTTTATGATGGATAGAAAGCATGATGAATTTGGTTTATGTTTATCTATTCATGTACTGTACTACGATTGTATTTTAGCTGGTCTGTATTTAGGGTCTCTCGCAGCCAACACCATATCTCACTACAGTTTTTGACCTGAGGAGAAATATGGTGTATTCTTTATCATTGTGTTTAAGGGGAGGTTTTTGGTTTGTACCTTTGACCTCCATCAAGCTTGATGGAGGTCTAGGGAGGAAACTAAAAGAAATATATATTTTTTATAAATGAGCCAATAAATATGCCCATCCCCCCTTAACCCTCCGGGCCCAGGCTGTATCTCCAAAGGACAGTGTGGGCTACCCGGGCGATCTGGCCAAAAAACGTCTAGGCCTAGGCTACCGTATTTTTGTTAATTTTAACTGCTAGAAATTTCCCACGCATCTATAAACGTAGTGCGGTTTCCAATCTGTAGACTGGCGTTGAGTAGAGCTCTCTAAGTCAACTGGTTCAGTTGTGATGATGATTTCAGTGGAGCTAATTTTGCCGCGATGTTGACAATATGAGCTTTTCACACACTAATTTCGTCTGACGTCACAACAATAACATTGATCCGACGTCTCCTTATTGTTTTCGGAGGTGCGGTGACGCAACGATCGGCTTTGTTTACATGCGTCGGACGCACGGCGTTCAGACCAAGCTGAATAGGCTTTCAAGCTTACTATCTCCTGAAAGGACACCCGGGCACCTGCCCTTATTTCGTGGTGTCCTTTCACACGGACACCCGGGGAGAAAGGGTTAATTAAGGTCCATATTGAAACTAACAGAACCCACCTTAGTAAATTGTGGACATGAGGACCCAGGCTGTTTGTTCAGAGCGAAGGTGTTCTTAATTTTCTCCGGTCTCCCTCATGTAGAACACACTGGGGTCACGCACTTGTATGTATTTATGTGTATATATGTATGTACTGCAACTAATAGGACCCACCTTAGTAAACTGTGGACATGTGGACCCAGGCTGTTTGTCCAGAGCGAAGGTGTTCTTAATGTTCTGCCTCATGTAGAACACACTGGGGTCACGCACCCCATGGCTGCAACATAAAACATTACTGTACTATAAACATAAAACTTACGGTATTAGGCTTGTTAATATAATAAATCAGGAAAATAAGATAGACCAATATTTCCACCATAAGGTCCTACATGGCCATCTATGTTACTATACTACAGTCAGTTCATTATATACTGGCAGTAACTAACCTGGCAGATAGTTATAATAGTAATATAAGATACACCCCACCGCCCGCCACTTCGGTGGTGCAGTCAGCCTCTGTAGCAGTTACGGTGATTTCTTGTTACTGCCTTATTGTAGCACGGTTAAGGCTGGTGTGGTGCAATTTCACCAGGTGCAAGTGCTTCAGGGGGACTTCATTGAGTTCTGCTGAGACACTGTTAGCGCTATACCAACATCAGCCACTGTGATAACATGATGGGGCGTTGTTGTGGCAATACTTCGTTGTACTGTGCTGCAGTAACGACTGTAGCCACTGTGTTATGATTGCTGTGCACTGTGTGCAGTACTGTGATTGTACCATGGAAGCCACATTCACTGTGGACGGTTGCGGTCTTTAAACCCGTATGTATGTATGTACTGTATGTATACACTGTTCATTATATAGTGGCAGATAGGTAGATAGGCATATAGTAACTCACCTAACAGATAATATAATAGTCAGAAATATAAGATAGACCAATATTTCCACCATAAGGTCTTGCATGGCCATCTCTTGCTGCCTCTTGCTCTTGGCCGCGGCTATCTCTTCCTCGGACAAACTGGTACCGACCTGGAGGTTGCTGCGGCGACTCACTCCGCTGCCTGGGAGAAAAAGAACGGTTGAAGAAGCATTATGTTACTGAATTTTTTATTTATGTAATTTTGTTTTATTCTTTTTTATGCTTGCTACCTAGACCTCTATCAAGCTTTAAAAAATACCCTCAAGACCACAAACACCAAGGAATTATAATGTAAAACTTACTATATTCCCATATTCCCATATTCAAAATATGTTACAGGGGGACAATGCCTAGTGAGTTCACTGCTCAATAGGTGGCGTTCTGAGAGTGAGGGTCTGAGTCTGGAGGGTGAGACGGTGAAGCACTTGAGCGAAGCAACCAGCCGCTTCAGAGATGGAGCTGCTTTGAGCCATGATGGATGCTTCACATGTCTCACTCCCCAGGCTGGAACAAGACCTCACGGGCTTCACCGTGTTGAGCGGTGGAATGTACAGGCTCTCAGCCTATGCCCGAGAGGGAGTAGTTGGAATATAGAAAAAAAAAAAAAAAAAAAAAAAAAAAAAAAAAAAAAATCAAAATGAGGACAAGACAATGTAAAAGCAAAAGAACTAATCAAAATTGCGATGTGGAAACAACGCTTTAGCAAAATAAAATTATGAAATAAAAGAACACAATCCACCACATAGGGTGTACATTACTACATGAGCAAGTTAATCAGTTTCCCAAGCAAACTAATCGCACACATAACAACGCACTATCGTCACATTCAAGGAATTAGTCAATTTGGGAAGTCCGGGACATTCTGGTAAATTTCACTACATTCTGTATGAATATAGAAACTACAATTTATATCAAAATGTTATATTAAAATCAAATTTGCAATCTGATAAGATATTAACAATAGTACAAAATAAATACAGCACTCACTAATGATATTGCTATCGGGTAGGTACCTGTAAGCATAGCATGCCTCAAGTGGCACCTGGCCCGGGGAGCCGGTGTATATATGAAGGGCCCTGCCTGGGAGTAACGTGGGCGAGCATTGTGGTGTAGTTCCCCAATATCAAAATAACACCCAGCACACAGTATCACACACAAGTACTGTCATCTCTCTGTCCCTGCCCACCCCAAACCAGCTTCCAGAAGCACATTCATACTCATATCTCTCGCTGTTCCATCCAATCACTCTAAGACAACACGCAGCTGCAGGCACAACCCCCCCGAAATCCATCCTTCTGAATCCTACCTTCCTCGCAAGGACAGAGTCCACCTGGCCAGGCTGAGATGTGGGCACCATTCAGTTCTTCTGAGCTATCAGAAGAGACTGGATGACTCCGTCGCCAACACCTGCCCAGGATGCAACACAGCAACCCATACTATTAAACACATCATAGAAGACTGCATTCCACACAATCACTAATGGCAACAACATAATCTACACTCCTTGAGAGCCCTGTAGGAAAGCCCAATTGTGGCCATGGCCTTCCTTAGGGACTCGGGGCTGTTCGGCCAGGCAGCCTAGGGAGCGACGACAACAACAACAACAACTAACCTATAGCAGCTGGTCTGGTAATAAACTCTTCATCAACATTGTGGTGATACGGTTCCTCATCGTCGTCATAATCTTCAAACTCATCCAGCGGCCTCTTGAGGATCCACGCCAGCACCAGGGACATCAGGTATATCTGGAAGGAAAAAAGGTACAGTTGTCCACATATGTTCTGTTGTTGTTGTTGTAGTTCCCCAGAATGTCTGGCCGAGCAGTCCTGAGTCCAGTAGACCGAAGTCATCCAGATGCTCGGGCCCTCGAAGGAGTCAGGGAGAGATGAGATCTGTCTCTGAGAGGGCAGCGGGGGAGGGGATCATCAGCCCATGGGCTTGCACCCCCGGGCCAATGCCCCCACCGTCCACAGCCCACCGTGCAGTGCCACCCAATCAGGCGATCTCGCCAGCACCTAGAAGGAAGGGTAGTGCAGGAGTGGGGATATTTACCAAACGTCATCACATCCATCCACATAAAAAGGTCACTAACAGGTCCAAAACAGTTCTTATTGATGCTTAATGTATTCTATGTTATGTCATATATGATGTTGGTGGTATAATGTAATATAAGTTAGACAAAAAGAGCCAAAAGCGGGACTTTGGGAAAGTGGCTGGCTGGAACGAATTAATTAATTCACATAAGGCCTGTTATTTCTAAAACACGGTTTTGATACACGGTACAAATTAACCGCGTATATCGAGACCTGACTGTGTATATTATATATAGTGTATATTATATATATATATATATATATATAGGCCTATATATATATATATATATATATATATATATATATATATATATATATATACAGTACAGTAAAAAAATAAAAATTAATTAAAACCTGCATCTCACCTTAACCGGCTGAGTGAAGAGTATGGATGACACAATTGACGACAACAAGGATGTCAGCCATTTTGTGGTCTTGTCGTTGCCGAACTGTATACCGTACGCCCACAGGAAGAACACAGCCATGGTGATACTCAGTAAACACAGACCCCACGCCACGTACACACACCACCACGGCAGAGAAAACTTACGCTTCCGAGTCTGTTAAGGAGAATATTAACCCTTTGAACTCAGCTGTCCTCTTATACTCCACAATGTGGTAACCCAGCTTCGAATCCCGGGTGGATCATATGCTTTCATAAATTTCACTGGGAGGTGTTTGGTGTTGGGAGTGAGATTAATATATTAGATTATAACTCACCACTTTCTCTTCTTTCTTCTCCCCCTCCTTCTGTTCCTTAGTGTTGATGAGGACCTTGGTGGGGGAGGCGGTGAGGGAGGAAGAGGGGGAGGAGGTGGGGGGAGTGAGGGAGAGGCCGGACTTACCCACCTCAGACTCAACATCATCTGAAAAGTAGATTAAATATAAAGTCTATCTATCTATCTATTGCCTGACGCCGCGATCCCCGAAGGGGTGGCCACGAACGAACCGCCCCCATGCACCTCTGTCCCCAGTCAGTCGACGCCCCTCCCCCCAACCAGCACCGCCTTCGTTCATGTAGTTCCTCACTCCATCCTTCCACCTCATATTCGGTCTACCTCTCCCCCTCCACCTCGCTCTCGTACACCCTCTTAGTCATTCTCTCACTTTCCATACGTTCCATATGGCCGAACCATCTCAAGTTGTTCCTTTTCACACTTTCCAGCACATCTACCTCCACACCACACCTCCTTCTTACTTCCTCATTAGTCTGTCTATCCCTCCATGTAACTCCGCACGCACTCCTTAAGTAATTCATTTCCACTGCTCTCACTCTTGGTCTGAGTCTCTCAACCAACGTCCATGCTTCGCTTCCGTAAGTCAGTGTCGGGATTACCACACTGTCATGCAAGGACTTCTTCACTTCCATACTGACCACCCTATTTCTTGTTGCTTTTAGCATTCCTACAACCCTCTTCCCCTGTTGTACCCTCTCCCGCACCTCTTCATCCATAGTCCCATCTTTACTCAACACACTGCCCAGATACTTAAAAGAGTTGACGATCTCCATAGCCTGACCGTTCAGCTTCACCTCACACTCTGTGACTTCACCCCTTTCGAAGACCATAACCTTGCTCTTCCCCGTATTTACCTTCAAATTCCGTTTTTCGCACACTGTTCCAAATTCATTTACCAGACTCTGCAACTCCCATTCATTATCACTCATCAGAACTGTATCATCCGCAAACAGCAGTATAGGTAGCTTCCACTCAATTCCCTCCCTTTTCAGCGATACACCAACATCCACTGCTCTTGATAGTATTTCTTTCATAACTCCATCCATATATACAGTAAACAACCACGGGGACATCACACACCCCTGTTTCAAACCAACATTCAGGTCAAAGAACTCGCTCTGCTCACTCTCCACACGTACTGCCGCCTTTGCACCCTCATACATGCTCTTCACTGCTTTCAGCAACTTGCCCTCTACTCCGTATATTCTAAGTACTTTCCACAAACCTTCTCTATCCACTCTGTCATAGGCCTTCTCCAAGTCGATAAAGGCAACATACACCTTTTGTTTCTTCTCCAGATACTTCTCCACAACACAATTCAGGGTAAAAATCTGATCTACACATCCTCTTCCCTTCCTAAAACCTCCTTGCTCGTCGCCTATCCATTCTCCGTTCTCACTCTCACTCTCTCAATCACTACCCTACTGTATACCTTCCCTACTACGCTTAGAAGACATATTCCTCGGTGGTTACCACACACTCCTCTTTCCCCTTTGCCCTTATATAGGGGGACTATTATGCCAGTCTTCCAGTCATCGGGTGCACTCCCCTTCTCCCATGCTAGTTTGCACATTTTCCATACCCATTCTATCACTATCTCACCACCATACCTCAACATTTCCCCACACACTCCATCTGTTCCTGGTGCTTTCCCCAACTTCACTCTTTTCATGGCTTCCCACACTTCTGACCTCCTGATCCCCACCTCCTCCTCCACTACTTCTCTTCTTCTCCCTCCCATACCATATCCAGCTATGTTTGCTGGCTCTTCATTCCTTTCATTTAGCAACTCACTGAAGTACTCCCTCCATCTTTCGACTCTCTCTAAATATAACTCTAAATATAAAGTACACATACATATACTGTACATACATATTAAGTACAATAATATTCATACATACATTAAAGACTATATTCTACACATGAGTACACATAAGGCCAGACCTATGAGAGTTCCGTATGGAGCTCAGTGGTCTGGTTAATCTGCTCTACATAACTAACTAACTACACATGAATTATGGGTCAGTCGTTTTGTTCACCTTAATGTTATTTAGGTTCAACATGAAGGGAGAGGGATAGTGTTATTATACATACATACAATGGTTTAGCGTAACTTTTTCCATTACTGTACATGCATTGTAACAGCTCAGACGGGGTTGCCTTTCAGTAGTTGGAGTGTACTGTACTGTAGTACAATAAAGTCCCGCCACAGCACTGCCCCACCAAGTCATCACTGTGGCTGATGTTGGTATAATGCTAACCGTGCCTCAGCAAGACTCAACAGAGTCCCCCTGCAGCACTTGCACCTGCAGTATCTGCAACTACACCAGCCTTAACAGTGTTACAAAAAGACAGCACCATAACACGACTCTACTGTATATTAGGCAATATATAGAACAATAAAGTCCTGCCCCAACATGCAAACACTGTTGCTGACACAAGTGTGGTGCCAAACAGCGCCCAGGTAAGACTCAGTCCCCTGTGTCACCTATCCGCACCCCACCAGCCTCGGCAGTGCCATACCAAGACAGTGCCCCTCAACTTTCTCTTCATAATTGCTGAGGGGCACGGGGCCCTGGGTGGGGCTTTGGTTTCCCGGGCGTTTCCGCACCCTCCTCAGCTCCCCGCCATGGAGTGGCTTCGGTCACCCAGGCTTTGTTGTGGTCGGCGGGGAGGGTTCTGTGGGGGCGCTCGGTTGTGGCCTTGGAATTGCTCGGGGCCTTGGGGCTGTTCGGCCGGGCAGCTTGGGGAACAACAACAACAGTGCTAAGATAAAGACTTTATTACATAGTAATGGTGGTTGGTCCACAAGTCTATTGCCATCCCCCCTATTAGTC
Organism: Paralithodes platypus; assembly: GCA_032716605.1. Lineage (NCBI taxonomy): Eukaryota > Metazoa > Arthropoda > Malacostraca > Decapoda > Lithodidae > Paralithodes > Paralithodes platypus. Next base: position 624,682 of record CM064525.1, read on the forward strand.
GCCTTCTACGAAACGCAGTAGAATGCGTGAGGCATATTCTATTTTTTCCTCCACCATTAGATGAAGGCCCCCTAACCCCCTGGGGGTTACAAATAGTTAACTACAGTAGAGTTGAGGCTCATATATACTGTACTGTATACAGTACTTATTTCTTAGATGAACTAGATATGGATATAGAAATACCCATAATTCTATTAAATGCCTTATATTCACTAATAATACAGAATACCATTGTATTAAGATGATAGACATAACATACAATGTTCTACAGTTACCACAAATGGTCAATATACATATCAATTCATGGAAATAATGACAATGTGGGTATCTTAATACTTAAAATAATTTTCATTTTAGTAAGCGTTGTTTCCACATAGCGATTTTGATAATTTAATTTGACTTTATATTGTCCTTGTCCCAATTTTGGTTTGTTTAGTTTGCAAGTTTTACATTTTAATTTTAACTTAAAGTTTACAATGAAGCCATTGTATATTACATGTTCCATAAATTACATTTTGTTTTCTCAATAGATGACTTATCAGATATTATACTTAAAACTACATCAACTGCATCAAAGTGTAGATCATTACTTACCTTTGCATTGTTTCCCAAGAGCCTCCCTAAGCCTGGACTCCTTGGGGTATCGAGGACGAGCCTTCCTGAAGAACAATATGATGGTGAAGGTCGGAGGGAAGACTATAAGGTTACTAATGAAGCCAATACCCAGAGCTTGTGGTGATATAGTTACTGGCCCAAGGATTAGCCCACCACCGTCTGAACCATCCGCGATCTGAGAAAGAATTATTATTTTGCTTAAGCGTTGTTTCCACATAGCGATTTTGATAAGTTGTTTTGTCTTTTTACTATGTTCTTCCAAGTTTTGGTTTGTTTCTTTTGCAAGTTTTACATTATAAGTAGTAGGCCAGAAAACTTGACTTCAATCCTCTGTGACTCAAAAAAGTGCTGGAGCAAATGGGGTGTTACCTGGCCATAGAACATAGCGTTGACCAACATGGACAGATAGAGTAGAGCCATACAGGCCGACACCCGCTGGACTCTGGTGAACCTTGACCGCGGTGACCTCATAAACACACTCAACCAGAGGTGGTCCTCGGCCAGGCTCTTATCCACCGAGTGACTGAACACGTGGGACAGTTCCTTCAGTTGTTCCTCCCCGGCCACCGGTAACAAACGGTCAATCTGAAGAGAAAGGTAAACAATCAATAATGATACTGTATGTCTTGGGGGTTATTGATATTTTATTTAATTATTGATGCAGTCTTTAATGTCGCACACTCCCTTGATTGACAGGGCTAGCGGGTGCCCTTGTTACAGGGACTTTACTGGATATTTACCACAAATTGCTAGACCTGATTGTCCAAACTCTTGACGTCTACCAATGGCATGGGGTGGGATAAACTGCCGACCCTTCGGTCATGTAGTGCTACTGACCATGCCAATGCCTGCGGCATGGGGACGCCATTAGAACGTAAGGCCGGAACCTCACTTTGTGTGGGGCATTCGGTCATTAAATCTATGTATGTATGTATATACACCCCAGCTATGGGGTATGTGCCTGAGTATATACATACACATGAATATTCTGTACTTGCGACATAACTTGTACGTTACCTGACCATCTCCTTCCTCAACAGCCAACCATTGGTTACATATAAACTGGAACTGTTCCCCGGTCTGAATATCCCGGACCACAATATATCCAAGGAACCAGGAACACCAACGACCGCTGCCGTCGTTGTCGTGCCAGATGCGGAGGTAGTGGAGCGGGCCCAGGGCTCTGTGGAATAGTGACAAGTCAGGGATTATTGTCAAGTAATGTGGATGTGTGTGAATTTGTATTTTGTTTTTGTGTGTTAATTATTTTATGTTATGTTGTCCCTACTCGGGCTCTGTCTTGAATCGGCCACCCCTAGAAACAAAATTTAAAAAAAAACAGGAAAATTGGGGAATGGGCCTGAGTATATACATACATACCGTACATACAATGTGGATAAAGCTTATTCTTAATACACACATATACAGTATATACACACACTGAAAACACTCACACAAACACACACACCTTACACACCAACAACATCAATACAAACAAACTGGACACACTCAAAATTCACACTACTACTACAATTAATACTAGTTTACTACTACTACTACTACTGCTGTTTCAATTCAGCCACCCCCAGCTATGGAGTATGTGCCTGAGCATATACAGTACTTACATACAGACACAAATAACAATACCTTGGTGTAGCCATAAGGAAGTGATCAGTAGCTCCCCTGGTCAGTAGAGGTCGACAACAATCACCATCATTCAATGTTCTTACTTCCGTGTCCTCCCAATCTCCGGTTATCACAAACTCAACCTGGACAGACAATAATATTTATAGATCACTGTAACATATATACTGTACAGTCGGCCTAATAAGTGATGTCTCGGCACCAATTATGTTTTGATCTATAAATGGTATCAGCAATATTTCCACATGATTTCTTCTTTTTGAGTGAGATATACAAACAGGTACCTACACTTACCCACCCTATTCAACATCTGACAGACATTAATACAGCACAGAGCGAGCCAAACGTAATGGCAGCTGAGACATGACATATTTGCGCCACCGTACATGCTTACATACTGTATACAGTATTTTAACACTACCGTAATTAGTCCAAGGGAGGTCTTTTTGAACCTCGGCCTCCCTCCCTCCCTCCCTTCATCTCACTCTACTATAGTCTGTCTTTTTGCAAGTTGACGGTAAATTGGCATCTCGCCATCCTGATTACTCAGCTACTCTTTTATTTCATAAATTTGATTTTAGTAAGCGTTGTTTCCACATAGCGATTTTGATAAGTTATTTTGCCTTTATCTTGTATCATCCCAGTTTTGGTTTGTTTAGTTTGCAAGTTTTAAATTTTAATAAATTACATAAATACATAAATAAAGCTCTTATTTTAGAAGTTAACAGTACTAAACCATTCTTTTGAGACATTATTTCTTATACTGTAATTGTCAATTGAAACTCAACTCCCCCGCTTTGGCGTTTGTATTTAAGCACGAATCACCCCAGACGGACATATTTGGCGTAAGCTTATACCTCATGTATCTCTGTAACTTAAGCCAGTATCACACGAGAGCTGTCCTCATCATCTAGGGTTTGAGGGTTGTTGTTGTTGCTGTTCCCCAGGCTGTCTGGCCAAGCAGCCCCGAGGTCCCGAGCAAGGCCAAGGCCATAACTGAACGCCCCCACAAAACCCTCCCTGCTTACCACTAATAAAGCCTAGGTGACCGAAGCCACTCCAAGGCGGGGAGCTGAGGAGGGTGCGTAAACGCTCGGGAAACCAAACCGGGGTTTGTGTTGTTGTTCCCCAGGCTGTCTGGCCGAACAGCCCCAAGGTCCCGAGCAAGGCCAAGGCCATAACCGAGCAGTTAAAGAACATACCTATATATCAATATAAATATTTAAATTTTTGTGTACTAACCTTAGACTTAGTACCAGAGTTAGGTATTTGTCCAGTATGAACAATAACAGTGTAGAGATATTGATCACTGGTGTTGTTATCGGCCAGGGGGATCATACCAACCTTCTCAACATCACGACGGTCCTGTGTGGAGGGGGGTACAACACAACAAATAAATTACAGGCGGCCAATTGACCACTTGCGAGTTTCGTTCTATAAGAAAGTTGGAACTGTTGACATCGATATTTAGCAGAATTATCATCTAAAATAATTGGTTGTAGTATACTTATAAAATCATACAAGCAAATTCAACATATATTTTATCCATTAGAAACTTGTATTGTTATTGCATTTCTTTTTAATATCGATGTTTACGGCTCCAACTTCCTTATAACCTGAAACTCGCAAGTAGTCAATTATTACAGGAGACAAATGTAATAGAGATAACCTCTCAATATGGACAATGTCTCACAACAAAAAGAATTGATTTGGATTAAGATTCTGGATGACCATGATAGGCCCAAGTGGCATTTAGTTATCTGTAATTATGCGAAGATTGTTATGTTATGTTATGAGTTCATAATTTTTTCCCCAACCAACTTAACTTCTAAACTCAATTAATGAAATCATCAAATACATGTGGCACTCCAAGGACTCGAACCTAGGATACTCACACCGATATTCCGCGCATTTATGCATTACGCTATCAAGACAGTGTTAGGTAGAAGATGAGGTATGTCATATGCCATTTATGAAAGGTCAGCCAGGGAATAGCTGTGGAAATGTAGACATTTTCTCTAGACCATTTTGAGTTACAGAGGTCAGGAGTCACGATTTCTGTAATGAATAGAACTCATCACAACGTGGGGTTGTCCACGAACCCAGCATTGACAAACACGTACGAGAAATCCATTCAATATAGCCATATATTTGATTTTGACAGTGTAATGCTGGAGTGTGTGAATAAGTTCTGCTACCTGGGCGATACAGTTTCCGCTGGAGGTGGCGCTGAAGCTAACTCCATTGCTAGAGTCAGAAGTGGCTGGGGAAAGTTTAGAGAGCTGTTGCCACTCCTGACTATGAAAGGGCTCCCACCCCACCTTAAAGGGAAGGTGTATACCTCGTGTGTTAGGAGCGCGATGACCTATACCTCTGAGACGTGGCCGATTAAAGCGGAGGATGTCAATAGAATGGAACGGAATGAGAAGAGAATGGCGAGATGGATGTGTGGGGTTAATCTTAGGGACAGGGTATCGAGCGAGGAATTGAGAGGGCATCTGGGCATTAGGAGTATCAATGAAGTGATGCACACGAGCCGACTTGGTTGGTTTGGAAATGTGGAGAGAATGGATGATCAGAACTGGGTGAAGAAATGCCGGACTGTGAACTTGGGGGGAGCTGCGCGTAGGGGTGGACCTAGAATGACGTGGGCACGGGTACTCCGATCCGATCTCAAAATAAAGAACTTGACAACAGAGGCAGCCCTTGACAAGGCCGCCTGGAAAACTGCCATTTAGAACGTGAGACTGTAACCACAGTCTCTGTGGACAAACGGGCTTTAAACTTGTATGTATGTTGTATGTATGTATATAGGTAGGCTAAAAATCTTGACCTCTAAGACTCTATAACTCATTAACGACTAGAGTAATCAATAAAATGTTTCTACCATTTGGGAAAGACACAGCCAGGGAGTAGGAGGGACATTTACAGCCATTTGCTCTAGCCCTTTTTGAGTTACCGAACCATTAATATCTATAACTCATAAACGACTAGAGTAATCAATCTAATAGTTCTACATTTTAGGAAGGGTCAGCCAGGGAATAGGTGAGAAAGTGTACCGCCCATTAGCTCTAGCCCTTTCTGAGTTACAGAGGATTGAGGTCACGGTTTTTGGCCTACTTATAATGAAGCAGTTTTTAACACCGTACACTCCCTTGATTGACAGGGCTAGGGGGGATGCCCTTGTTACAGGGACTGGACTGGATATTTACCATGAATTGCTAGACCTGAGTGACCAAACTCTTGAAGTCTACAAATGGCATGGGGTGGGATCGAACTGCCGACCCTTTGATCAGCAGTCATGTGTGGAAATTTACAACCCATTTAATTTTGCTCTAGGCCTTTTTAAGTTACAGACCCATTAATCTATATACAGTAACTCATAAACGACTAGAGTAATCAATATAATATTTCTGCCATCTACGAAGGGTCAGCCAGGGAATAGGCGAGGAAATTTACAGCCCATTTGCTCCAGCCCATTTTGAGTTATATATACTGTACTGACGATAACATACCAACATACGATAGTTCTAGCGTAGACAAGGTCCATAAGGTAGAGAGCGAGGGAGATGATAAGTATTAGGTAGATAGTGAGGTTGTTGTTGTTGTTGTTGTTCACCAAGCTGCCTGGCCGAACAGCCCCAAGGTCCCGAGCAAAGCCAAGGCCATAACCGAGCGCCCCATCCCAGGCTTTATTGTGGTCGGCGGGGAGGGTTCTGTGGGGGCGCTCGGTTATGGCCTTGGCCTTGCTCAGGGCCTTGGGGCTGTTCGGCCAGGCAGCTTGGGGAACAACAACAACAACAAAACCCTCCCTGCCGACCACAATAAAGCCTGGGTGATAGTGAAGATAGTGAGGTTGTCAGCGAACCCAGCGTTGGCAAACACATATGAGAAGTACATTTATTGTTAGTAGGCCAAGTATCTTAACCACTAAACCTCTATAACTCATAAACGACTAGAGTAATGGAGCTAATATCTCTACCATTTGGGAAGAGACAGCCAGGGAATATGTGTGGAAACTTACAGCCCATTTGCTCCAGCCCTTTTTGAGTTACAGAACCATTAATCTCTATAACTCACAAACGACTAAAGTAATCAATCTAATATTTATACATTTTACGAAGGGCCAGATATGGAATACACGAGAAAGTGTACAGTCCATTTGCTCCAGCCCATTTTGAGTTATATATACGATGACATACCATAGTTCTGGCGTAGACGAGGCCCATGAGGTAGAGAGCGAGGGAGATGATAAGTGTGAGGTAGATGGTGAGGTTGTCAGCAAACCCAGCGTTGGCAAACACATATGAGAAGTCTATGGTGTTGGGAGCCACAAAAAACCCCGACCCGAAGGATGTCAGGTGGTTACAGGCACAGGTTGTTATACTGTTATTGGCTCCTATCACCTGTCAGAGAGAAACATGAGAAAAAACAAATTAATTTGGTCACTTTCTAGGTAATAATAATATTTATACATACAACATACATACAAGTTTAAAGACCGTTTTGTCCACAGAGAATGTGGTTAGAGTCTCACGTCCTAAATGGCGGCTTTCCAGGCAGCCCTGTGAAGGGCTGCCTCTGTTGTCAAGTTCTTTATTTTGAGATCGGACCGGAGTACCCGAGCCCACGTCATTCTAGGTCCACCCCTACGCGCAGCTCTCCCCTCGTTCACAGTCCGGCATTTCTTCACCCAGTTCTGATCATTCATTCTCTCCATATGTCCAAACCAACCAAGTCGGCTCGTGCGCATCACTTCACTGACACTCCTAATGCCCAGACACCTTCTCAATTCCTCGCTCGATACCCAGTCCCTAAGATTAACCCCACACATCTATCTCACCATTTTCTTCTCATTCTGTTCCATTCTATTGATATCCTCCGCTTTAACCGGCCACGTCTCCGAGGGATAGGTCATCGCGCTCCTAACACATGAGGTATACACCTCCCCTTTAAGGTGGGGTGGGAGCCCTCTCATGGTCAGGAGTGGCAACAGCTCTCTAAACTTTTCCCAGCCACTTCTGACTCTAGCAATGGAGCTAGCTTCAGCGCCACCTCCGGCGGAAACTGTATCGCCCAGGTAGCAGAACTTATTCACACACTCCTTTTCACACTTTCCAGCACATCTACATCCACACCACACCTCTTTCATACAACAACGTAAATATTAACCAAACCGAGATAAGTTAATAGAATCACCATGCGTTAAAAATTATCTCTGACCTTGCACCCGTCATTACTCCAGGTCAACTTGTCCTTGTTGAAGAATAGACAGGAGGACACGAAGGAGGAGAAGGCGTAACTCTCGTTAAAGTCCTCGGCAAAACTGTAGAGTACGGTCCCGACGGGGGGGTCCTCGAAGCACGGGTGTTCCTCTGGCTGGGTGGGGGAGAGAGGGAAATATTAAATATTAAAATTTCAGCACGATGAGCAAGTAGAATACTATCTATGTATCTATTTCATATTTTTTCACCAACCAATTTTACTTCTAAACTCAATGAATGAAATGAACTAATACATGTAGCACTCCAAGGACTTGATCCTAGGATACTCACACAGAAATTCCGCGCATTTATGCCAGATGTCATGATCCCTGAAGGGGTGGTCACGAATATATCACCCCCATGCACATGTGCTCCATCAGCTAATGCCCCTCCTCCCATCCAACACTACATTCACACATATACTTCTCAATTCTATCCTTCCACCTCTCTCTTGGTCTGCCTCTCCCTCTCTGTCCTTTCACCTCACTCTCGTACACTCTCTTACGTAGTACAATACGCAAACAAATTTTTATTGTGCCAAATTGACAATGCTCACAATTAAACCACAAATATATCTGGAACCCTTACCGCATGAAGAGTCCCTTGATATAAGTTAAAATAAAATTGGGCCCATATCTTAGGGCACAGGAGCATTTGAACATTGAAAATGTGGATAATTGACCTGTTTTCTGAGATGGGTTAAAAACAATTTTCCATAATAAAGCTCCAATATATATTCTGATGCTACCAATGGATCCAGGGGGTTGTAGTGTACTTGGGAAAAAATAGTTGGGCTTGTTCCATACAGTCTTTCCAAGCGAAATAGACACTCAGAAAATTACCTAACATTTTAATGTAATTTCAAGTGGTCAATTGACCACTTAAGCGCTTCAGGCTATAAGGAAGTTGGAGCCGTAAACATAATTATTTAGCAGAATTATTAGCTAAAATTTGGTCTATCTATCTATCTATATACTGTACTGTACTCAAGCACATACCCCATAGCTGGGGGTGGCCGACACGAGAAAGAGCCCGAACAGGGACAACACAACACGACACAACAAAATAACACAAAAACAAAACGCAAATTCACACACATCTAGGTCGCCCAGAAGACCCAGAGACCCAATATTATTATTGCATTTCTGTTTATTATCAGTGGTGGGCTGGATCTGTCAGAGTGAGGGTTGGTGTCCTCTACTTCCCATAGCCAGTTCTGACTTTACCTTTTTCATCATTCATATTTCTAACTTTCTTCCTGAGAGTGGTGAAGGCAGTGGGGCCATAATGGTGTGCCCCAAGGTTCCCTAGTGTCTTACTCTCACAGCCCACTGGCACAAGTCAGCCTTTCTCTCTGGCGAAGGGATGCAGCGACCCCACCGCCCGCCACTTCGGTGGTGCAGTCAGCCTCTGTAGCAGTTATGGTGATTTCTTGTTACTGCATTATTGTGGCACGGTTAAGGCTGGTGTGGTGCGATTTCGCCAGGTGATTTCTTGTTACTGCATTATTGTGGCACGGTTAAGGCTGGTGTGGTGCGATTTCGCCAGGTGATTTCTTGTTACTGCATTATTGTAGCACGGTTAAGAATGGTGTGGTGCGATTTCGCCAGGTGATTTCTTGTTACTGCATTATTGTGGCACGGTTAAGGCTGGTGTGGTGTGATTTTGCCAGGTACAAGTGCTTCAGGGGGACTTTGTTGAGTTCTGCTGAGACAGTGTTAGCGCTATACCAACATCAGCCACAGTGATAACATGATGGGGCGTTGGTGTGGCAAGACTTTGTTGTACTGTACTGCAGTAAAGACTGTAACCACTGTGTTATGATTGCTGTGCACTGTGTGCAGTACTGTGATTGTACCATGGAAGCCACATTCAATGTGGACGGTTGCGGTCTTTAAACCTGTATGTATGTATGAATGTATGTATCACTGTTTATGGCTCCAACTTCCTTATTGCCTGAAACTCACAGGTGGTGAATATAAGACTTACCACAGATAGAGTAGTGTTGTAGAGTCCAATACCAATAGAGTAGTTCCCTGTGCTGTTCCCAATAGTCTCGGAATCCAGGAACAGCTCGTAGAAACCCGTCTCTGTACAAAATTATAAACAATTAATGTATGTACAGTATGTATGTATGTATTTACTCAGGCCCATTCCCCACTTTTCCTTTCTTTTTCTTATGGGGGTGGCCGACTCAAAACAGAGCCCGAATGTGTGTGAATTTGTGTTTTGTTTTTGTGTGTTCATTGTTTTCTGTTGCATTGTGTTGTCCCAATTCGGGCTGTCTCCAATCGGCCACCCCCAGAGAACAAAAAATATGAAAAGTGGGGAATGGGCCTGAGTACGTACATAGATACATACATACATACATCTATCTATACAGTATACTCTGGCACAGACCCCATTTTTATTTTTTGTTTTATTTATATATTGGGGGTAGCCAACTCGAGACAGAGCCATATACATACACGAATATGAAGACTGAGTACTCAACACGAATTGCGGTTCCGGTCTAATGTCCTAATGACAGCATTCCAGGCAGCCCTGTTCAGAGCTGCCTAACTTGTCAGGTTTTGATCCCACATCTTTCTTGATCTGCCCCTGGGTGCAGCTCCCTCCACGTTCATGGAACCGCATCTTTTCACCCAACTTATATTAAAACAAAATGGAGATAACTAAGCAGAATTGACATACGTTTGCCTTTATATTGTGTCGTCCCATTTTTTTTTTTTTTTTGCAAGTTTTACATTATTACGTTAAACAATACAATTTGTATAACACAAAATAAATGAGAGTTTAAGAGAATATACACAACCTAATGTACATAAAACAACTGACCTGATTTATAGTTCATATCTGAGAATAAGACCAGGTTGTCGTTATACTCAAAGGTTTCATTGAGGCCGTTTGGTGACCATGCCAGGACCCAATCCTCTGCCTCCACCGTACTGTTGGGCCGCACTAAGATAGACACACCCATACCAGCCATCGGAACCTCTACCTTGTGTATGCTTAGCGGCATGGCGGACGACACCGTGGGATCTGCAAGGAAAATTTTAAAATGTAAATGAGAGAAAAAGAGATAGAAATTAAAATATAAAACTGGAAAACGAACCCAAAAGTTACTGTTCAAATTAATATAACGAACTCATTACAATTAAAAATTATCGAAACGACAACACACTAAACAAAATCTATATGTGGAAAAATGCATTTAAGAAAGTTAAGAAAGCTAGACAGAAAGTTTAATAGGTCGATAGTAAGTTCAGAAGCCAGCATCTAATAGTAATAAAACTGTTTACATCTTTCTCTTGCCAACAAAATACATACATATACAGACATACATAAATTTAAGGACCGAGTGCTACACACGAAGTGCGGTTCCGGTCTTAAGTCCTAATGCCAGCGCTCCAGGCAGCCCTGTTCAGAGCTGCTTCACTTGTCCGGTGTTTAAATTCAAGATCAGAACGTAAAGTCTGATACCACGTCTTTCTTGATCTACCCCTTGGTGCAGCTCCCTCCATGTTCACGGACTTGCAAAAAAATACATGCTAAAACTAACCTACAAGAGCCGGTTCAACTTGAGAATTGTTGGAGCGCGGGATGTGTATGATAAAGTCCTTGGCGGCATTATTAACAGGCAGAGGTTCGGCTGCAGCGTTGACCAGACTAAGTTGTACCGTGGCTGAGTCGTCCCCCAGCGCCGCACGACCACCACCATAACTGTGGACCTGGCTAGCCCACTTGGCCATCTGGTGGGGGGGGGGGGGGGAGTAGATTAAGATTACATTATTAACCCCTACTGTACCATAGGGTACTAGCATAAATGTACCCCCCAGTCCCAAGCAATGTGGCCAAAATGGCTTCAGAGGCAAGATATAACAATGTCCCACCTCAAAAGATGAAGGAATAATGCCTCTCCCAGCCTGTGGGGGCTTGGATATAGGTTGAGAAGTGTTGCCAAGGTCTTAGAGCAGTGCTCAAATGTCGTGGTACCAGGTACTGCCTGATACTGGCAGTTACAAGGATCGCATATTACTGATGGCTGGCAGCCGTCGCTGGGACTGGGGAGTGATTTATCTACTGACGGCTCTCTGCCGTCGCTGGTATTGGACGGGTTAATACTGATACTAATACTGTAATCTGCAAAATTGACTGGTTCGAATCCCAGTAGGATCACATGCTTTCATGAATTTCATTGGGAGGTGTTTGGTGTTGGGAGTGAAATTAATATATTAGATTTTTAAGCTTGATTGAGGTCTACCCATAAATGATGATCTATATTACTTATGCACAGCACACAAATGAGTTGTTTTCTAACCTTGACTCCCACGGTGATGGTCTGGTCTTTGAGGCAGTCGTCTGGTTGGTTAATAACAGAACAGTAACTCGGGAACACGTACGTCGCTCCCCCAACCATCACCTCTCGACCCTCAAGTTCTGCTGCGTCAAAGAAACCTGTCGAGTAGATAGATAGTTAGATAGTTAGTTAGATAGATAGATAGATAGACAGGTAGATAGATAGATAGATATATAGATATATAGATAGATAGGGAGACAGAGCCCGAACAGAAACGACATTCAAGGGTTCCAATTCTCAGGGTCCGGGACCATTTTCATGTTCCCTCGCCCCTTTCTCTGTCTCGATGAGTAGGAGAATTATACAAGGGGAGGAGGATACCTAGCCCCCTTCCCCCAGAAGGAAAAGTAGAACAGTAAAAGGCTATAGGAAAGTATTTTATATAATTAGTTCAAACGTGAAAATAAAAATGTTGATATGGTTAATTGGTCCACAAATTGAAGTAAAATAGACTAATTTACTCCTTCTGTACTGGCGACGACCTTTTAATCTTATTCTGGCTACTATTAGATGATTTTATTGAGCTTCAAAAGAGCCTCCAACAGGCTTCGAACTATCTCACCTAACTCTTTTTGCTACCACAGATCCTTATGAAGCTGCGCAAAATCGTCTAAATATAGCTGGAAAATATCAAAATTACGTCACCAGTACAGAACGGGTTAACCCTTCTAGTGTACCCACCTACAGCCATGTTGACCAGTCCTCCAGAGTCTACCCTGGTTGGTTCCTCTCCCACCACGGCCGCCGACAGTAGATTACCTTGAGCACCTCCAACCACTCCCAGAAGAGACTCAACCTGTGACATACGGGTTTAATTTTACTAAGCTATACCGTGTTCCAAATAGGTAGGCCATAAATCATAAACTATAACCCCCGCACCTCGGTTGTCCTCTTATACTCCACACCGAACCTTCACTGCGGAACTCAGTTGGTCTCTTATCCTTCCGCGCACGTAATATTCACAACCGCGTAACACAATAAGCCGACGACATAGCGAGGTCCGGTCAACACCATGATCAAGATAACAGTAGGCCTATGTACAATCGGGGGTATTAAGACTTAGTGTTGTCATAGATTCCATTGGTTTTCGCTCAAAAAGTGTTATTGGTATCTTTATAGGTACTGTACTGGGAAAAGTGCTTATCCCTCAAAGTATTAGTCAGTGTCCGAAACTTTGTAAAATACAGTATTTGACAACACTTATTAACCTCGACCGTACTTCATTTTCCAATTTAGCTTATCTTTCTACCTACAGTATTACTATTGCTTAGTCATTAAGAAAATAAGGCCATAACACCCAACAGGCGCCGATTCTGGGGTTATGGAGCGTAAGAGGAGAACCGAGTCGGATGGGTTAACCTCTATAACTCAAAAAATGGCTTGAGCTAAAGGGCTGTAAATTTTCCCACCTAGTCCCTGGCTGATCCTTCCGAAAAGGTAGACATATTAGCTCGATTACTCTCATCGTTTGTTAGATATAAAGGTTCATGTTAAAGAGTTTTTTTTTATTACTACAGTACAGTAGTTATTTTGTTTTTATATGGTGCAGTTCCTTTCTTTGGTTTGTGTGTTTTGCAAGTTTAACATTATAATATCCCAGAAGTTTCACAACTTGACTTTATAATGTAAAACTTGCAAAATAAACAAACCAAAACTTTGACGAACACAGTCTTTAAAGTCTTTAAAGGCTTCAAAGATTCAAATGGGTGTGCAGGTATTATGGCTCATGACTGTACCGTGCACTAACCAACTGCACCACGTGGAGCTTTCTATTAAGCGTTAGGCATATTTAATTATGTTGTTGCTTTCTTTTCTTTGTACCGTACCTTATTGTTGGCGTCTTGATCGTCTTCTGAAGGTTGGAACTCTTGACTGTCCTCGTCCTCGGTGGAGTTGGTGTTGTTGGTGTTGCTTAGCTGCACTGCCCCCTTGGTCACACTCTGAGTCCAGGAGAGCTAGTAGGTTATAGTCTGTTCAGTATAACTAGGCCAGAAATCTCAACCCTAACCTCTTGTAACTCAGAAAGAGATAGAGCAAACGGGATGTAATTTTCAACACATATTCAGGTCTCCCTTGATTTACAATTGGTTACGTTCCTGAAAACCTTATCTTAAATAGAAAAATCGGATAGCGAACCCTAAACTTGATGGGGAAAATGGGGATGCGTTCTCGGACAAGCCAAAACACAAACACCTAATTAAAATGTAAAACTTGCAAACTAAACAAACCAAAATTGGGACAAGGACAATATAAAGTAAAATTAAATTATCAAAATCGCTATGTGGAAACAACGTTTACTAAAATGAAAATTATAACCAATAATAATATTGTAAATTGGGGCATTGGCTAGTGAGGGAGACCTGTATACTCAGGCACATTTCCCATAGCTAGGGGTGGTCGACTCGAGACAGAGCCCAAACAGAAACAACATTCTCTCTCTCTAAGGTTTTTATAACCCGTTTGTCACTATATAATCACAAAAGGGTGTGAAACCAGAGCAACTTTCTTTGAGCACTTGAATGAATATATGAAGGAATAACAAAAATACGATAAGTAAATAACATGAACAAGATTGGAAGTCAAAGCGTCACATTTTTCCTTTGCCTCTCAACTTTCTCTTCATAATTGCTGAGGGGCACAGGGCCCTGGGTGGGGCTTTGATTTCCCAGGAATTTCCACGCCCTCCTCAGCTCCCTGCCATAGAGTGGCTTCGGTCCCCAGGCTTTATTGTGGTTTATTGTGGTTCTGTTGGGGCGCTCAGTTGTGGCCTTGGCCTTGCTCGGGGCCGTTCGGCCAGACAGTCTGGGGAACAGCAACAACAACAACAACAACAACTAGGGTTGTTTTGACCATTTTATCACATCCAATGACATAATTTGAGCTATACACATTAATTTGAGCTATACACATTAATTTGAGCTATACACATTAATTTGAGCTATACACATTAATTTGAGCTATACACATTAATTTGAGCTATACACATTAATTTGAGCTATACACATTAATTTGAGCTATACACATTAATTTGAGCTATACACATTAATTTTATTTTTAAATATAATAATACAGTATGGGAAACTACAACAACAAAACTTATGTGGGTAACTGTACATCAAGCCCCAATATACCTCAGTGTAGGGAGCTCCAGTGGTGGTGGTAGGAGAGGCAGGCATCACCTTCTGTACACTCTTATTAACACCCTGAAAAGTAGACCACACAGTTAGTACATTAACATAGAATTAACCATATAATCAAACTGCATAAAATGTACTAATCTTAGCCAGAATACAAGGTAAAGAAGGGTCACTGTCCAAAAGGGGTTAAGGGGGGTGGGTCGTTCTTCTGGTCCCCCTTCTTCCTGATGTTTAACCCCATTCGTTTTCAGATTTTACGACTTTCGCCACATTATTTTGTCGATTTTAAAACTTTTCGTCCCATTTCTATATCAACATCAAGACCTTTCGTGCCACTTCCGTGTCAATTTGTCAATATATGTTTGTATCAATGTATACATACTATCCATAAATCTAAAGACCGAGTGCTCCACACAAAGTGCGGTTCCGGTCTCATGTCCTAATAACAGCGCTCCAGGCAGCCCTGTTCAGAGCTGCCTCACTTGTCAGGATTTTAAATTCAAGATCAGACCATAAGGTCTGATCCCATGTCTTTCTTCATCTGCCCCTTGGTGCAGCTCCCTTCATGTAAATCTATATAAATCTATGTGAATGTCTGACCTAAATAAGATCAGGCTTGCTATCGCGCGCCCCCCCCTAAAAACGACACCTGAATGGAGTGAAACATTTTATTATCGCCAAACTAATGGAACGAAGCGGGAGATCCAAAAATGTACCTTAATAAGTGCGGCAGTAGTTTGTAGAGCCCCGGCCACAAAGTCCCTCTGTTGTGCCAGCGGTGCCTGACTGTCTGCTGCTCCGGCCAGACTCTGTAGTGCAACAATAGCACCGCTTTGGCTACCTCGGGGCAGGGGATCACTCACCGCACCAAGGATGTTGTTCACCTGAAGACAGAGAGAGGTATTTACTGTATATTCTAATGTAAAACTTGCAAAATAAACAAACCAAAACTTAGACGAACACAGTAAAAAAGACAAAACAACTCATCAAAATCGCTATGTGGAAACAACGCTTAAGCAAAATAATAATTTATAAATAAGTAACAACCCGTTCTTAAACATTAATATCAAATACAAACCCCAATGTACTTAAATAAACTATAAATAAAAGAACACATACCGGTAGGTAATGAAATGTATAGTTTTACCCATGGCTATTTGATGTTGTCCCCACACGGTCTTCAACCTCAGTGTTCCACATGTGGTATGCCTCTGACGATTCGCCACATTTTTACAGACTGTCGTTACTAGTGTAGTAAGTATTCCCATCTACGCTTTCTATATTTTGTCAATAATAACCTTTGTGCCATACTAGCAGAATCTTGGTCCTTCTCCCCCTACCGACTTTTCCATTTCCTTAAAGACTAACTAACCTGTATAACTTCATCCATGGAGGTGATGGAGAATTTGTCTAAGGATCCCAACAGGTTCTTGTTCTTCTCTTCAGTAACTGCATCATCCTCAGACTCTTCAGCATCTGGAACGATAACTCTAGGTTAGTGTGTTCAGCTTACAAAAAATGTGTCTGAGACAGGAATAATAAAATTGACCACTTGCGAGTTTCGTTCTATAAGGAAGTTGGAGCTGTAGACATACATATTTAGCAGCATTACCAGCTGAAATATGGTTGTAGAAAATTTACAAATACGCAAAACCCGATTCAACATACTCTCTAGCCATCAGAAACCATCATTGCATTTCTATTTACTATCGACGTCTATAGCTCCAACTTCCTTATAGCCTTTTTCTTTAGTAATATAAGGGGACTTCACTCTAACATCAATTCTGTACACCAATTTCTTCAAGCAAAATCCCCTACTCTCCTTTTTTAGACAGAGACTCAAGTAACATCCACATCTGACACGTCTAGATTTAATTTTCCAGGTTATCAACTGCTCCAAAATTTCAGACCTAAAGGAGGTGTATGTTGCTTCGCAAAATCTGAAATTGCCCTGGAGGAGGTTACTAGTTTCAATTGTCCCTATTTTGATTATTCTATATACAAATTAATTTCTGCTGGTAAATTTAAATACATATGTTGCATCTACCGTTCCCCAAATACTCCTCCAGAGCAAAGTCTTTTTGATTCTCTGTCCTCACAACTCAGTGTCCTCAACTTAAATGCTTCTTCTGAAATCACTGTGTTGGGTGATTTTAATGTCCATAATGTTGAATGGCTCACTCATTCAGCCAGGACTGATGATGCTGGTCTTGAATGTGAGCTATTTGCAGACTCATTTAATCTCACTCAACTAGTTAACCAACCTACCCGTGTACCAGATAATCCTAATCATAATTCCCACCTACTGGACTTATTTTTAACAACCAATTCAGAAAATTATGATGTTACAGTGAGGTCCCCGCTTGGATCTTCTGATCACTGTCTGATACAGGCCACCTGTCTATCACCTACCACACCTTCCCACTCTGAACCTGTTTTGGTGACTAAATGGCATTACGATAGGGCAGACTGGGAGGGTCTTCAAGGTTTCTTTATTGATATTCCCTGGACCTCTTTCTTTTCTAATGATGCACACTCCACCTTGAGCCACATACAAGATTTTGTAAAAATTGGAATGGAAACTTTTATTCCTCATCAAAAGTACAGTAAAAGATCTAATTCACCTAAATGGTTTGACCATAATTGTGCTAAAGCAATAGCCTACAATGCATACACAAGATCAAAAACACATGAAGCCTTTAATTACTTTAGAAACATTAGAAATCATGCCAAAACTGTATTAAACCTAACTAAATCAAACTTTCTCCACAAGCAGGCAAATAAACTTCTAAATAATCCAAATGATAACAAAATATTTTGGTCTACTCTTAACTCATTCAAATCCAACTTCACTACTGCTTCATCCATTCCACCATTAAAATCTCCGACTGGCAATCTTGTAAGTGACCCACGAGGTAAAGCTAACCTTCTTGCGGATATTTTCTCCGCCAACTCAACCTTAGATGAAATTAATCAAGATGTCCCTGTACTTAATTTTAATTCGCCTGAAATTCCCTCACTTAAGATCCACACCAGACATGTCAAAACTATTTTGCAGAATCTCTCAGTAGATAAGGCTTAACTCTTTTCATCTACAGGTCCAGATGAAATTCCTCCAATAGTACTTAAGAATTGCTCCTTGGTGCTCGCTCCTGTATTGACAAAAAATTTCCGTCTGTGTACTCATACCTCATGCTTCCCAGTACCCTGGAAAGAAGTAAACATCCATCCAGTTCCTAAAAAAGGTGCCTCTTCAGATCCATCAAACTACAGACCAATAGCTATAACTTCCACTCTTGGTAAAGTCTTTGAAATTATATTAAATAATCACATAATTAAGCATCTTGAGAATAATAAATTAATCAGTGATAGGCAATATGGTTTTAGACGATGTCGATCAACTGCAGACATTCTTTGCCTTCTTACGCATCAAATCAACCAAGCTACAGACCAACATGGTGAAACACATACAATAGCACTGGATATATCAAAGGCATTTGATAGAGTCTGGCATCAATCCTTATTGTCGAAGATGTCACACTACGGCCTTGCATCATTAGTTCCACTAATTTCTTCTTATCTTCATAACAGAAAAAATATGTGTAATGGTAGATGGCCTTTATTCTCAATTTCACTCAATAAATGCTGGTGTTCCCCAGGGATCAGTTTTGGCCCCAATTCCTCATTCATATCAATGATCTCATATCTACCACTCATAATCCAATACATTCCTACGCAGATGACTCAACACTCCACAGTTCCTTCACATTTACCAATTCTTTCACCCAACCCGATCTTATAAATTCAAAAATAAACACTGCAATTTCTCTGAACCAGGACCTTTCTAGAATTAATGAATGGGGACAAAAGAATCTAGTTTCCTTTAATGCACAGAAAACCAAGTACAGTACATTCAATTTTCTAACCGACAGAATCTCACTGACTCCCATATATTTTTTAATGATGTAAATATTCCCACTTCCCCTAGTATTGACATTCTCGGTGTAACATTAACTACTAACTTGAGCTGGACACATTATGTTAGAAGCATTGCTAAGAATGCCTGGAGTCCTGTACAGAGTTCGAGAATTCTTCACTGACGAGCAGTTGGCCGTAATATATAAAAGTCATGTGCGTTCTCAGATGGATTACTGTTCACCTCTGTGGGGTGGAAGTGGAGTGGTTGCATTGAGGCAGTTGGACAAAATTCAAAATAAAGCTATTAGATTAATCAATAACCCTGCAATCACACAGGACCTTCCTACATTGTCCATACGAAGAAACGTTGCATCCCTTGCATTATTCTACAGATATTTTCACAGCAATTGTTCCGAGGAACTTGCTTCAATTGTGCCGCCTCTCCACATCTTTCCCCGTAGAACTAGGGCAGCTGAGAGCGTCCATGAATTTACACTTTCTCCTCCACAATGCAGAACTTCTGCTTATCAGAATTCGTTTATCCCCAGAGCTACTACTCTTTGGAATTCACTTCCCTCGAATTGCTTTCCACAAACTTACAATCTACAAATGTTTAAATCCAGTTGTTACAAACATTTTATGAATGGAGGATGCCTTTAGGCACATGGACCTTTTTGTTTTATCTGTTTTTCCTTCCTCCGTTCATTGTCTCTCTCAAAAAAAAAAAAAAAAAAAAAAAAAAAAAATAAAAATAAAATGAAACTCGCAAGTGGTAAATTGATTAACCAATTCGCGCAGCAATATGCGATTTGCGCTCTTTCTGGGATACTTATAATCCTTTGTTCTATTATATTCTATTCTATATACTCAGGCCCAATTCCCATTTTTTTTTTTTTTTTTTGACAATCACTATTGTTTAGAAACCTTTAGTTTAGTTACTTCAACCTCTACAGTTGTCTTTGAGTGAGCTGTGGGCTCTGAAAACAATTATTGGAGAGGTACTTATGAGAGCTTTCATTAATTTCATTGGAGGTGTTTGGTGTTGTGGTGAAATTAATAAAAAATATATTAAGATAAATTCTATTTCTGAATACTGAACGGCAACCCCCGGAGCATGAAAGGGTTAAGGGTCTAGGGTTTATTTATTAGTTTATCTATTTATTTATATATTTATTATTGTTTTAGTTCCTCACTACAGTAGACCTCTATCAAGTTTAATCAATTATCCTCAAGATCCCCCTTCAAGATAAATTTGTACATTTTTCAGTAGCAAAATCTTCCGGCGTCCTTTCAAAATTACAGGCTCACTATCTCTCGCCAGGAAAAAATTAACACCTAAATGGCACGAAAGGTCTTGATATGGATAAAGAAATGGGACGAAAGTTCTTGAAATTGCTAAACTAATGGGGTAAACATCTTAAAATCTCTTGTGAATAATAGAGGGCAATGTTTAAGAGTTTTGGCCTACCTACTTGGAACATGGTATAATTGGTTGGTCATATTTGTGGTTGCGTGATACCTGCGTCAGACTCTCACCTTGTGTTGAGTTATAAGGGTTATTGTTCACAATTTCTGGCCTACCTTCTTGAAACAGAGTACTGTATACAGGTCTCCCTCACTATCCGATGTCCCAACTTATGAAATTATTATAGGTTTTTAGGTGTTTGTGTTTTGGTTGGTTCGAGAATGCATCCCCATTTACCCCATTAATTTGAGGGTTTGCTATACGATTTTTCTATTTAAGATCGGGTTTTCAGGAACATAACACAATCGTAAATCGAGGGAAACTTGTATAGTTAGTCTAGTGGTTGCGTGATACCTGCTTCAGACTCTCACCTTGTTTTTTCTGGACTGGTTTTGGGATTAGGGTTCACAATTTTGAGCATACCTACTTGAAACACGGTATAGTTAGTCTAGTGGTTGTTGCTGTTCCCCAGGCTGTCTGACCGAACAGCCCCAAGGTCCTGAGCAAGGCCAAGGCCATAACCGAGTGCCCCCACAGAACCCTCGCTGCTTACTACTAAGAAAGCCCAGCTGACAGAAGCCGCTCCCAGGCGAGGATCTGAGGAGGATGCGGAAACGTGCTGGACACCGAAGCGGCGAAGCCCCACCCAAGGCCCTGTGCACCTCGGCAATTATGAAGGGAAAGTTGAGGGGCAAAGTTAGTCTATTGGTTGTGTGATACCTGCGTCGGACTCTCACCTTGTTGTTCTTGGTCTTGTGTTGGTAGAGTGATGCCTTTGATGGAGTTCTCTGCCCTCAATAACATGTCCACCTTGGTCTGGTCTCTCGCACCCAAGGCCTTACCCAGATGGTTCCTTGGGGAGTACAAACAATACATCTTATCATAATCTAATTCATTAATTTAACTCTCAATATCTATCTATCTATCTATCTATTGCCTGACGCTGTGATCCCCAAAGGAGTGGCCACGAACGAAACGCCCCCATGCACCTTTTAACACACAAAGAGCGGGTGGTAGGGTATTTTACACTGAGCCGCCCAGCGTTTTTTTTTTACCCTAAATAGGGTTGTTTCCGTGCTCATTTTCATGCATAAACAACACCCAGAGCGTAAAACAAGTATCTATCCATGAAAGGGTGTAAGCAGAGCTTTCCAATGACACCCGAACCATCCTTGTACGACCACTGGTTCTCTTGCAACGATCGTGCAACACGAGTGAAAAAAACCTAAAATAAGGTAATTTCCGTACATAATTCCCTGTGTAGCGAGTGAGAGGAGGGGGAGGAAAGTAGAATACAGTTCAGTACGTCCACGGTGGTCGTGGGGAGCGGTCATAAGGTTACTACGCTCGTCCCACCGCTCAGCTCTCTCTCTCAGCAACATTACGTGCTGAAAATGGCACTCGACAGCTGTCGTGCACTGCCACATAGTCCAAATTTATTTAACTCGACAGATGTCGTGCGCCGTTGGTTAAGGGTTAATGAAATTAATGAAAGCATGAGATCCACCGGGATTCGAACTTGGGTTACCAATACTTACCACACACAGATCTTAAACACTCTAACCATTACACCATCAAGACAATTAAATTAGTAAAACTTGCAAAACAAACAAACCAAATCAGGAAGTAGACAATAGCCTATAAAGACAAAAGACCCGTATTTTAGCCTTTTTGCCCAGACCATTTGAACTTCCAGTCTTCCACTGTTCGGATTCAAACTTCAATCTTTGGAAATTTTGACACCGCCCAATAACTAGTCCAAAGGCTGTGTTCTTCTTTTTGTGTTGTGTTTTGGTAAATCTTCAATGCATTATTTCCACATAATGATTTTCATAAGTTCTTTTGTCTTTAAGTTGTGAGTTCCTGTTTTGGTTTGTTTGTTTTGCAAGTTTCACATTTAAAATTTAATGTATTAATAATGTAAATAGTAGGCTGAATGGGGCCGAATGGATACAGCCAAGAAAGAGAAAAAAAAAAGCAGGTCACCCCCTTAATACTGACAAGCAATCAATTACAATACCTGGCCATATACTCCTTGAAGGCCGCCACAGAAGGCAGCTTGGGGGAGATGGTGGCCGTTGGGAAGGTTGTCACTGCGTCCAGCTGGTCGGCGATGCCCGCCCACAGTGTTAAGGGGGTGTAAGGCAGCACCACTCGACCCTCACTCTTGGTACTGAACGACAATGACAGTTTCTCTCCTTCTTCTGTCATGGCTGGTAATATAAATAATAATGTAAAATTTGCAAAACAAACAAACCAAAACTGGGACGACTCAATATAAAGGCAAAAAGAACTTATCAAAATCACTATATGGAAATAATGCTTTAGCAAAATATAATTTAGAAATAAAAGAACACAAAACCACCACATAGGGTGTATATCATTACATGAGCAAGTTAATCTGTTTCCCAAGCAAACTAATCGCACATATAACAACACACTATCGTCATGTTCAAGGAATCTGTCGAACAAAGTAGAATATGACTTTAGATTAAATGAAAAAGATGATTAATTAATATAGTAACTTACCAAAGAAGGAGTATTTATTAATTAACAATCCTTCAGGGTCCCTCCAACCAGAACAGTTAATGTGGACCCAGTCAACTAATGCTGTGACTGTTAATGATGGTAGAACAGTGGTGGTAGTGGTGTTGGGGTTTTGTCCAGCTCTACTCTCTAACTTGTTCTCTTCTTCCTCCATTTCTGCAACCTTGGCCGTACAAGTTCCACCCACCGGAGCCTCGTTGATTTTGATCCGCTGAAGAGCCAACCCTGTAGAATTGATAGTTTTGTGTCATCCTATGTATCTCTCACGCATCACACTGTTTGAATGAATGAATATATAAATCGATATAGATGGATAGATATGAAGAGAGGGAGGGAGGGAGGGAGGGAGGGAGGGAGGTAAAGACAGAGGAACAATGAGATAGATAGATAAAGATAGATAATAATAAGTACTCACCCTCAGATTTCTCCCCAGTACGAGTGGCTGTCACCTCAATGTCAAACAACCTGTACTGGGACCCAAACTTGATCCAGAAGTCATCCAGGAGAGCCAATTTACGCTGCTTCATGCCTATGGGGAAAAAGTAGAAAGTTCAAAAATCAATCTTTCACTACGATGATATAATATATGATAAGCAACTTTAAGTGAGCATGTGCCTGAATAGGTGGTGGAGGAGAGGGGGGGGGGGGTTCCTATAGGAGGTCTGGAGGTGGCAAATTTAGAAAAAAACACAGCTACTACCCACCTACAGCCACCCCCAATATATCCAGTGTTGTAGGTGGTTCTGTTGATGCTGCTGCCGTAACACCCATAACTCTCCATTGGTACTGTAATGGTATCTCCCCACAACCATCCTCCCCAACACTCGCTTCACCTTCCTGAAATACAAAAAGAACCACACATCAAAATTAAAATGTAAAACTTGCAAACTAAACAAACCAAAACTGGGACGAAGACAATATACTGTAAAGGCAAAATAACTAATCAAAATCGCTATGTGGAAACAACGCTTACTAAAATAAAATTTATGAAATAAAAGAACACAATCCACCACATAGGGTGTACATTACTACATGAGCAAGTTAATCTGTAATATATATCTATATATCGAGAGTGAGGTGGAAGGACAGAGAGGGAGAGGTGCACCGAGGGAGAGGTGGAAGGATGGAGTGAGGAAGTATATGAATGAAGACGGTGCTGGTTGGGAGGAGGGGCGTCGACTGACTGGGGACAGAGGTGCATGGGGGCGGTTCGTTCGTGGTCACCCCTTCGGGGATCACGGAGTCAGGCAAAAGATAGATAGATAGATATCTATACTGGTATATCTATATGTAAATCAGTAAAAGGGGGGAGACTCACTGTATGCTATTCAAGAAATCATGATCATGGTTAAGCATTAAGTGGATGATATCAACAGAATGGAATGTAACAAGATGAGAATGGTGAGATGGATGTGTGGTGCCAGACTGCAAGATAGGATATCAAGTGAAGAGCTGAGGACACAGTTAGGTATCAAGAGTATCAGTGATGAGATGTGTACTAGTAGGCTTGGATGGTATGGACATGTGGAAAGTGTTAATAGATATACGGAAGCAACCGCACTCACTGAAATCCTGGAGACAACTGCCGGTCGTTCGCATGGACCAGCCGACCATACTTCCATCCATCCGATGACGTCATCAGCCAGCCTACGACTCGGCGGCCTGCCATTGGCTCGAGGCGGACGAGCTTAGTGCAGCTCGAGCCAGTCAACCTGCGCCACTTTGGCGTGACTGTGCTAATATATTAACACACTCTCTATTTTTTTTGTTTTCTTTGCGGGTCCCCTTAAGTACATACAACTATGTACATTCGTAAGTTCGCCAATGTACATAATTACATTTCTTACATGTTGCTGCTTGCGGGCAACACCTAATCCCGACTGACTGCCTCCCGCAGCCGCTCCGTCGACGCGCCCTTCTTGGTAAGGCAGTCTGCCAGTTGTCTTGATGTTGCCTCCTTTAATTCCCCTTTTTCCAACATATCTCTAAGCACTGATATATCAATTCGCAGACGCTTGTCGTCCACCAATTTATAGGAGTATAGGGCTTCCACTAGGCTACGGTTGTCTACAAAACACTTGATAGGGATACTCCCACATCCGGAGATCTCCTGCAGAATACTCGCCACATACACAGCAGTACTAGCACCATCCAAAAGTGCCAGGGTCTCTGCAGCAAGAGTTGACTTTACCACCCGTCGAACCTTCCTTGATTGCCAGTAAACAGGGCCTCTCACATTATCAGTGTTGCACAGAAAGATGATAAAGCCTCCTTGAGACCCATGGTCCTGCAGGTTGGCGAACGATGCGTCAGCATATCACTCAATGTGGCACTCTTCTAAAGGTCCAATCTTCGGAATAAATAATCGTACATTATCCAATTTCACACGCCCAATCACCTTATTTAGTCTTAACCCTCTCCGACATATGACGCAATTTTGAGCCTATTAGGGATACTTTAAAGCCTTTGTTACCATCAGGGGTATTTAGAAACCTTTAGTTTAGTTACTTCAACCTCTGCAGTTGTCTTTGAGTTAGCTGTGGGCAGAAAACTAATTTTGGAGAGGTAATTATAAGAGTGAGAGAACTCTATTTCTTATTGCTAATCTGGCAACCTCTGTGTCATATGAGTCTGAAGGGGTTAATATGTCAGACACAGTAGCCTTTGGAAGTGAAACACTCAGTTCGCACACATCGAACGCTATATCTGGGCGAGTGTGAGTAGCCATCCAATTCAGTTGCCCGATCAACGCACGATATTTAGTTCTCTCCTGGTCTGACAAATCACTAGTCTTCTCTAATGCTCGACGCTTGCTCAGCGTAACCGGAGTCAATGATGCTCCATACTGAAACTGGTCGATTGTGACACTGCCATCCTCTGTGGTAACTAAGTTGAGCCCCATATACTTAAAGCACTTGGAATCTGAAGTCCCGACCTGGAAGGTCCTGCGCAACTGGTTTATGACTTGCTGCTCAAAATTCACAGTACCAGCCCACAAGAAGTCATCCACATATATGCAAATGATACCTTCTGTTCCACCACTTCGACTCTACGAAAATAATGCAGGGTCCAGGGACGAGATTTTGGCACCTAGACATATCAGCTGGTCCTTCACCCTCATGTACCATTGCCTGGCTGCATCGCATAAACCATACACCGTCTTCCGCAGACGCCACAATAAACCATTGTCGAACTCGGGAGGAGGTCGCAGGTACACTTCACGCTCTATATTGTTCCCTTGTAAGTACGCAGCTTGTATATCCATGGTGTGGCATAACCAACCATTAGCTGTGGCGAGGGATATCGCCAAACGGACAGCCTCCTTTGAGCAAATGGGAGAATTCTTCTGCAGCTCTACAGTGTCCTCTTCAAAGCCCCTGGCCACCAAACGTGCCTTCACAATAGTCTTCCCATTCTTCAGCTTCTCTGTGACCACCCAACGTACAGATATGGCACGTTAACCCACATCATCCACCTCGTCATACACCTAATTGTTCCTCCAATTCTCAATTTCTCTTTCCTTAGCACACACCACATCATCCGTATTAAAAAACACAAGCATTTCTGTCGCCTCGTCCACAGTTTCCCACGACGTAAGATCTTTGTCCAGATCCATCCAATTAATATTACCATCTTTGTCACTCTTAATGTTGTAGCAGTTGGGGTATTTACC
The DNA here is from genome assembly GCA_032716605.1 of Paralithodes platypus. Lineage (NCBI taxonomy): Eukaryota > Metazoa > Arthropoda > Malacostraca > Decapoda > Lithodidae > Paralithodes > Paralithodes platypus. The sequence goes on from CM064525.1 coordinate 651,305, forward strand.
AGTCATCTTCCCAGCACGACTAACAATTTTGCCTGATATCCACTCGCTTTATCAATAGGCTACCCTTGATCCTTTGACCCACTTTAATTTTCACTACATTACGTTCAGACACACTAGAGGCGATAGCACCAGCATCCGTCTGACGTATGTCACCGGGGGGGACCTCCACAGCAACCTGACCCCCACCACCCACAACATCAACAATGTTACCAGGATGTTCGTTATCATCCGAGTCTAGGTCTGAATCTACGAATCTAGGCACCACATTACCACGTTCACTAGGTACGTCCAGAGTATGGGGAGAAGAATGGGGCACATCCTCATCATTTGACACGGCAGCAGTATCAACACTGGTAGGTGCCATGGCAATTCGACATGTGTGTACCGTAACACACATTCCACCGTGCTTCACCAAAAGCTGCTTCCCGTCTCTCCCTATTATTGTACCAGGTCCGCGCCACTTATTACTGTCTAGACGCTTGTAGTAAACATCATCTCCGTAGTGTAGGTCTCCAGGGTCGCTTTCCCGCACATTATGACGAAGTGCTCTAGTCAGCCTTTCACTAGATTCCGCTATGGTAAATGCTCGTCTTGCAGCGTGAAGGGCAGTCAGGTTATCCTTAACTATACCAGCAGGTATGGCCTCGCTGTCTAGCGCTGGCAGGTTATCATAAAAAGCTCCAGGAATCCCAGGGTTCTGGCCAAACACCAACTGGTTAGGCGAGAAACCTGAGAAGGTTGACAGTGCGTTCCTGGCAGCCACAGCCCAAGCCAGAGCAACATCCAGACTACAGCTAGGACAATCCGCCAAAATCTTGCTAACGATTCCACCCAACACAGCATTGAGCCTCTCACAAGCACCATTAATCCAAGGGCTTTCAGCTGCCGTAGTCAGTATCTTAACGTTAAATGACTCACCCAGAGACCTCATGTCTGAATTATTAAATTCACAGCCATTATCTGACAATATTTTTCCTGGGGCACCAAATAACACAACCCAACTGAGAAATATCCCACGAATAATAGTGCCTGCATTCTTGTCATGAATAACCACAGATGTACAATATCTTGTATACAGGTCCACTATCACCAAGAAATACTTCTTGCCCCACGACTTAAGGTCCATAGCAATCGCCTCATTAAATCTGTGAGACATCGGGACACCTACCACTGGTCTCGGGCTCGGTTTCTTATACCTTCTACACACTGAACAATCATTTGTCACTTTATCGATCCTCCGTTCCAGGTTTGAGTCCCTGATATCGGCATCCCTTACAAGCTTCTTCAATTTCTTTGCTGTAGGGTGTCCAAACTGACGATGAAGTTTCAAAGCTTTCTTCTCTAGGTCCCCGTCATTGGATAATGCCAGAGCCACAGTGATACCAACTGCCCCGTCTAGTCAAGCCGATAGCGGCAACAGATAGTGTTCTGATGATGAAGTTTTCAAATTTACGATTCTTTTCTTTCCATTCACTTTGATCTGATTTGTTTCACTATTTATTACCATTTTGGCTCTTTTCATAGAAGCCCTACTCAGTAACAACGGTAAATTACATCTCACCACATCAGTAGTAATAGTGGCACGCATATCCCCTATACAACAGGGAAACGTAACTTTCTTGTAGGAAGTCACGGAAATACCATTGCCAAAAGTGAAGCTGGAATTAGAGCATTCCTCCTTCACAAGTCTGCGCTCATGGTCAGTCAACCCCTGTATGTACTCGTCGAGCCAACGTGAACCACACACAGTGTTTGTACAACCCGTATCTAGGACAGCACACCCTTTTGATTCACTCACTAGTTTCAGTAATTTGTCTTCGCTCTCATTATCATTCACATAGCCCACGAATAAGTTCACTGGTTCCTCATCGTACCCACCATGTCCCCCTCTGTTCTCGTAGGCATCAGGGCAATCACGTGCCCAGTGATATATTGATTCACAAATAGCACACTTGGTTATTTTACCAAGTGCCCCCACTGGGTTTTTCTTCCTCCTGTCCTGTCGTTGACGTCCTCTATTACCACGCACACGTTCATAGCCTTGCTGTCCACGCCAACCACGTCTACCTCGACTGTTTCCGCTCACATACAGGGCTTCCTCACTTTCACCAACATTGCCATCATATCCCACAAATAAAGGTTCCGATTTTACCTGTATGTGGGCGCCAAGTCCCATCGCACCACTTGAAAACATACGGTTGAGGTTCGCCTTCATATTTGCGTACGATACCGCTTGGGTTGCCGACATGACTAATTGCTTCTCCCTCTCCTCCAACACACAGGAGGCCAATAACATAAAGGCCAACACTGAATCATCAAACTCCAATCCTTGTTTGGTAACTCCGTGGTACGCATGTTCGAATTCTGACACAAATTCCTTTATCTCTGCCTTCTCCTTCCTCCGTAGGCTATATAAGGCCTCAAATGCTGCAAACTTCCTTCATCGACCAGGAATACGTCATCAAGACTTTTCAATAACACTTCCACGCCATCGTCGGCCTCCAATGTGGTCTTATCTATTTCAGAAGAGGCAATTCTAGCCCTCCCGGAAAGTGACAGATGGATTGCCAATGCCCTCTTTTTTCTTATCAATCGTTGTAAGTCGACACCAAACACCCACATCCTCCTTCCACATTTCGTATTCTTCATCACGCTCTAATTTCGGAGGCTATTTCAGTGAGCACGCCATAATGCCCGAACTACGCTCTGCTACCAATGTTAATAGATATACGGAAGCAACCGCACTCACTGAAATCCTGGAGACAACTGCCGGTCGTTCGCATGGACCAGCCGACCATACTTCCATCCAGCCGATGACGTCATCAGCCAGCCTACGACTCGGCGGCCTGCCATTGGCTCGAGGCGGACGAGCTTAGTGCAGGTCGAGCCAGTCAACCTGCGCCACTTTGGCGTGACTGTGCTAATATATTAACAGAAAGGATGGATGAACTAAGTTAGGTGAAAAGATGCAAGTCCATGAATGTGGAGGGTGCTGGGGTAGACCAAGAAAGACATGGGATCAAACCTTACAGTCTGATCTTGAATAATAAAACCTGAGGAACAGGGCTGCCTGGAACGCCGCCATTAAGACATGAGACCTGAACCACACTTTGTGTGGAGCACTCGGTTTTTACATTTATGTACAGGTACCGGTATGTATGTATGCATGCATGTATAAGATTACATAAGGATATTGAATGAAAACATTCTTATATGGATTCTGTTGAATTGTGGTAATAGATTGACCAAAATAATACTGCCTGTGAGCGTACCTGTACTTCACAACCGCTCTGCAAGATAAGCTTCTGTGGGTTGACCAGTTGTAGTCCACCCAGCTGGCTACACATCCACGGTGGAGCACAAGCGGACACCAACGTGGGTGGGTTACCTTCCACCACCTCCACCTCCACCTTCGCCTCACTCCGACGACCATCTCTGCTCTCACCCTGTTAAGAGAATAATAATAATAAAAACTATTTGTCTACAGCCTACTGGGCAGAAGCCCTCATAAGGCTGGGGCCTGTTAAGAGAAGGTTTGTATTTGTCTTCATTTAGTTATTTATCTATAATACGCCCATCCCCCCTTAATTACTTACTTCCAACAGATACTTACAATAATTAAGGAACACCCCGTTATTAACATTATTCATCCATTACAAACCCCATTGTACTTGAATAAAATAATGAAAGCATATGGTCCTCCCGGGATTCGAACTCGGGACACCACACCCAGAACATAAGCATCTAGACCATTAAACCACCAACAATATAACTGACATACTTACAATAACACCAACAACATAAGTGACGTGAGGTGCCCTGAAGAGGTCCACGGCCACGGAGAAGTTGTTTTGTACGTTGGTAATCCAGGCTGGTCCTTCACCCCAACAACCGCCACCTGTCCTTCCTCCGCCACCCCCGTACTGGTTTCGGGAGCTGGGGGGGTTAGAAGCCTGCCCGCCTTCACTCGGTGGCACCTCTCCCATTTTGCTACACCACCATAGGATCATTTTTAACTGCCAAAGAAAATATATTAATTAAAATGTAAAACTTGCTATTCTATTTTATTCTATTCTAAATACTCAGGCCCAATCCCCAGTTTTCCTTTTTTTTTGGGGGGGGGGGGGACTCAAGACAGAGCCAGAATAGGTACAACACAACAGAAAACAAAGAACACACAAAAATAAAATACAAATTCACACACATCTAGGTCATCCAGAAGAAGACCCAGAGACAAGGGTCACCATGGTCCCTCAAGCACTTCCCCGGCCCCCCGACAAAACAAACAAACCAAAACAGGAACCGCACAATAAAATCAGTTGGAAATAACAGTTTAGCAAAATAAAATTGTGAAATAAAAAAAAACACTCAAAACCACCACAGACCAAATCCAACTGAGCTGTAAATTTCCACACCTATTGTCCCTGGGTGACCCTTCTCAAATGGTGAAAATATTAGCTCGTTTTTTAGTAATAGAGGTTGTGGTCAAGATTTTTGGACTAACTAATGACTATTTTTTCCCGCTGATGGTAAATGGAACCCCTTGGCATCTGATATCTCAAAACTTAATAGAAATTTATTAAACTACCGGTTCTATGTCTCTGCATCATATAAATACCAGACATTTATCAATAACTACATATTTTGGTACAAATCCTCTGTAATGGCTGAGTAATCATGATGAGGACAGGACAATTTACCCTCAGCTGAAAATAACATATTTTTTTTATAGTCATAAAAGTTTTAGAAACTACAATAGCACACAAACACTCACGGGTATCTCAGGGTAGTCCGGGTCGTAAGAGTAGCGTAGTGCTGTAAGTGTGAGCGTCTGTAGTATTCCTCAACGTATTCAGGCAGTTTTTAGTAAGCTTAGGAAGGGCCTCTAAGTAACACACAAACACTCACGGGTATCTCAGGGTAGTCCGGGTCGTAAGAGTAGCGTAGTGGTGTGAGTGTGAGCGTCTGTAAGGTTCCTCGACGTATCCTTGGAGCTCCACCGACTACCACCACCACCATCAGTTCACTAGCCCCAACACGAACCACTGATTGTCTCTCCACCGCAGCCCACACCAGCGATCCATTGTCATCTGAATAACATAACATTACATAACACAATAACATAGCGCTATAACATTACCTTACAGTTGTATTTCAAATTTAATTTTATTAAGCGTTATTTCCACATAGCGATTTTAATTAGTTCCTTTGCGTTTATCTTGTGTCGTCCCAGTTTTGGTTTGTTTATTTTGCAAGTTTTACATTATAACATTCATAATCACCATTAAGGCATTAACATTACATTACACAACAACATAACTCTCTGTTATGGCCTTGGCCTTGCTCGGGGCCTTGGGGCTGTTCGACCAGGCAGCTTGGGGAACAACAACAACAACAACAACATAACTCTCCTCACTATTACTTCACTAACACAAACATCCACCATCAACTAAACCTCCACCGCGCGGACCACAGTATTCGATAAATATATATTAATTGTGGTCATGTGCTGTAACTTGAAATGTCTAGATGGTGTAATGGTTAGAGCCCTACGCCACACAACATAAATATTAGCCAAACAGAGAAAACAAAATCCCAATTCTCACTTGTCATGGTGAAGTTATAGAAGACGGTGGCCTGGTATAGACCGTAGTGTAAGGTGCGGGGCGGCAGGAACAGTGTGCCCTTACTGGTGTCCACTCCATCACCAATGTCTATCACCACGCTGTCGTTAACTCGCACCACTTGCCAACCTGGGGGAGGGAGGGGGGGTAAGCTGGTGTAATTATAATGTAAAACTTGCAAAATAAACAAACCAAAACTTGGACGAACACAGTAAAAAGACAAAACAACTAATCAAAATCGCTATGTGCAAACAACGCTTAAGCAAAATAATAATTTATAAATAAAAGGGCACAAACACGAACAAGTTTAACGGTTACATGTATTCGAGCCTTGAGTCTGCTACAAGTTATCATACTATTGAGATTGAAATAAAAGGGGTAAATACAATTTCAATAAACTAATTTTAGCCAGAATCAAAGTGCGAAAAGGCATCATCATGCTGAAGGGGTTAAGGAGATTAAAACACAACTCACTACAGTACTTACTTATGACTATATCAACATCATCAGCGGTACAGCTGACTTTTGCAGTGCTCCTCACCCAGAGTTTGTCCGCCCGAGTCATCTTAACGGGTGATTCTAGGGAGCCCGGACGTTCCACAATCATATCCAACTGGTCGCACGGTAGAGCATCTAACACGGTCACATTCAGCGAGTCTCTCCGTTCCCCGAGGCCCGAGAACAGCCTGGCGGTTATGGTGAAGAACCCGGAGGAGGAGTACCTATGTGTGTACGATACTGACGGGGATAGAGTAACGGTCTGCCATTCCTCCCGACCGTCCACTGCTCCTTCACACGGGATATTGTCTGCCCCCCGCCATCCTACCATCCTACCGTCGCCCAGATCCAACGACACACAAGTCCCGTGGTTCCCAAGCAGGGCTAGGGTGAACGTGACGGGTTGCATGTAGCGGGTGAGAGAGGTGGGTGAGGAGAGAGCCAGATGGGAGAGTGGGGATCTAACACGGACTAAGGTGGAGGCGTTACTGGACATCCCTGCCTCACCGTAGCCTTGGATTGTTACTTCATAGTCGCTCTCCTGAAATTAATGCAACAAAATATCAATAAATTTGTCTACAATCTTAGGTCATGTGCTGAACCTTTAACTGTCTTGATGGTGTTTTGGTTTGTTTGTTTTGAAAGTTTTACATTTTAATACCGCTCAGGGGGAAGGGGAGGAGACGGAGCAGGTGGAGGGGGGGAAGGGGGCAGAGCAGGGGCGGGACAGGTGGGGAGGGGTTGGCAGGGGGGGGGGGGGGTTCGAGTACTCCAGAAAGAATTCAAACTTTGTAATGTCATTACAATAATAAAACAATACAGTCATGTGGGAATAATTTCTCCACACATACGCACCTTATCAAACGTGTACACAAACGTTGGATGAACTCCTTCCGCTACGACTCGGCCGTTGATGATCAGCGTAAACCGATTAAACTGTCCGTCCTCCACCTTAGCCGTGAGGTTGAGAGACGCACCGGTCCGAAACACCTGCAGGGTCGGCTTGGGGGATTGGGGTACCTCTTGGGGGTCGGAGTACACCACCGTTATCGTCTCGTTCAGCTGCGATGGACTGATCACTCTTATCTGTCATAAGAAATTAATGCCATGTTGTATCCCACCTGCACTGCTTCAATTATTTTCTTCTCATGGTATAAGATCAGATAAATATATTCAGCCATCCCTTGCTTAATGATCGGGTTACGTTTCTCAAAAAACGTTCTCAACGTGAAATTTCACTGTAATTCTTACTGTTTGAGTAGCGTTGGCACAGGACACTAAGTTACAGAGATAAAGAAGGACTCGGTATTGGCCCGACTGTTGGAACGTGTGGGTCAAGGTGGAGGTCAAGGAGGGTTGTTGTTGGTTAGCAGTTCCCGGGGCAGTGTGGGAGGTCAGGTCAAGGTCACTCTGGGCCTCACCATCACCCCAGGTCAGGTAGCCGGTCAGGTTCGTTGGCAGCTCCTCATGGTAAGGCGATCGGTTTACCGTAATAGTCACCTCACATTCACCTAAGAACGTAATGAGATGAGAATGGTGAGATGGATGTGTAGGGCCAGGCTGCAGGATAGAATATCAAATGATGAGCTTAGGAGATGCTTAGGTATAAAGAGTATTAGCGAGGTGATGCGTACAAGTAGACTGGGTTGTTATGGACATGTGGAGAGAATGGATGAACAATATTGGGTGAAAAAATGCAGGTCTGTGATTGTGGAGGGAGCTGCACCAAGGAGTGGACGGAGGAAGACCTGGGATCGGACTATACGTGCCGATCTCAAATCCAAAAACTTGACAAGTGAAGCAGCCCTTAACAGGGTTGCCTGGAACGCCTCCATTAGGACAAGAGACTGAAACTGCACGTATTTGTGGAACACTCAGCCTTAAAATGTTATGTATGTTGTTGTTGTTGCTGTTCCCTAAGCTGCCTGGCCGAACAGCCCCAAGGCCCCGAGCAAAGCCAAGGCCATAACCGAGCGCCCCCACAGAACCCTCCCTGCTTACCACAATAAAGCCTGGGTGACCGAAGCCACTCCATGGCGGGGAGCTGAGGAGGGTGCGGAAACGCCCGGGAAACCAAAGCCCCACCCTGTGCCCCTCAGCAATTATGAAGAGAAAGTTGAGGGGCAAAGGAAAAATGTGACGCTTTGGCTTCCAATCTTGGTAAATTGGGAGGTCAATCCACGGAAGAGACGCCGTCACTTGAGATCTAGAAAATATATAAGTAAAAGGAACAGTCAGAGTAAGCTATGGGTATGGCAGAGATCGCTCAGTTCTCACTCTCATAGACCAGCCCATCACCACATGACTAGAACCCAATCCTCTCAGCATCAGCTAGGAAAGGCCCTAGAAAGCCGCCTTTGGCAGGGGGATAGCTCCCCTATTTCAACCCCTTTCGGGGTTGGGCACCCGCCATGTTATGTATGTATGTATGTATTACAGACATTAGTAACTTATCTTACATACTTATCTTATTCATGCAGAGTTTAGTAAAATTTACCAGAACGTCCCAGACTTCCCAAACTTGACTAATTCCTTTAACGTGACGATAGTGCGTTGTTATATGTGCGATTAGTTTGCTTGGGAAACAGATTAACTTGCTCATGTAGTAATGTACACCCTATGTGGTGGATTGTGTTCTTTTATTTAATAATTTTCATTTTAGTAAGCGTTGTTTCCACATAGCAATTTTTATAATTTAATTTGACTTTATATTGTCCTTGTCCCAATTTTGGTTTGTTTAGTTTGCAAGTTTTACATTTTAATTAATACACAAATACTGTATACATAAACAAATTTAAAGACGGAGTGCTCCACACAAAATGCGGCTCTTGGTTCACGTCCTAATGGCGTTGTTCCAGGCAACCCTGTTAAGAGCTGCCTCACTTGTCAGGTTCTTTGATTTAAGATTTTGGACCTTGGTGCTGTTCGGTCAAACAGCCTGGGGAACAATAACAAGAACAACAACAACTTATCTTGTAATACATTTTACATAATACATTATCAAGTCAGATTTGTTTTCTCTATTTTTTGTCTTTATTTTTGTTTTCTCTTTTTTTATTTCAATTCAATTCATTTCAAATTAAATTCAAACAAGTTTAATACAGTACAACTGTGTTTCAGCTGGTAATTCTGTTTAATATCGATGTCTACAGCTCCAACTTCCTTAATTTATGAACCAAGGGCTTTCCAGCAGTCTTCTTTCTTTGAGAGGTCATTCTCCTACATGGCTCCGAGGTTGTATAACAGGTTGCCGCTGTCCATGAGACAACTGAGTTCTGTTGAATGCTTCAAGAGACAACTTAAGACTTTTCTCTTTGAGAGAAGCTATGATCTTGAGAGAGGTGTCATGACAGATGGCTATAGAGTTTAGGCTATTTTGCCACTGCTAGTGATTGTTAAATGTGTGTTGTATATAAGCCTTCTTTTGATGCATTGATTTTGTTCTTTTTTCTTTCTCTTTCCGAGCGCTAGTGAATTCTTCGGAAAAATTGGCGCTTATGAGAAATAAGTAACATGCTTATTATTATTATTATTATTATTATTAATGAACAAAACTCGCAAGTGGTCAATTCCTTGTTGCTCACAGATGATTGACATGAAATACACACATAAACACACACACACACACATACAAAGCAAAGTTAGATAAATGTAGCTCAGGAAGCGGGACAATACGAGCCTAAAAAGCTCAACTCCTGTATACTACAGGAGTTGTAGTAAATAAAATTACGCACGCACGCACGCACGCACGCACGCACGCACGCACGCACGCACGCACGCACGCACGCACGCACGCACGCACGCACGCACGCACGCACGCACGCACGCACGCACGCACGCACGCACGCACGCACGCACGCACGCACGCACGCACGCACGCACGCACGCACGCACGCACGCACGCACACACGCACACACACACACACACACACACACACACACACACACACACACACACACACACACACACACACACACACACACACACACACACACACACACACACACACACACACACACACACACACACACACACACACACACACACACACACACACACACACACACACACATTACTAAATTAAGAGTTGATGCTAGGACGTATGAAAATGTATCGGACATGTGCGAGGTAATGAATAACAAATTGGGGTCAGTTTTTACTAGAGAGGAAGGTTTTGACGAACCACAGGCGGGAGTACTGGAGAGTGGTCTTAGTAAGATTGAAATAACTAGAGATGAGCTGTTATCTGCGATGAGAGGACTTGAAGTAAGGAAAGCTATGGGACCGGATGAAGTGTCTGCCTGGGTTTTAAAGGAGTGTGCAGAGCAATTAGTGGAGCCAGTGAGGGACATAATTCAAGCTTCCTTAGATAAAGGACAGGTTCCTGTTGAATGGAAAAGAGCTAATATAATTCCGATATACAAGAATGGAAACCCTGAGGACCCTCTAAACTATAGACCAGTTTCACTTACTAGTATTGTATGCAAGATTTGTGAAAAGATAATTAGGAAGAGATGGATGAAAATGTTGGAGAGAAAGAAGATAACAACCCCAAAGCAATTTGGATTCAGAGAAGGGACATCTTGTGTTACCAGTTTGCTAATGTTATTACAGTAGGGTGATAGATGTACTCCAAGAAAGAGGCGGATGGGTGGACTGCGTCTACTTAGACCTTTCCAAAGCATTCGATAAGGTACCACATAAGAGATTGTTATCTAAGCTTGAGACGCTAGGATGTGTCAGGGGGAGTTTGCTGAAATGGATGGAGAGCTATTTAACAGATAGGGAAATGAGGACCAACATTAGAGGAACTTACTCATCGTGGCGGAAAGTTGAGAGTGGTGTGCCGCAGGGATCTGTGTTGGCACCTCTCATGTTCCTTATGTACGTGAATGACCTGCCGATAGGCATAAACTCCTACATGTCAATGTTTGCAGATGACGTAAAAATTATGAGACAAATAACAAATAAAAGTAGTTGTGAGGAGCTGCAAGGGGATTTACATAAAATATACGAATGGAGCACCAAGTGGAAAATGAAATTTAATATAAGTAAATGCCATGTGTTAAATATGGGAAGAAGTGTGAATAGACCAAATTGGGAGTACAGGATGGGAGATAATATAATTAGCAAGGCCGAAAAAGAAAAGGATTTAGGGTTGATTATACAAGATAATTTGTCGCCAGAGAAACATATTAACAAGCTCTTTGGCGGAATGTATGCAATGGCCGGGAATATGAAAGTTGCTCTGAACTACTTGGATGAGACCATGGTAGCGAAAATTATGAAGAGTATGATTAGACCAAGATTGGAGTATGCAGCAGTGGTGTGGTCCCCGCATCTAAAGAAGCATATTCACAAGTTAGAAAGAATCCAGAGAGCAGTTACTAGATTGGTTCCAAGTCTCAGAGAACTGCCATATGAAGGGAGGCTAGACAAATTAAATCTACCGAGTCTAAAAGAGAGGAGAGAGAGGGGAGACATGATAATGATGTACAAATGCACCCGGGGGCTGGAGAGGCTGGATAGGGAGGATATATTAATTATGGATACAGGAATAACTAGAGGCCACAGCTACAAAGTAAAAAGACCTACCTGCAAGAACGATATCAGGAAGTTTAGCTTCCCCTATAGATGTATTGACAAATGGAATGGGCTGGAGGAGGAGGTGGTAGGGGCAAGGAATATCCATATTTTCAAGAAAAAATTGGATAAAAAGTAGACTGAGAGACGGGACAACACGAGCTTAGCTCAACTCCTGTAAACTACAATTAGGTAAATACAATTAGGTAAATACACACACACACACAAACACACACCCACACTCTCACACAAACACACACACTTCTTCATATTATACATTTACCTGGTGGGGATACTATGGGTTGTTGACTGGTGATGGTAATTAGTGAGTCATCCACAGGTGTCTGGACCACAATCTGTACCGACACTGGCACTGACACACCCGCGGCACCAGACACATAAACACTCGCATTGTGCTCCCCTGTCTGACCAAAGTAAAAATAATCTTAAGTGTTGGGTACTGGAGTGCCTTAAAATATGTCAGGATTACTAAATTAAAACATTATTTTTTAAATGTATTGTATAGTACATGACTACTTTATTATATACCCAAATAATAATGTTTATATTACCATAATATTACTTTACAAATGCATTGTATTATTGTCTCATTCAGCATACTAAAAATAGATTACAGTATTTATGATTTGTTATTTTTTACCACCGTGCACTCCCTGCTCAAGAGCTGGGTTAGGGTGGGTGCCCTGATGTTGCAGGGGCTTAGTGGACAGCTGCCACAGATTGCTAGACCACACTACAGGTGAAGGTCAGGTGAAGGTATTGAGGGATAAGCCTTTACAACGGCACCTCATAGCTACTTTCTACTTTACCGTCCACCAACAACACTGTCGTCTGCTAATAATACACACTGGGTGGCCCGAGACTCGAATCCTCAACCTCACAGTTTGTAGGCCAGTGATCTACTATAGTTTATTCGCTGTAAGTAGGCGAGAAATCATGACCTCTATCCTCTGTAACTCAAAAAGGGCTAGAGCAAATTGGCTGTAAATTGCCACATCTATTCCTTGACTGACTCTTCCCAAATCGTAGTAAGATTATCTCGATTACTCTAGTCGTTTTTTGAGTTACAGAGGGTTAGAGGTAATGATTTCTTGCCTACCTACAGCGAATAGACTATAGCTGCACTATGGCCTATGGACATGACATAATGATTCGTACACAAAGTACTTACCACAACATATATATGATGGATAACATTTTCTTGTCTGCGGTAAGTCACTCCATCTATAATGAAAATAAACAAGTCTGGCGTCCCGTTGAGCACCAGAGCCGTCAGCTTGAGGAGTCGACCAATGATGAAGGCACCGGAGGTTGGTGGTGGTGGTGGTGGTGGTGGGGGTGAGGTGGGATCATCAACATACGTCACATTTATTGTTGACAACACCACCTGGGTCACCACACATACCTACAAACATCACACTTTACTTTTACAGGTTCAGCTTTAGAATGTAAGTTAACATAGTTTAGCCCTCTAGAAATATATATATTTTAAAATTATACTGCTCATATTCATTTACATTTTCCCTTTTTGTTTTTCTTTCCCTTGTCCCCAGCTAACTTAATCCCATATGAAGGGACCCGCCTAACAGCACTAGATACCGGGTTCCTCAGTATGAACACACACACACAAAGGTTGAAACACACACAACATACCTTAGCCGCCAACTGAACATTAGACACAGGGTTCCTTAGTATGACCCCTATAGTGAAGTATCCATCTTGGGTGTAGCTGTGGTTGTAAACACGGGTCAACGGTCCTTGCGTTCTGGGGGAGGTCAGGGCCTGCAGGGGGAGGTCGGTGGGGTCGTCGGAGGTCCCCCAGGTCACCGAGCCGGAGATCAGGGTCGGCAGTTCTGTGGTCGAGTTCAGTGCCAGGCTCAACGACACGAGCCCTGGAATTATAAAAGATACATTCTTAAGGTTAATTATATTAAAATTATGTTCGGTAACATAATTATAAGTTACTTTGCCTTTATATTGTCTTTGTCAAAGTTTTGGCTAGGAATCCTCCTCCCCTTGTTGTTGTTGTTGTTGTTTTTCCCCAAGCTGCCTGGCCGAACAGCCCCAAGGCCCCGAGCAAGGCCAAGGCCACAACCGAGCGCCCCCACAGAACCCCCACCGCCGACCACAACAAAGCCTGGGTGACCGAAGCCACCCATGGCGGGGAGCTGAGGAGGGTGCAGAAACGCCCGGGAAACCAAAGCCCCACCCAGGGCCCTGTGCCCCTCAGCAATTATGAAGAGAAAGCTGAGGGGCAAAGGAAAAATGTGACGCTTTGGCTTCCAATCTTGGTAGATTGGGAGGTCAATCCACGGAAGAGACGCCGTCACCTGAGATCTAGAAAACATATAAGTAAAAGGAACAGTCAGAGTAAGCTATGGGTATGGCAGAGATCGCTCAGTTCTCACTCTGATAGACCAGCCCATCCCCTTGTAAAATTATCTTACTCAACGAGACAGAAAAAGGGGTGAGGGAATGCGAAAGTGGTCCCGGACCCTAAGAATTGGAACTTTAAAGGTTTCTGTTCGGGATCAGTCTCGAGTCGGCCACCTCCAGCAATGGGGTATGTGCCTGAGTATATACATACATACATACTGTACTTACATTTTAACAATTAGCCGAGTATCAGTGATAAGATGCGTAGCCTACTAGTAGGCTTGGATGGCATAGACATGTGAAGAAGATGGACAAACTAAGTTGGGTGAAAAGATACAAGTCCATGAACGTGGAGGGAGCTGCACTAAGGGGCAGACCAAGAAAAACGTGGGATCTTGAATTGAAGAACCTAACAAGTGAGGCAGCTCTGAAAAGGGCTGCCTGGAGTGCCGCCATTAGGACGTGAGACCGCACTTCATGTGGAGCACTTGGTCTATAGATTTATGTATGTATAATATGTATATAGTTAAAGAGAATATAACAAGATATATAACATACCTGGAGGAATAATAATAACACTCGGCGTTACATCAATATTAACTCCGGCCTTAGACAGCGGCACATAAACCCTCACACTAGCCGTCCTGTTGATATATTGCCATCGTCCATCTTCAGTTTTATCTTCCCAGGACACACTGAGCTGGACTTGGTGGGTTCCGGAGGTCTTCATCCTTATCACCGTCAGTCCTGTCACCCACGGTTCTGTATAACAATTTTTTTTTAGGAGACAGTCGTTATTTTATGGGGGACTAATTCCAAGGATTCGAACCTAGGATACTTACACATAAATTCTGCACACTAACCATTACACTATCAAGACAGTTAAAGGTTTATGCACAAGCCTACGATATATTATGCATTCTCGAATACTGCATATTAATCTTAGCCTGTACATATACCCAACTGCACTCTGATAACGTAATGATTAGACGAATGGAAGGGGTAATTAATGGGGCACGTAACCACAAAGGAAGGCCTCGCTATAAATTACTCCTAAATCTGGATAAATTCATATTTGTTTTCACCAACTCACCCATTAATTTACAAATAAACCCAACTAATGAAATCAATGAAAGTAATGAATACATGTGGTACTCCAAGGACTCGAACCTAGTATTTTCACACCGAATAATACAGATAGAATACAATGCTTCAACTCACTATTTTTAACCATGGACTGCACAGGTTGACCATCATTATACACGGTAATGTTATACACGGTTTGGTTGAAGTTCTTCACTCGGTACCTCACTCCTATACTCTCGCCCACGCGGACCTGAGGGATATATATTAATACATAGTGAAATAATTACATATGCTATCATAATTAAAATATAAAACTTGTAAAATATACAAACCAAAACAGGAACCGCAAATTATGAGATAAATATTATATAACATAGTGTAATAAAGCAATATGCTATCATAATAAAATTGTATAACTTGCAAAACAAACATTCCAAAAAAAAAAAATATATATATTGAGAGAGTGAGTGAGAACGGAGAAATGGATAGGCGACGAGCAGGGAGGTTTTAGGAAGGGAAGAGGATGTGTAGATCAGATTTTTACCCTGAATTGTGTTGTGGAGAAGTATCTGGAGAAGAAACAAAAGGTGTATGTTGCCTTTATGGACTTGGAGAAGGCCTATGACAGAGTGGATAGAGAAGGTTTGTGGAAAGTACTTAGAATATACGGAGTAGAGGACAAGTTGCTGAAAGCAGTGAAGAGCATGTATGAGGGTGCAAAGGCGGCAGTACGTGTGGAGAGTGAGCAGAGCGAGTTCTTTGACCTGAATGTTGGTTTGAAACAGGGGTGTGTGATGTCCCCGTGGTTGTTTACTGTATATATGGATGGAGTTATGAAAGAAATACTATCAAGAGCAGTGGATGTTGGTGTATCGCTGAAAAGGGAGGGAATTGAGTGGAAGCTACCTATACTGCTGTTTGCGGATGATACAGTTCTGATGAGTGATAATGAATGGGAGTTGCAGGGTCTGGTAAATGAGTTTGGAACAGTGTGCGAAAAACGGAATTTGAAGGTAAATACGGGGAAGAGCAAGGTTATGGTCTTCGAAAGGGGTGAAGTCACAGAGTGTGAGGTGAAGCTGAACGGTCAGGCTATGGAGATCGTCAACTCTTTTAAGTATCTGGGCAGTGTGTTGAGTAAAGATGGGACTATGGATGAAGAGGTGCGGGAGAGGGTACAACAGGGGAAGAGGGTTGTAGGAACGCTAAAAGCAGTAACAAGAAATAGGGTGGTCAGTATGGAAGTGAAGAAGTCCTTGCATGACAGTGTGGTAATCCCGACACTGACTTACGGAAGCGAAGCATGGACGTTGGTTGAGAGACTCAGACCAAGAGTGAGAGCAGTGGAAATGAATTACTTAAGGAGTGCGTGCGGAGTTACATGGAGGGATAGACAGACTAATGAGGAAGTAAGAAGGAGGTGTGGTGTGGAGGTAGATGTGCTGGAAAGTGTGAAAAGGAACAACTTGAGATGGTTCGGCCATATGGAACGTATGGAAAGCGAGAGAATGACTAAGAGGGTGTACGAGAGCGAGGTGGAGGGACAGAGGGGGAGAGGTAGACCGAATATGAGGTGGAAGGATGGAGTGAGGAACTACATGAACGAAGGCGGTGCTGGTTGGGGGGAGGGGCGTCGACTGACTGGGGACAGAGGTGCATGGGGGCGGTTCGTTCGTGGCCACCCCTTCGGGGATCACGGCGTCAGGCAATAGATAGATAGATAGATATAAACAGTGAAATAAAGCAATATGCTATCATAATGAAAATATAAAACTTGCCAAACAAACAAACCAAAATAAGAACCGCACAATATAAAGACCAAAGAACTTATCAACATCGCTATGTGGAAATAACACATTGAACATTTAGCAAACAATACTATATAATTATAAAACACACACACACACAAAATATTGTTCCAGAAAGTCACCTACATTCATATTTATTCACTAACCCACCAATTAATTTACAAATAAACCTAATTAATTAATTCAATTAAACTAATGAATATATGTGGTACTCCAAGGACTCGAACGAATGTCTGACGTCTTGCTTCTTCATAAAATACCCTAAAAGGAATAGCCATGGTCAGGTTAGATAGCTTACATGCAGTTTTAGTAGTTTGGCTATGTTAGGTTAGGAGACTGTAGCTATTTTGATCAGTGGTCAGTAGGGTTGTGGTCGTTTTTGTTTTCCTCTATTATATTACTAACAACTGTCCCTGACTAACATATCCTAATCCTGCCACAGACATTTGTCCCAGGGCAGTCTTCCCTTTCCATTTTTCCCTTACCCACTCTAAACCACTGTTTGGACACTTACTATCAGTGTTTTGGAAGGCAAGCAGCCTTGAGGGGTCGCTGGAACTGTTGTAGCTTGATTTCCTTTGTAGGCTACTCCTTTATACTTGAAAACATAGACTACAAACACATCTTATAGTGAAATGTGGAAAGCAAACACCATAGACTTAATACAACTAACCTATAATTAATGCATTATAAGTAGGTCAGAAATAGTAACCCCTAATCTCTGTAACTCATAAGGGGCAAGAGCAAATGGGCTGTACATTTACTCACCTATTCCCTGGCTGAACCTTCCTAAATGGTAGAAATATTAGCACGATCACTCGAGTCATATTATAATTCAACATACCATAACCTAAGCTGACTTAAATTGCTTCAAACTCTGTGTGTCCAGGCATTTTGGCTCGAACGTTCTTTGATTTTGGCCCTGTCACTCTTTCAACTGGGGGAGGCACCCGTTACAGGCAGTTCTGCCTTTTGTCTCCCTCATCCACATACAAAAAACAAAAAAAAAATTAGGTAACCTAACTAAAAATTAGGCAAAGCACTTGGATTAAGGGCGAAATAATGTGTTACTGAACGAACTTGTGGTGGAAATACAAGGCAACCATAATTATGACCTACCTTAGTGGGTGACACCACCCATTCCAAGATGTCTGATGATGATGAACTTTCTCCATCATCACCTACAGAAATAAAACAATATAAATGTTAATGCAAGGTAGATAACACATATACACGAACGTATATATACAACACTATTTACACACATACACACACAAACACACATATACACATATACACACACACACACACACATCTCCCTCACTACCTGTATGAACACAATATAAAGGTTAGTGTAAGGTAGATAACACATAAACACGCACGTACATATACAACACTATTTACACACATACACACACAAACACATATATACACACATACACACACACACACACACACACACACACACACATCTCCCTCACTACCTGTATGAACACAATATAAAGGTTAGTGTAAGGTAGATAACACAAACACGCACGTACATATACAACACTATTTACACACATACACACACAAACACATATATATACACACACACACACACACACACATCTCCCTCACTACCTGTATGAACACAATATAAAGGTTAGTGTAAGGTAGATAACACATAAACACGCACGTACATATACAACACTATTTACACACACTTATACAACACTATTTACACACACACACACACACACACACACATTCATATTTATAATAATGCCAACAATAATCTCAGATCTTATATAAAGGGGGTAGTGCTTGTTTTTTGGTCTATGTATTTATTCATTTATTTTTTTAGGGTGGATGGGACTCCTTAACCTTGGTCGGCAACTCATCTAGGGGAGACAACCTGATACAAATCCGGGTGGATGGGACTCGTCAGCCTTGGTTGGCAACCTGTCTAGGGGAGTAAACCTGATACAAATCCGTACTGCTTACCTAAGGGTAAGGCAGGTTAGTGGATGGATTAGCCGAACACCACTGTAGAAAAAATAGTGCTAACAAGATACACAGAGGGCCTCGGAGTCGGACGGATCCTAAATTGAGTGGTCAATCCTGTAAGTCCTTCACTAAACTGGCTCGGGTTGTCCCTCTCACAGGGAATAGGTCAGCTTGGGGGCATTCTGTGTATGGCCACCCTCGTAAGGGGAGTAAGGCGTCCGGCAATAGATAGATAGATAGATTTTTTTAGTTTCCTCGCAAGACCTCCATCAAGCTTAAAATAAACACCCCCTTGACTCCCTAAGCTGTCTAAAATCGTCTAATGATAGCCAGCAAGTAGTAGCAGACAGCAGAAGGAATGGCCTGAGCAGTGACAATAAGGGGTCAAAACTGTCAATTAACCGTCTGACGCCCACACATCCTTCCTAAGCTACATAAAACCGTTAATTAACCGTCCGACTTCCACACATCCATCCTAAGCTGTATAAAACCGTCCAAACTGTCAATTAACCGTCTGACCCTCACACAAATACTTCCTAAGTTGTATAAAACCGTCCAAACTGTCAATTAACCGTCTGGCCCTCACACATCCATCCTAAGCTGTATAAAACCGTCCAAACTGTCAATTAACCGTATGACTCCCACACATCCATCCTAAGCTGTATAAAACCGTCCAAACTGTCAATTAACCGTATGACTCACACAAATACTTCCTAAGCTGCATACAATTGTCCAAACTCGACCAATTAACCGTATGACTCACACAAATCCTTCCTAAGCTGCATACAATTGTCCAAACTCGACCAATTAACCGTATGACTCCCACAAATCCTTCCTAAGCTGCATACAATTGTCCAAACTCGACCAATTAACCGTATGACTCCCACAAATACTTCCTAAGCTGCATACAATTGTCCAAACTCGACCAATTAACCGTATGACTCCCACAAATACTTCCTAAGCTGCATACAATTGTCCAAACTCGACCAATTAACCGTAGGACTCCCACAAATACTTCCTAAGCTGCATACAATTGTCCAAACTCGACCAATTAACCGTAGGACTCCCACAAATCCTTCCTAAGCTGCATACAATTGTCCAAACTCGACCAATTAACCGTATGACTCACACAAATCCTTCCTAAGCTGCATACAATTGTCCAAACTCGACCAATTAACCGTATGACTCACACAAATACTTCCTAAGCTGCATACAATTGTCCAAACTCGACCAATTAACCGTAGGACTCCCACAAATCCTTCCTAAGCTGCATACAATTGTCCAAACTCGACCAATTAACCGTATGACTCCCACAAATCCTTCCTAAGCTGCATACAATTGTCCAAACTCGACCAATTAACCATATGACTCCCACAAATCCTTCCTAAGCTGCATACTATTGTCCAAACTCGACCAATTAACCGTATGACTCCCACAAATACTTCCTAAGCTGCATACAATTGTCCAAACTCGACCAATTAACCGTATGACTCCCACAAATACTTCCTAAGCTGCATACAATTGTCCAAACTCGACCAATTAACCGTAGGACTCCCACAAATACTTCCTAAGCTGCATACAATTGTCCAAACTCGACCAATTAACCGTATGACTCACACAAATCCTTCCTAAGCTGCATACAATTGTCCAAACTCGACCAATTAACCGTATGACTCCCACAAATCCTTCCTAAGCTGCATACAATTGTCCAAACTCGACCAATTAACCGTATGACTCCCACAAATCCTTCCTAAACCGCACAAACTCGACCAATTAACCGTATGACTCCCACAAATCCTTCCTAAACTGCACAAACTCGACCAATTAGCCGTATGACTCCCACAAATCCTTCCTAAACCGCACAAACTCGACCAATTAACCGTATGACTCCCACAAATCCTTCCTAAACCGCACAAACTCGACCAATTAACCGTATGACTCCCACAAATCCTTCCTAAACCGCACAAACTCGACCAATTAACCGTATGACTCCCACAAATACTTCCTAAACCGCACAAAATCGTCTAATGATAGCCAGCCGTTAGTATATCGTGCGTGAATCTCGGGAAACACGAGAACTGGCGTGACCCTTCCTTATACCCTATTAATACTCTGACTCCCTGCACGGCACCGCATACCTTGATGTCTGTACTGTCACGATCCTTGGTGGTTTATTAGCTTGAATTATTAACACTATCTGGTCCGGCGTCTTGGGGGTTATTATGATATTTGGTTTAATTATTATTGAGGATTTTGCTTATTGTTTAAATTTTCGAGCAATGTATTTTAGTTTGTCCCCTAGGCTAACAAAAACGCCTTCAAACTAAACAAATGTCCACCCAAGCTAAATTTGTACATTTCTCGATAGAAAAATGTCCTGGCCGAAGTTACAGGCCCGCTATCGCGACCATGTATGGAATCTGTAGGCTATGGGGAGTCCATTGGTACAAAGTAAAATATAGTTGGGCCCATACCCTTAAGAAGGATCTGTGAAAGAAAAAAATGGTTCAATGAGATAGTTCGAGTCCTGTTACATGCTGGAGGTCCTTTTTAAACTGAATAAAATCGACTAATAGTAGCTACAATAAAATGAAAGAGATGTGACCGATACAGAAGATGTTAACCATTTCACGCATTTATGACGCAAAGGTTGCCAGATTAGCAATAAGAAATAGAGTTATCTATCTATCTATCTATTGCCTGACGCCGTGATCCCCGAAGGGGTGGCCACGAACGAACCGCCCCCATGCACCTCTGTCCCCAGTCAGTCCACGCCCCTCCCCCCAACCAGCACCACCTTCGTTCATGTACTTCCTCACTCCATCCTTCCACCTCATATTCGGTCTACCTCTCCCCCTCTGTCCCTCCACCTCGCTCTCATACACCCTCTTAGTCATTCTCTCGCTTTCCATACGTTCCATATGGCCGAACCATCTCAAGTTGTTCCTTTTCACACTTTCCAGCACATCTACCTCCACACCACACCTCCTTCTTACTTCCTCATTAGTCTGTCTATCCCTCCATGTAACTCCGCACGCACTCCTTAAGTAATTCATTTCCACTGCTCTCACTCTTGGTCTGAGTCTCTCAACCAACGTCCATGCTTCGCTTCCGTAAGTCAGTGTCGGGATTACCACACTGTCATGCAAGGACTTCTTCACTTCCATACTGACCACCCTATTTCTTGTTACTGCTTTTAGCGTTCCTACAACCCTCTTCCCCTGTTGTACCCTCTCCCGCACCTCTTCATCCTTAGTCCCATCTTTACTCAACACACTGCCCAGATACTTAAAAGAGTTGACGATCTCCATAGCCTGACCGTTCAGCTTCACCTCACACTCTGTGACTTCACCCCTTTCGAAGACCATAACCTTGCTCTTCCCCGTATTTACCTTCAAATTCCGTTTTTCGCACACTGTTCCAAACTCATTTACCAGACCCTGCAACTCCCATTCATTATCACTCATCAGAACTGTATCATCCGCAAACAGCAGTATAGGTAGCTTCCACTCAATTCCCTCCCTTTTCAGCGATACACCAACATCCACTGCTCTTGATAGTATTTCTTTCATAACTCCATCCATATATACAGTAAACAACCACGGGGACATCACACACCCCTGTTTCAAACCAACATTCAGGTCAAAGAACTCGCTCTGCTCACTCTCCACACGTACTGCCGCCTTTGCACCCTCATACATGCTCTTCACTGCTTTCAGCAACTTGCCCTCTACTCCGTATATTCTAAGTACTTTCCACAAACCTTCTCTATCCACTCTGTCATAGGCCTTCTCCAAGTCCATAAAGGCAACATACACCTTTTGTTTCTTCTCCAGATACTTCTCCACAACACAATTCAGGGTAAAAATCTGATCTACACATCCTCTTCCCTTCCTAAAACCTCCCTGCTCGTCGCCTATCCATTTCTCCGTTCTCACTCTCACTCTCTCAATCACTACCCTACTGTATACCTTCCCTACTACGCTTAGAAGACATATTCCTCGGTGGTTACCACACACTCCTCTTTCCCCTTTGCCCTTATAGGGGGACTATTATGCCAGTCTTCCAGTCATCGGGTGCACTCCCCTTCTCCCATGCTAGTTTGCACATTTTCCATACCCATTCTATCACTATCTCACCACCATACCTCAACATTTCCCCACACACTCCATCTGTTCCTGGTGCTTTCCCCAACTTCACTCTTTTCATGGCTTCCCACACTTCTGACCTCCTGATCCCCACCTCCTCCTCCACTACTTCTCTTCTTCTCCCTCCCATACCATATCCAGCTATGTTTGCTGGCTCTTCATTCCTTTCATTTAGCAACTCACTGAAGTACTCCCTCCATCTTTCGACTCTCTCTTGCTTCTCGGCTAGCATTCTCCCATTCTTATCTTTCACACCCTTACTGTTTCCTTTGCTACCTTCCCTAACTTTCTTGACTTCTTTCCAGAACAGTTTCTTACTCTCCCTCTGTGACGCATGTCCAGTGTGAGCATGCTGTACAGAACGCCTAGTCATGCCCCACTCTCGCTAGGATCGTCAGGGCAGGAACTTTGGCTGTAGTCTATGTAGAGTTTCCTAACTTAGTTCATGTGAGCCGTTGTACTATAAGTAATATGAATATGTATTTTGTTTTCATCTGAGTCAACGAGTTCTATTTTATATCATTAGTTATAAGTATTGTGTGTAAAACTTATTTGTAATGATGGGAGAAGCGGCAGCCACAGTTGGGGGTCAGTGGGTGCGCCATGCGGGAGGTGGGCCTAACTCACTAGCACTCCCCCCCCCCTCCCCCCTCCCCTCAGTGCTAGGAAAGCCTTTGTCTATCCCAGAGGAGAGAGAGAAATTACGTAATGATTGTCAGTGGGCGGTCCTTAGTAGTTCACGTTGGGCTCACTAGAGGGCCGAGTATAAAAAGGGAAGTCTAGCCATTTTTTGATCAGAACTCATTAGGCAGAGCGACTTCTCATTTCCCTTGCTAACTATATATATTCTTCTGACTGATGTGAACTTTCTCTACTACCTTACATTCTTATCTCCTCTTTTCCCTACCCTTTTTAACTTCCATGGTCCCGTTGGTGCAGAGCTAGTCAGCCAACGTATTATCGCTTGAGTTCTCATGAGATACATGCCTATTAGATAGCCTATTTTGGAAGGGTTAACTTAGAATAGGATTGATTTATGTTTGTTGCACTTGTCTATGCATTTCCCTGTGTGTTATTATTATTATTCCTGGTTTCTGCTAGTCTAGGTAATGCTAGACTGGGGTAAGGCTTTTCTGTGTTACGAGTTGTTGTTTGATGCAGTGGTTAAGCGATAAACCTGCATACTCGTTTCGGTTCAGTGAAGCCTAGGTTGTCTTCGCGGCTGACTGTGTTGAGTTAATAATTTACAGTGCGTGAGGGCAAGAGCCTAACCACCCTGTATTTTATTAACAGCTTGTTTTTACTTTGTCAAGGAGCCGGGAGAAAACCAGATACAAGGGATCTGGATTTCTCAAAGTGCACTTGTTAGTGTTAACGTAATACTTTAAACAGTTGTGAGGACTTCGCTAGGCTACGAGCCGTTTTTGCTCAGTCACTGCTACCTTTTGCCCACAGTACCCCAGCTAGACTTTACTCGATTAGTAGATACAGAATAGTATTGAAGCTTTCCTTATGTATGATATTGTTTATGCACTATTGATTTCATGTGTTGCAAGCTTGGCTACTTTAGTGATTAGTGGCCCACGAGCACAATCCGAGTAGGCTATTGCCGTTGCATTTGCGGAGTACTTCTTTTTAATGTTTGCCATTTACTATTGCATATTCTTTTAATTATTCTTATGCCAATTTAAACCTGTAATAGTATTTAATTGCCAGTGTTTTTCTTATTGAATTACTGTTCAAAATCCGATACGTACTTCTTACGAGCATCCGAGAAGCATCTAACTTTTTTCAGAAGATTCCTTGCTCGATGCTTAAGGACTATTAATTAACGTAACGTAATAGTGCCGATCCGAAGTAGAGGGTGGAGGACTTCTTAAGTTCTTAGTCAAGGGTGGATTACTTCGGCTTCGGCCAACACTATTCTTTGGTGTTGTTGTTTCTTACTTCTTTGTTTGATTGTTGACCAGACTAGAGAATTCCTGTCTCTTTATTAGTCTGTTGTTGAACACTAGTACCGAGTTCTTGTATACCCCGTTATAGCAGATTGAACTCTGGAGGGTATTGGTGTTTTTTGTTCGGCTGGCAGTACTCAGGGGTTGGGATCGTGTGTTTCCGTTGTGGCAGCGAGCCGTATTAGAGTCCTGATTGAGAGCCCTTGTGTACCCGAGTGCCAGGTCGTAACAAATGGCGACCTTGCTTAGGATTTTGTGAACAGTATAAATTTTTGCAGAGTTGTACAACATTTGTTTGTATTTTAGCGTGCATATTGAAGAATATTTGTTTTTGTATGGCAATTAGTAAAGCATTTAAGAGACTCCAGTTAATTTAGTAATTAGTGCTTGCATAGGAAGTTAAACACTTTTGTCTCGAGAATTTTTTTGTGGACTTCAGTATGTCGTGCATTAGCACTGACGATGAGCGAGAGATGCCATTTGAAGGTGTGCCGTTAGTAACCAGTGAGGAGGATGCTAGAGTTTTTGTGAGTAAGCGGTACCACGTGACGGAGGAGAGGCTGACTGGGGTGGATGTTTGTGGCTTGCACCTGATAGCCAAGGTTTTGGGAATTTCCAA
This sequence comes from Paralithodes platypus, assembly GCA_032716605.1. Lineage (NCBI taxonomy): Eukaryota > Metazoa > Arthropoda > Malacostraca > Decapoda > Lithodidae > Paralithodes > Paralithodes platypus. The sequence goes on from CM064525.1 coordinate 677,013, forward strand.
TGTAGTAGGGATGTCCAAGGGGGAGCTGATTTCCTGGGTGTTGCGTGGGCGACATGGGGTTTCGGAGGAGAGGGCGTTTGGGGGGGTTCCTCCCCAGATCCCCTCTCACTCGACTCCCACAGTGCCGTCCACTCAGTTACCGGAGGTTAGCACTCTCCCACAGAGGGATGAGAATTGGCAGATTGGAGTGCCCTCGGGTGGTGCACATGGTGGTTCCCCAGTTTTTGCCCCCCCTCCTTCAGTAGTGGCAGCTCCCTCTTCCTGTCTGTCTCCAGATATGGTATTTAGACTTGAGCTTGCTAAGATTGAGGCTAGGAAGCAGGAGGATGAGACCAGGAGGCATGAAAATGAGACCAGGAGGCAGGAGGATGAGACGAGGAGGCATGAGATTGAGGTTAGGAGGCATGAGGCTGAGCTTAAGTACGACTCGGAGAAATATTGTGCTAAATTAGATTTAGATAAGTCTCGTGCAGAGTCGACAGGGACTTGGATGGGCCGTGAGGGCCAAGTAAGAGAACAGTCCTTGGCCCAATTAGTCAAATTGGTGCCGGTATTTAGTGAAACTGAAGTCACAGAATTTTTTAATCGTTTTGAGAAGAAATGTAGGGAGCATAATTGGCCTGAAGAGAAGTGGGCAGCTCTAGTCTCCTCAAGACTTACGGGTAAGGGTCTGAAGGCTTATGATGCACTGCCTTTAGAGTCTTGCATTGACTACCCAGAATTGAAGAGAGCTGTCCTACGGGCATACGAGTTGCAACCGGAAACATATCGATTGAAGTTTCGGGGTGTTACAAAGACTAGGGAGGTGACCTTTCTTGAACATGCCCGGGACTTAAAAGATGCACTTAAAAACTGGACACGTTCTGAGAAAGCTGAGACGGCCGAACAGTTGACTGAGCTGTTTCTGCTCGAGCAGTTTTATAAGTGTACTGGTGCAGAAATGACTTTAACTATTAAAGAAAAGAACCCAAAAACTCTACAGGAGGCAGCTGAGATGGCTGACCTCCGGCTATCACTAATTCGTGGGTGCGGGTCTGCCCAGCGTAGTGAGGCAGGTAACAAGGGGCGTGACGCCCCACCCCCCCGAGTTAGTGATATACCTTATGCAAACAAGTACAAGAGCCATGATACCAAGACTGACCACAAGACTAGCACCGTCCCATTTAAGAAGGGGCCGGGCCCTTCCCAGTACCAAGGGAAGCCCAAAGGGGAGGTGGAGTGTTATCATTGTCATAAAAAGGGGCACTTTGCAAGAGTCTGTCCTAGCAAACCACCTACAGCAGCTGTGTCTTTGGCCTGCAACATTGGTGTGTCTCCGAAGTCATCTGAGTTTGCCTGGGGCAGTTCGTCAGAGGCTGAGGCACAGCCAAGGCAGAAGCACCTGGGAGGCTCGAACCCTGCTCAGGATGTTTTTTGCGACCATAGAGGGCGGGGTTGCGTGATGTGGGCGGGGCGCAAGCATGGAGTAGAGGTCTTGCGTGATACAGGTGCTTCCCAGACTCTGATGAAAAACTTGACTGGCTACCCTATAAACGCGGCTCGGGTGGTAGTGGTGCAGGGTATTAATGCAACTCGGTCATACCCGCTGGTGCGGTTGGAGTTGGAGGTGGATGGTGTGGCACGTGAATTGGATGTCGGGATTGTGGAGAAACTGCCAGTGGAGGGCGTCGACCTTCTTCTCGGCAACGACTTTGCAATGCCCGCTTCCGAGGTTCTACCCTTAGTCGTTGCCGAGAGGCCGGCCGACGTGAGTAGGGAAGAGCAAGAGTGGGTCGAGCGGTGCCAGACACAACCCATGGCGTGTGTTGTCACCCGAGCTCGGGCAGCTAAAGTGTCACAGCCTAGTCCTCCGCCTTCAGACCAGCGGAGGAACGATCAACAGGAGGAGGCTAAAGCTGGAGTTGGTTTTAAGAGTTTTGACTCGGCGGCTCTCCTGGGTGATTCAGTATTAGCACCATTACTTAATTCTGGAGTAGCCCCTGGGCCTGTCATCGAGAGTGACGAGGCTGGGCATGACGAGTCTCCACGACAGCAACGTTATGTACATCGAGAGAGACAGAGGGAGCAGCCCAGTATCGGGGAAGGTCATGCATTGCTCCGGGAGCAGTTAGATCGCTTGGCACCCTCAGATATAAGTCGGTTGCAACTAGAGGACCCTGAGCTCCAAACGTGTGCTAATGGAGCTGTAGAGCTCGACGAGGACGGCGATGCACAGCCAGGAGATTTTTTTTATTTAGAAGGCATCCTTTATAGGCGTTTTCAAGACCCTAAACGTAGTTGGCAAAAGGGGTCCGGAGTAGTGGACCAGTTGGTGGTGCCACGGGAGTGCAGGGATAGCCTACTGAGGTTGGCGCATGACACACCACTGGCAGGACATCTAGGGGTGAGAAAAACGGTGGCGGCTTTGGGGAAATTGTTTTGGTGGCCGGGGATGAAGTCTCATGTGCAGTCATGGATAAACTCCTGTGATATTTGTCAACGTGTCGGGAAACCGAACCAAGTTATTCCTAAGGCTCCGTTACACCCTATTCCTGTGATTGGGCCACCCTTTAGTAAAATTATTGTTGACATGGTTGGTCCACTCCCTCCCACTAAGGCGGGAAATAAATTTTTGTTAACCATAATGGATGTTGCCACTAGATACCCCGATGCATACCCTATGAAAAATGGAATGGCTAAGACGGTAGTCAGTAACTTGTTGTGGTACTTCTCAAGGTACGGGTACCCGGAGGAGATTCAGTCTGATCAGGGATCTAATTTCACCTCCAACATGTTCAAGCAAACAATGCAACAGCATGGGATACGAGCAGTAGTATCGTCAGCGTATCACCCTGAGAGTCAAGGGGTGCTTGAGCGGTGGCATGCTACACTTAAAAGCATGCTCAGGTGTTATTGTGCTGACAACGGTATGGATTGGGATCTTGGATTGCCTTATGTGCTGTTTGCTGCTCGGGAGGTACCTGGTGAGAGCCTGGGATTTAGTCCAAACGAGCTGATTTTTGGACACCGTGTCAGGGGCCCCCTTAACATGCTGAAAGAAATTTGGGAGGGGACTGTGCAGCCTTGTCCATTATTAAAGTATGTGCTTGAAAGCCGTGAGCGCATGCTTAAGAGTCTGGAGATGGCAGGTAGAAATTTGACAGAATCACAAGCTTTGATGAAGGACAGGTATGATCGCAAAGTGAGGCTCCGGAAGTTCACTGTAGGACAAGAGGTATTAATTTTGTTGCCTTTGGTTGGTAACCCCCTCTCTGCGAAGTACACTGGACCTTATAAAATTGTAGAAAAAATTTCAGACTTAGATTACCTTGTTGCCACTCCAGACAGGAGGAAAAAGAACCAGTTATGTCACGTGAACCTTATTAAAGAGTATGTGAGGCGCCCCTCTGAGCCTCTCACTGTCCCTGTGTTGGCTTGTTGCGGCCGTGGTGGAGAAGGAGAGGGGGACAGTCAAGCTTCAGAGGAGGATAGCTGGGATCAACATGTTTCAGCGGATCAGTGGGCGGGGAACTCGAGCCTAAGGGCTGACGAGGCTATAGCTCATTTGCCTGAGCCGCAGTTTGATGCTATCCGTCAGTTGTTCGGTTCATACCCCACTGTATTTGCTGAACACCCAGGCCTCACTACTCAGGCTATGCATGATGTTGACGTGGGGGACCATCTACCCTTTAAGTCAATCCCGTACCGTGTGCCCCCCATAAAACTACCAGCTCTGAGGGATGAGTTGGAGTATATGCTCGGTAGAGGGTTGATAGAGAAAGGCACAGTTAAGTGGACTTCCCCTGTAACACTGCAGCCTAAGCCAGATGGCAAGGTACGCTTTTGTATTGATTTCCGTAGGTTAAACGGTTTGACTCCAACTAACCCATATCCTCTTCCTCGGGTTGATGATAGTGTTGACAAAATTGGTAATGCTCGTTTTTTTGTCTAAAGTAGATTTAGTAAAAGGTTACTGGCAAGTACCTTTGTCCGAGCGTGCTAAAGAGGTATGTGGTTTTGTTGTGGACGGGAGTACCTACCGGTGCAATGTTATGCCTTACGGGCTTAAGAATGCACCAGCAACGTTTCAGAACCTGATGAATGAAATTGTAAAGGACATTCCAAATTGCACCGTATATTTGGACGATGTAATCATTTATGATGACGACTTTGAGAGCCATTGTGAGCACCTTGAGACCTTGTTCCGGAAACTTAGTGAAGCAGGTCTGGTAGTAAATTTGGCAAAGTGTGACTTCGTAAAAGCCACTGTGCAGTACCTTGGGTTTGTAGTGGGAAGGGGACAGGTGTGCCCTCCTCAGAACAAGGTACAGGCTATCAATAAATTTCTGCACCCAACAACCAAGAAGCAGATTATGAGATTCTTGGGTATGATAGGCTACTACAGACGCTTCATAAAAGGTTACTCAACGGTGTTGGCACCTCTCACAGATTTGTTATCTAAAGACAAAAAGTTTTTGTGGGCACCTGAGTGTGAAAAGGCTTTCACTTTGGTGAAACATTTGCTATGTACTCACCCGATACTCAGGGCCCCAGACTTTAACAGGCCTTTTCAGCTGGCAACAGATGCTAGTGGTGTAGGGGCTGGTGCCGTCTTGCTACAGACAGACAATGAAGGTGTGGAACACCCAGTAAGTTTCTTTTCTAAGAAGTTCAATGCTGCACAAAAGAACTATTCTACAATAGAAAAGGAATTACTGGCGATTGTGCTGTCGCTCAGGCACTTCGAGGTGTATGTTCCAGCCTATGGCCCAGTCGTGGTTATCTACACTGATCATCACCCTTTGAGATTCCTGAATCAATTTCACAATCACAATATGAGACTGACCAGGTGGTCTTTGATGTTGCAGGAGTATAACCTGGACATCCGTCATATTGCTGGATGTGACAATGTGATCGCGGATTGTTTATCAAGGGTGGATGATCAGTCGTAGGCTATCACAGGTGTGTGGGTTTGAGTGGAGGAAAATAGGCTGCCCTTATAGTGCAGCCGGGAAAAACATATTAAAATATAAAAATCATATAAAAAACTCTTTCTTTTGATATAGGTAATCGTATAAGTTTGTCATAGCCTATAGAGTTTGAGTAGTCCACAAACTATCAAACGGCTGAGCTGCTGTAAGCTCGCTCTGGGAGCATGATATTGTGTCTTTTTGCTATTGTTGGGAGGAGTTATAAAATGTGAATTTTTGGTTAATAATAAGATGCGTTTTGGTGATAAACTCAGCTTTGTTTTAGTGCCATGCGGTCGCTGGGTCGCTGGGTGTGAGGGGCTTGATGGGGTTCTGTGTTTGTCAGATTTTAGCTCAGGGTTGAGCAAGTAAAATCTTGGGGGAGGTGTGACGCATGTCCAGTGTGAGCATGCTGTACAGAACGCCTAGTCATGCCCCACTCTCGCTAGGATCGTCAGGGCAGGAACTTTGGCTGTAGTCTATGTAGAGTTTCCTAACTTAGTTCATGTGAGCCGTTGTACTATAAGTAATATGAATATGTATTTTGTTTTCATCTGAGTCAACGAGTTCTATTTTATATCATTAGTTATAAGTATTGTGTGTAAAACTTATTTGTAATGATGGGAGAAGCGGCAGCCACAGTTGGGGGTCAGTGGGTGCGCCATGCGGGAGGTGGGCCTAACTCACTAGCACTCCCCCCCCCCTCCCCCCTCCCCTCAGTGCTAGGAAAGCCTTTGTCTATCCCAGAGGAGAGAGAGAAATTACGTAATGATTGTCAGTGGGCGGTCCTTAGTAGTTCACGTTGGGCTCACTAGAGGGCCGAGTATAAAAAGGGAAGTCTAGCCATTTTTTGATCAGAACTCATTAGGCAGAGCGACTTCTCATTTCCCTTGCTAACTATATATATTCTTCTGACTGATGTGAACTTTCTCTACTACCTTACATTCTTATCTCCTCTTTTCCCTACCCTTTTTAACTTCCATGGTCCCGTTGGTGCAGAGCTAGTCAGCCAACGTATTATCGCTTGAGTTCTCATGAGATACATGCCTATTAGATAGCCTATTTTGGAAGGGTTAACTTAGAATAGGATTGATTTATGTTTGTTGCACTTGTCTATGCATTTCCCTGTGTGTTATTATTATTATTCCTGGTTTCTGCTAGTCTAGGTAATGCTAGACTGGGGTAAGGCTTTTCTGTGTTACGAGTTGTTGTTTGATGCAGTGGTTAAGCGATAAACCTGCATACTCGTTTCGGTTCAGTGAAGCCTAGGTTGTCTTCGCGGCTGACTGTGTTGAGTTAATAATTTACAGTGCGTGAGGGCAAGAGCCTAACCACCCTGTATTTTATTAACAGCTTGTTTTTACTTTGTCAAGGAGCCGGGAGAAAACCAGATACAAGGGATCTGGATTTCTCAAAGTGCACTTGTTAGTGTTAACGTAATACTTTAAACAGTTGTGAGGACTTCGCTAGGCTACGAGCCGTTTTTGCTCAGTCACTGCTACCTTTTGCCCACAGTACCCCAGCTAGACTTTACTCGATTAGTAGATACAGAATAGTATTGAAGCTTTCCTTATGTATGATATTGTTTATGCACTATTGATTTCATGTGTTGCAAGCTTGGCTACTTTAGTGATTAGTGGCCCACGAGCACAATCCGAGTAGGCTATTGCCGTTGCATTTGCGGAGTACTTCTTTTTAATGTTTGCCATTTACTATTGCATATTCTTTTAATTATTCTTATGCCAATTTAAACCTGTAATAGTATTTAATTGCCAGTGTTTTTCTTATTGAATTACTGTTCAAAATCCGATACGTACTTCTTACGAGCATCCGAGAAGCATCTAACTTTTTTCAGAAGATTCCTTGCTCGATGCTTAAGGACTATTAATTAACGTAACGTAATAGTGCCGATCCGAAGTAGAGGGTGGAGGACTTCTTAAGTTCTTAGTCAAGGGTGGATTACTTCGGCTTCGGCCAACACTATTCTTTGGTGTTGTTGTTTCTTACTTCTTTGTTTGATTGTTGACCAGACTAGAGAATTCCTGTCTCTTTATTAGTCTGTTGTTGAACACTAGTACCGAGTTCTTGTATACCCCGTTATAGCAGATTGAACTCTGGAGGGTATTGGTGTTTTTTGTTCGGCTGGCAGTACTCAGGGGTTGGGATCGTGTGTTTCCGTTGTGGCAGCGAGCCGTATTAGAGTCCTGATTGAGAGCCCTTGTGTACCCGAGTGCCAGGTCGTAACACCTCCATTTTACACTCAGATTCCTTCCAAATTCCTCATCTTATAATTAAGTTATCTCACTCTTATAATTACCTCTCCAAAATTAGTTTTCTGCCCACAGCTAACTCAAAGACAACTGCAGAGGTTGAAGTAACTAAACTAAAGGTTTCTACATACCCCTGATGGTAACAAAGGCTTTAAAGTATCCCCAATAGGCTCAAAATCGTGTCATATGTTAATAAAGAAAACAAAAAATGATGACGTTTCCTACCGAACAAAGATAATTACAGAACGTATAGATAAAAAAACAAAATAGCATTCCTTAACACCACACGATCAACCTGCTACTGTCACGGATCATGTCTTAGATGTACAGTATATATACACCCACATACATACATCCACACACACACACCCACACACATACACACACATACACATATACACACACACACACACAACATACATATATAAACACTGTGTTAAAACACACATAGAGTGAGAGTGAGTGAGAGCGTGTGTGTGAGAAAGTGCGTTTTTGTGTAGGTGAGTGATTTGGTGTGGGTGTGGGTGTGTGGGTGTGTGTGTGTGTGTGTGTGTGTGTGTGTGTGTAAGAGAGAGAGAGAGTGTGTGTGTGTGTGTCACGGAATCTATCATATAAATATAGGCTATACAGCAATAAGATGGGTACCCCTTCCAATCATTACTGTCTGTTTTTTATACTTAATTATAAGGAGGTAGTAATATGAGGAGAAATAGTCTGTTCACTATTATTACTATCTTGACTACTGACCTATATATCACCAAAACGACTAGAGTAATCGAGCTAATATGTGTACTATTTGGGAAGAGTCAGCCAGGGAATAGGTGTGGAAATGTACAGCCCATTTGCTCTAGCCCTTTTCTTCTGGGCGAGCGACGAGCCTATAACCTAGAATAAATTGACCTGCGACCGTGATATTTTTCTCTCGAATAACGTACAAATTTAGCTTGAAGGGGGTCTGGGTGGGCATTTTTTTAGTTTGAAGGAAGTCTGGGAAGGTGTTTTTGTTAGCCTAGGGGACAAACTAAAATACAATGCTCGACAATGGCAAAAGCAAGCAAAATCCTCAATAATAATTAAACCAAATATTCAAATAACCCCCAAGACGTCGGGTTTTTTTTTTTTTTTTTTTTTTCTGTGATTGAGGGAGACAAAAGGCAGAACTGCCTATATCGAGTGCCTCCCCCAGAGTTGAAAGAGTGACAGGGCCAAAATCAAGGGACGTTCGAGCCAAAATGCCTGGACACACGGAGTTTGAAGCAATTTAAGTCATAGGAAGAGGGAAAGATTGACTCTGGGAGAGTTCCAGAGCTTAGCAGTTGAATAGAAGAAAGACTGAGAATAACGTTATATAGTGTTAACCCAGACAGAGAGCCGTATAATATAAACAGGACCATATAAAGTGAACTATTATATAACAACACCAATTAGCTAAATGGGCCTTTGTTCTAGTCTATTATATACCCGGTACGCTTTACTAAGCTTTAAAGTAGCAGTCATAACATGCATGGGGGAGGGGGGGGGGGGGTGTAAAAGTTATATTATACAACACAACGGTTTATTTATATATATACATTATTTATTTATTTCCCAACGAAAAATGTACACATTTATCTTGAAAGGGGGTCTAGGGGGTGTACTTTTAATTTATTTTTTTATTAATTTCACCAAACACCTCCAATTAAATTAATGAAAGCATATGTGTGATCCACCGGGATTCGAACCTGGGTTATCACACAGATTTTGAGACACCTTAACCATTACACCACCAAGACGGTTAAAGGTTTATGCACACGCCTACGACTTATTATCCATTCTTGAATACTGGATATTAATCTAATCATGTTCATATTCCCACCGCACTATGGTAGCCTAATGTTTAAGTGAGAGGAAAGAATATTCATGGGGCACAGCATATATAGAACGGCCGCGCTACAAAATATCCCTGAACCTACTGATAATCTATTTTGTATTAATTTCACCACACCACCAAACACCTCCAATGAAATTAATGAAAGCATATATGTGATCCACCGGGATTCGAACCTGGGTTATCACTTATCACACACAATTTTTTAGACACCTTAACCATTACACCACCAAGCTTGATTGAGGTCTGGAGAACAAACTAAAAACCTCCCCTTAAACGACATGTATTCAGCTTAACCCTTTGCAGATTGTGACGCATTTTGACAGTATATTCTAGCTATCACAAGACGATACTATACAGTTTAAAAAGGATCTGTGGGAATCATAAGGGTAAATACTGTCTCAATTAACCCTCTGACTTCAATATGGAAAGCGAGAGAATGACTAAGAGGGTGTACGAGAGCGAGGTGAAGGGACAGAGGGGGAGAGGTAGACCGAATATGAGGTGGAAGGATGGAGTGAGGAACTACATGAACGAAGGCGGTGCTGGTTGGGGGGAGGGGCGTCGACTGACTGGGGACAGAGGTGCATGGGGGCGGTTCGTTCGTGGCCACCCCTTCGGGGATCACGGCGTCAGGCAATAGATAGATAGATAGACTTCAATATACCCTTCTTAATCTGAATAAAATCTTCTAATAAGAGCTAGAAAACTGAAAATTAATGCGTATTGGATCTTGAAAGGGTTGAGAGAATCTGTGGAAGTTAAAAAGCTGACCGAGCTAGATAATACTGTGTAATTCCTAGTGGTCCTACCTAAGCTGAGTAAAAAAAATATATTGGTAGTTGAGATAGTCAAGTTATTACACATACAACTGTATGTATGTATGTATGTATGTATGTATGTACAGTATATACTTAGGCCCAATCCCCACATTTCCTTTTTTTCCTTGGGGGGGGGCTTAAGACAGATCCCGAATAGGGACAACACAACAGAAAACAATGAACACACAAAAACACAATACAAATTCACACAAACAACATATTTCACACAAACATGTGAACTGTACTTATTTATACCTTATTTGGTCCGAGGGAGGTCTCTTTGGGGCCTCCCCTGGTTCGCTCCATTAGTTTGGAGATTTTAAGTCGTTTTACCTCATAGTTAAGCAACCAAAATCCTCAATAATAATCAAACTCAATAGCATAATAATCCACAAGAGTTGTAAAAACCAGATATTATTAAAAACGAAACCAAAATTTAAAAAAATTCTAGTCTACAAATCCTCTCACTTTTCGGAACAGAGTACATTAAGGATTGCAAAACAATTTATTCAAGTGCCCTGTAGCCTACAATCTATATTTTATTAATTTCACCATAACACCAAACACCTCCAATGAAATTAATGAAAGTATATAATTATGTGATCCACCGGGATTCAACCCTGGGTTATCACACACAGATTTGTAAACACTAACCATTACACCACCAGGACGGTTAAAGCTTTATGCACACGCCTACGACTTATCCATTCTCGAATACTGGATATTAACCCTTTCACGTATTTATGACGCAGAGGTTGCCAGATTAGCAATAAGAAATAGAGTTCTCTCACTCTTATAATTACCTCTCCAAAATTAGTTTTCTGCCCACAGCTAACTCAAAGACAACTGCAGAGGTTGAAGTAACTAAACTAAAGGTTTCTAAACACCCCTGATGGTAACAATGGCTTTAAAGTATCCCCAATAGGCTCAAAATTGCGTCATATGTCGGAGAGGGTTAATCTAATCATGTTCATATTCCCAACCGCGATGTGGTAGCCTACTGTTTATGTGAGAGGAAAATACCTCTCTCAGCTATGTTGGTGTATAAGAGGGTAGCGTAGAAGTGGGTACAGTGTAGCAGTGAAGACTAACATTAACAAACTACACATTAAGTCAGAAAATAATATGGAAAACTGATTTCGTTATAAAACAAAAAGATCACAATCGTAATAGTTGAAATTTCTTCAAAGTGGGAGGAGTAATGGAATATTAACGCAGATATCAAAATTACAATGATGGTAGCAAACTACAGTATTACATACTCTATATAATATTATTTAAGTGAGTGACCTACGTAATATCCATGCAGATATCTTATTAACAAACAGTGACAGACAGACGTAGAAAAAAAAACAATATCAAACCTACACCCATGGGGGAAGATAAAAACTTACCTAAGAGTAGGAGGAAATAGAAGGTAACTAAAATCTTGGAGCTCCACCAAGAAACAGAACCTCTCCCCGGCCCAACACAGTCAACCATGGCTTGTAGTTAACTGGGACAGACAACACACATTGATGTTCACTATCTGATCCTCCTTACCACACTGACTAAAAGGCTACTGTCTCGGCGATCAAAAGTTTAAGCAACAGGTCGCGTGCATCCTGCCGTAGATACGGAACGCACAACACCAGTTATAACCCCTTCAGCACGATACTATAATAATTGTATTCACACACACACACACACACACATATATATATATATATATATATATATATATATATATATATATATATATATATATATATATATATATATATATATATATATATATATATAGAGAGAGAGAGAGAGAGAGAGAGAGAGAGAGATACAAATATATATATATACTGTCTATAGACAGACGGATGGATAAATAGATAGATAGATATAGATATATAAACAGGTAAATACATATGTATATAGCATCATATTTATAATTTACTATTAAATAAACTACGTCTATAAATCCCTCTTGTTATAGTTGCACGATTATGAAAAGGGTCACTATATATAAGTATATGTTAAAACATTTATATTAAAACATAACTAAAGTGCTCTGACATAACTGTATCGACCCTACATACAAACAAAAATCCTTCATCACAATCTCTAAAAACTAACTCAATGTGGTGAAGCGTCATATTATTGCCAAACTAATGGGGTCAAATGTCTTAAAAATCTCCAAACTAAGGGAGCGAAACAAGAGAGCTCCAAAAACATCCCTCCTCAGACCAAATAGTGTTAACCTAGACCTAAACTGCACTAATATAACTGCATCGACTCATCATTCACCCAAGTCCTTCAAAATTGGCAGTTCCATGAAAAGTTGTAGCGAGTCCAATGTTTAGTGACAAGTTGGTCATGCGAAGTTATTAGTGGGAAGTTTGGTCATGACAACTTCGTGACTGTGTGTGTGTGTGTGTGTGTGTGTGTGTGTGTGTGTGTGTGTGTGTGTGTGTGTGTGTGTGTGTTTATCATTTCCGGTAATCAAATACTGTTATATGCATCTATATTAATTGATTAATAAAGGTACTATCAAACTATCAAGCGAATATCAACCGAAAAAATTACCTGTCTCTCTCTCTCACATGGCCTAATTAAGACATACACCATTAAAGGCTTAAAGGTTGCCATACATTAGAATTAGCATAACGGAAATCTCTAACTCTAAACTCTCTCTCTCTCTCTCTCTCGCTCTCTCTCTCCCCAGTTCTCAGAAACAAACACACAGACGATATATACGGTAAATAATTAATATACACACTATGAATATGTATTTCATAATTATAACAAGAGGAAATTGCACGATATTACCATAGGATATATGACGCAAAAACGCATATATGTTTTCTATTATACATACCACGCACGATTTATAAGGTTAATAATATACACGAAATAAATAAATGGATCATTCACACACACACTGTATAAATAAAAAATATAGATCATTAGGAGTTTCCTCAAATGAGTATCAGATAAAAGGAAGCAACCCCCCCCCCCCCCTGACACACACACACACCTCCCCTTTCCCACTCTGATGGCACAACCATCACTTCTTCCTCTGACAAAGCTAAACTCTTCGCTCAAACTTTTGCTAGAAACTCCACCTTGGATGATTCCGGTGCTATTCCTCCCTCTCCGCCCTCCTCTCTTACTTATGCCTAATATCCTAATCTCTTCAAAAGATGTACTTTCTACCCTCTCTGGGCTTAACACTAATAAGGCGTACGGTCCGGACGGTGTTCCTCCTGTTGTTCTCAAAAAATGTGCTTCCATGCTGACTCCCTGCCCAGGCAAACTCTTTCGTCTCTGTCTATCCTCTAACGTCTTCCCTTCATGCTGGAAGTTTGCTCACATTCAACCTGTCCCAAAGAAGGGTGACCGCTCTCAACCCTCCAACTATCGTCCAATTGCTCTCATTTTTTGTCTTTCTAAAGTTTTTGAAACTATTCTTGCTTCCAAATTTCTTAAGCATTTCTCTTCTCATAATCTGCTCTCAGATCGCCAGTATGGCTTCCTTAAGGGTCGCTCTACTGGTGATCTTCTTTCATATCTTACTAACTCTTGGTCATCCTCCTTTCGGGACTTCGGTGAGACTTTTTCTATTGCACTAGACATATCGAAAGCCTTCGATAGAGTCTGGCATAAATCTTTAATTTCTAAACTACCCTCCTTCGGTTTCTATCCCTCCATCTGTGCCTTGGTCTCTAATTTCCTTTCCGGCCGTTCAATAGCCGCGGTTGTGGACGGCCATTGTTCACTTCCTCACCCTATAAACTCCAGTGTTCCTCAGGGCTCTGTCCTATCTCCTATTCTCTTTCTAATTTTTATAAATGATCTCCTTAACTGTACCTTAATTCCCATCCATTCATACGCAGACGACTCAACCTTACACTACTCCATTACTTTTTCAGAACGCCCCAGCCAGCAATCCCTCCACGACAAACGTAATGAAGCCATACAACTCTTAAATTCTGATCTAAATACTATTTCCAATTGGGGCAGAGAAAACCTTGTTAACTTTAATGCTTCCAAAACCCAATTTCTCCATCTATCTACCCGTCAGGATCTCCCAGCGGACTATCCCTTATTCTTCAACAATACAAAAATCAACCCTTCATCTTCTCTCAATATTCTTGGTGTCTCTTTTTCTTCTGCTCTCATTTGGAAGGACCATATTACCACTCTTGCTAAGGCAGCCTCCCAGAAGCTGGGTGTGCTCAACCGCCTAAATGGGTTCTTTTCCCCTGCACAGCTTCTTGCTCTGTACAGGGGCATAGTGCGCCCTTGTATTGAGTATTGTTCACATGTGTGGGGAGGTTCCTCTCACACCACTCTCCTAGACAAGGTTGAAAGGAAGGCCTTTCGTATCATTAACTCCCGTCCATTCACCAACTCTCTGCAATCTCTCTCTCTCCGCCGCAATGTTGCATCTCTCTCGCTATTCTATCACTACTATAATAATCAGGGTTCCTCAGAGCTATCCCAGTGCATACCACCTCCTTTACGTAGGGCACGTGGTACCCGTCTTGCAACTCAATCCCACCCCTACTCTGTGCAACTCTCCAACCCAAGAGTGAAACGTTACTCTCAAACTTTCTTCTACTCAACAGCTGAGCTCTGGAACTCTCTCCCAGAATCAGTTTTTCCCGCTTCCTATGACTTAAATTGCTTCAAACTCTGTGTGTCCAGGCATTTTGGCTCGAACGTCCCTTAATTTTGGCCCTGTCACTCTTTCAACTATGGGGAGGCACTCGCTATAGGCAGTTATGCCTTTTGCCTCCCTCAATCACATAGAAAAAAACAAAAAAACAAAAAAACATATACAGTATACATACATACACACACACACACATACAGACACTTTCTCCTACCTATGTCACCTATGTGGAGTTCGCCACTCTTGCTAGTGGCACTGAGGACCGCATCGCCCTTTGTTGTTGTTTGAAAATTGGTGCAGCAGACTGTTCGAAGGGGCGGAGCGCTCCCCTGCGAAGATGGGCTCGTCTGGCACTTTTTGTAGTTCGACATCGAGGGCTCTCTTGAAGCTGTCTAACGAGACGCCTCTCATGTCTCTTACTGGCCGTGGGAGTTTGTTGAAGAGACGAGCTCCTCTATGTGATAACCAGCCCTCTCGCAGAGCCCATAGCACCTCGATTTTTCATCTTGGGGATATCGCATTCCAGCCTCTCCTATCACTGAACTCTCTCTCTCTCTCTCTATTCGTCCTAAATAAATATAAATCATATCATTAAGAGTCCCTCACAAAAGACATCATAAGATAAAAGACCTGCTAAGATAACCGTATGTCATGAAAGACTATAATTGGTTGATCTAGGCCAGGATATCGCCCTAACGAGCTATAATGAACTCTTTTAGTATGAAAGGTTTTGTAAGTCATATACTCGCTAAAACTAGATGATTGTATTCTGTGTGTGTGTGTGTGTGTGTGTGTGTGTGTGTGTGTGTGTGTGTGTAGTTACCTAATTGTATTTTACAGGATTGAGATTACTCTCGTAGTGTCCCGTTAGCCTTTAACCCTTGTCAAGCGGGGTGTTTTGGGCTCATTTGGGCATATTCAGGCCCTCCTGAATGATCAATAAAGTATCTGCATTAAAAGAAATGTGTGGTGGAGTGGTCTTGCCACTGGCCTGGTAATCCAAAGGTCCCGGGTTCAAATCCCGATGTATCAATGGGAAGATATTATTGGGATGGAATTTGTGCTGTACCTGGTATCAGTGCATTACCACAAGCCCACCGAAACGTCAATAAAATACCCTCATTGTTCCCTGATTAAATAGCACTGTATGAATATTCCCATATTCAAAATATGCTATAGGGGTGCAATGCCTGGTGAGTTATCTGCTCAACAGGTGGCGTTGTGTGTGTGTAAGTGTGAGAGTCCGAGTGTATGGGGTGAGACAGTGAAGCACGGGAACGAGGTGGCATCAGAGATGGGGTCGTTTCGGGCCATGAGTGAGCACCGTGCCTCATGTGAAGGCAAGATGGCAGGTGCTCGTTGTACTCTACGTGCTTCACATGTCTCACTCCCTAGACTGGAACAAGACCTCACGGGCTTCACTGTTCATTGTAAAGCGGTGAATGTTAAGGCTCTCAGCCTTAGAGGAAGTAAGTTGGGGGGGGGGGGAAAAAAAAAAAAAAAAAAAAATCAGCAAAAAACTATGCACTAAAAGCTTCAAAATGAGACCAGAATGAGCTACGTAGCACTCGTGGTTCTCTTGCAGTAGTGCCACGAACATGGGAGTTTAGCGTATAGCGGTATATTTTTCCCAGCTATGCTCACTACTGGCTACACTGCCGGCCTCTCGAGAACACAGGGAACATGAGTTAATGGGCGGCGGTAAGCCCTGGGAGTCGGCTGTCTGGCCCGCTGCGCTCCCGGCCATTTGCACTCTATTTTAACCCTTTAAAAGCCTTAATAATGCTCCTAACTTGCTGCAAATTGGTGCACGACTTAAGTCGCCGCCGCCAATAAGGGGTTAACTTATTATAATTTACTTTAAAAGCTTGAATACTTTGTGCACACACTAGGTCGTGTGTGTGTGTGTGTGTGTGTGTGTGTGTGTGTGTGTGTGTGTGTGTGTGTGTGTGTGTGTGTGTGTGTGTGTGTGTGTGTGTGTAATTCGCTTGCTTGTTCATCAAGGGGAATCCACGCAATGCGAGCTAAGCTCATTATTATTGCGCCTCCTTAACTGGGAATGTATTGCGTGAAATGTATGTTAAGTATTTATGTATCGTTGGAATGGCTGTGGATGTGTGTGTAGTCTGTATTTTAGCCAATTGGCGACATCTGGAAACGAAGGCTTAGGCTTAATCTGTACGGTACCATTCTCACTACGGTACCAGTCTCACCCAAAGGCTTAGGTTGACCAGTAGCTTAGGTTGACCAGTACGATACCCATCTCAACTTGTAACCGATCACCATCCCCAGATGGGACGTCACAACTTCGTCCACTTATACCAGGTTCCTATTTATACTGCTAGGTGAACAGAGGCTACACCGTTAGGAGACTTGCCCAAATGTGTGTGAGTGTGTGTATGTATGTGTGTATTTACCTATTTGTATTTGCCTATTTGTATTTACCTATTTGTAGTTTACAGGAATTGAGCAGCGCTCGTGTTGTCCTGTCTTAGTTACTTTATAATCAATCCATTTTACTTAGACAAGTATCGTAATGGATATTCCCAGTTCCCAGTATTTTGGACTAACATATCATAGCTTATGTTGTCCTATTTCCATATTTACTTTTATCCAACCTAGATTTGAACATGTTAATGTTCTTCGCTCTCACCACCTCCTCCTCCAAGTTGTTCCAAGTCTCTATACTCCTATATGGGAAGCTGAATTTCTGTGTCTTTACGACATCTGCCCTTCCTCAGTTTAAACTCGTGCCCTCTTGTCCTTCCATTATCCCTCACGAATAGATCTTCCCTATCTACTCGTTCCAAACTTTTTACTCCCTTGAACATCGTTATTATTGTGTGTGTGTGTGTGTGTGTGTGTGTGTGTGTGTGTGTGTGTGTGTGTGTGTGTGTGTGTGTGTGTGTGTGTGTATGTAATATGTATGTATGTATGTATGTGTGTGTGTTTATGTATATATGTATGTGTGTGTGTGTGTGTGTGTGTGTGTGTGTGTGTGTGTGTATGTATGTATGTATGTATGTATGTATGTATGTATATGTATGTATGTATGTATGTATGTATGTGTGTGTATGTATGTGTGTGTGTGTGTGTGTGTGTGTGTGTGTGTGTGTGTGTGTGTATGTATGTATGTATGTATGTATGTATGTATGTGTGTGTGTGTGTGAGTATGTGAATATGTATGTATATATGTGTGTGTGTGTGTGTATGTATGTATGTATGTATGTATGTATGTGTGTGTGTGTGTGTGTGTGTGTGTGTGTGTGTGTGTGTGTGGGTGTGACAGTAGCCAATTAACTCGTAACAGCTCACAGTATTAAGTAAACAATGGTCCAGTTCTCAGTACAGTAAATTGCACAGCTATGGTATTTTATTGTTGTCATTGGCTTACGTTAGTTGATCCTACTTATGTCTGCAACACTGAACACTGCATACCTACCTTATTTTGTGTTTATGTTTGCCGAGAGAGAGAAGGGCTAGAGCGAATGGGTTGTAAATCTCCACATCTATTCCCTGGCTGACTCTTTCCAACTTCATATTTTTTCACCAACCCACCAATTAACTTACAAATAAACCTAATTAATGAAATCAAGGAAACTAATGAATACATGTGGTACTCCAAGGATTCGAACCTAGGATACTCACACCGAAATTCCACGCACTAACCATTACGCTATCAAGACAGTTACTATCAGTGTTACTCCATGTATAAGAAGGCCCCATGAAGACGCCATAACATTTTGTGTCTGCATGCACCTTAAGGGGGGATGGAGTATTTATTTACTCATTTATTTCTCTCTCTCATTCTCTCTCTCTCTCTCTCTCTATATATATATATATATATATATATATATATATATATATATATATATATATATATATATATATATATATATATATATATATATATAATTTTTGTTTTCCTCCCTAGACCTCCCTCAAGCTTTGAAATAAAATTAAACACCCCAAGACAAATTTGTACATTTTTCGATAGAAAAACTTCCCGACCGGAGGCCGGTTACTACACAGGCACGTTATCGCTCACCAAGAGAAAGACGACACCTAAATTATACGAAAGGTCTTAATATCGATAAAGAAATGGGGTGAAAGATCATAAAATCGCCAAACTAATGAGCCGAACGTCTTAAAATCTGAAAACTAATGGTGCTATCCCTGAGGAAGAAGGGGGTAGGACCAGAACAATCAACCTTCCCCCCCCACCTTAAGCCCCAGGTAGCATGTTAAGGGGGGAGGACCAGAACAATCAACCATCCCCCCCCCCCCCCACCCACCTTAGGCCCCAGGTAGCATGTTAAGCCACAATCTCTTCCTGAGGCATTATTTCGTATTAGAGTTTGTATGCGTGGCTAAAATAATCACTGGCTTTAAAATGACTTGGTCCGAGGGGGGTCTTTACTTTGAAGATTTAAGACGTTTAACCCCGTTAATTTGGCGATACTGAGACTCTCCAAATCATTCATCGTCCTTCGTCCAGGACATTATTATATCTAAAAATATACCAATTTAGCTTGAAGGGGATATGGGTTGACATTTTTATGTTTTTATTATTATTATTATTTGTTTTAAAAGTTTGAAGGAAGTCTGGGAAGGCGTTTTTGTTAGCCTAGGGGACAAACTAAATTACATTGCTCGAAAATGGCAAAAGCAAGTAAAATCCTCAATAATATATTTGTTTTCTATGTACATGGAGGAGACAAAAGGCAGGTTGCCTGTAACAAGTGTCTCCTCCCAAAGTTAAAAGAGTGACAGAGCCAAATTCAAGGGACGTTGGAGTCAAAATGCCTGGACACACTAAGTTTAAAGCAGTCTAAGTCATAGGGTGAAGGAAAGATTGATTGAGAGAGAATTCCAGAGTTCACTTGTTGAGTAGAAGAAAGACAGAAAATTTGCCAATTCCTGAGTTGGATAGCTGGACCGAATAGGAGTGGGACTGTGTTAAAAGGTGGGTGCCTCGCACTCGCCGCAAGAGAGGGGGTATACACTGAGAGAGCTCTGAAGAACACTGGTTGTTGTAATAGCGATAGAAGAGTGAAAGAGATGCAACATTGCGGCGTGTAGAAAGAGATTGTAGGGAACTAGTAGGAGGAAGGGAGTTGATGAGGCGAAATGCTTTTGATTCTACTCGTTCGAGAAGTGCGGTATGGGTGGAGCTTCCCCACACATGCGAACAATACTCAATACAGGGGCGCACTGTGCTCCGATACAGAGCAAGAAGCTGTTCTGGGGTGAAGAACCCACAGAGAGGGTTGAGCACACCCAACTTTTGGGAAGCTGTTTTAGCACGAGTGATAATATGATCTTTCCAAGAAAGGTTAGATGAAAAAGATACGCCTAAAATGTTAAAAGAAGATGAAGGATTGAGTTGTGTATTGTTGAAGAATAGTTGATAGTCTTGTGGAAGATTGTGATGGAGAGATAGAGGGAGAAACTAGGTCTTGGAGGCATTGAAACTTGAAAGTAACAAGATTTTCTCTGCCCCAATCAGAAATAATTGAAAGATCCGAAGACAGGCATTCTATGGCCTTGCCACGTTTGTTTTGGAGTTCTTGCATGCTGGGTTATAATAACCCCCAAGACATCAGAGCAGCTAGTGTTGCATGCATGATACGGTATAATCTCTTCCTTTGCATTTCTTGGTGTTAGGTTGGTACGCCTGGCCAGTATAATGAGGGGCTTTGAAATATGGTGGAGGGTGCCACAATGTTTTTTGTCGGTAAGACTACGAGGTTGCTCATTTGACCCGCACGGAACATTGCTGAATATAGCTTGGTTACTGGTCATACGTACATACAGTTATATACTGTATATACATACACACACACATATACTTTCTTTCACACACACACACACACACTGTCTCTCTCTCACACACGCAGTCACACACACTGTCTCTCACTCACTCGTTCATTAACTCTCTCTCTCTCTCTCTCTCTCTCTCTCTCTCTCTCTCTCTCTCTCTCTCTCTCTCTCTCACACATGTCTCGAGGTTGCTCATTTGACTCGCATTGCTGGTGTAATTTACTTAATGAACAAGAAAATCACTGGGGGTATCGAGGTCACTTATCTCTCTCTCTCTCTCTCTCTCTATCTCTATATATATATATATATATATATATATATATATATATATATATATATATATATATATATATAGAGAGAGAGAGAGAGACACACACACACACAAAGACTAACCTTTATTTCATACACTTTATATAGCCTACATTACAATATACAGTACATTACATATCTTAAAGAAATTCACATATTATACGATTTACATATATTTACACATAATTAAATAGACACACTGGTCTCACAGACCCCACGATAAAAACTCAGTGGCCAGGAGTCAGTTAAAGTAGAGATTATACTGTATATATATACAGTATACTCTATTTTATAATTTTGGGTTTTGAGTTTCGCAGGTTGAAATGCTTGTAGCGCAATAATATTGTGGTGTTGTGATGAGAAGATAAATACAGTCAAGGTGTGAACATTAAGTAGGATATATTGTGGTGTTGTGATGAGAAGATAAATACAGTCAAGGTGTGAACATTAAGTAGGATATATTGTGGTGTTGTGATGAGAAGATAAATACAGTCAAGGTGTGAACATTAAGTAAGCTATATTGTGGTGTTGTGATGAGAAGATAAATACAGTCAAGGTGTGAACATTAAGTAGGATATATTGTGGTGTTGTGATGAGAAGATAAATACAGTCAAGGTGTGAACATTAAGTAGGATATATTGTGGTGTTGTCATGAGAAGATAAATAGTCAAGGTGTGAACATTAAGTAGGATATATTGTGGTGTTGTGATGAGAAGATAAATACAGTCAAGGTGTGAACATTAAGTAGGATATATTGTGGTGTTGTGATGAGAAGATAAATACAGTCAAGGTGTGAACATTAAGTAGGATATATTGTGGTGTTGTGATGAGAAGATAAATACAGTCAAGGTGTGAACATTAAGTAGGATATATTGTGGTGTTGTGATGAGAAGATAAATACAGTCAAGGTGTGAACATTAAGTAGGATATATTGTGGTGTTGTGATGAGAAGATAAATACAGTCAAGGTGTGAACATTAAGTAGGATATATTGTGGTGTTGTGATGAGAAGATAAATACAGTCAAGGTGTGGACATTAAGTAGGATATATTGTGGTGTTGTGATGAGAAGATAAATACAGTCAAGGTGTGAACATTAAGTAGGATATATTGGACCAGCTGACGTAAGGTACCGGTAATAATGAAAACAGATGAAGGGCATTACAATTAAGGGGAAATGGGTCAGTTTTCTGGTCCCCCTTCTTCATGTTTAGCCCGATTAGTTTTGAGATTTTAAGACGTTCCTCTTATAAATTTGGCGATTTTAAGACCTTTCGTCCCATTTCTTTGTCAATATTAACCCCTTATGTACCGGCAACGTCTTTTGTATTTTATTCTAGCTATATTTAGATGATTTTGTGCAGCTTAAGAAAGATCTGTGGTAGTAAAAAGGGATAGTTCGAAGTCCTTTATTGCTGGAACTTAATAAATCGTCTAAATAGAGGTAGAATAAAATTAAAATTACGTCTACGGTACAGAAGGGGTTAAGACTTTTCATATCATTTAGGTGTAAAAAAAAATCCTGGCGAGCCTGTATTTTTCTACCGAAATATGTACAAATTGATATCGAAGGGGGTTCTTGGGGGTATGTTTTGAAGGCTTGATGGTGGTCTAGGAAGCAAACTAAACAATGTACCAGTTCTCAGTACCGGTACAGGTAATTGTACTGCTAAGGTATTTTATTGTTGTCATTGGCTTACGTTGGTTGATCTTACTTAATGTCTGCAACACTGCATTCCAATGACCATAATAAAATACCTTAGTTCCTGTACTGAAAACTGGACCATTGTTTAGTTAATACTGAGAGCTATTAGGAGTTAATTGGGTACTGTTACACATGCACACACACACACACACACACACACACACACACACACACACACACACACACACACAATGCATAAGCATTATCTATTATTAAGTGTTCGCGTATCTTCATCCATGTATTTCCACCCTTAACAATAGAACGCCCAGCTCTTCCATATTTCGCCTTCTGTCTCACACACACACACACACACACACACACACACACACACACACACACACACACCTACACTACCGAGGATTAACCTCCCATTGTAGTACCCGCACCCTCTCTACCTGACCTTACCAAAACAGTTTCTGTATGTATGTATGTTTGTGTGCATACGTGAGCGTTTGTGTATACGGACATGTGCACACTTACTGCATGTTCTTATGTTCCTATATATGTATGTATATGTATGTGCGCACGTACGTGTATATACGTATGTTCTGTATATGAGTAAGTAAATAAATGTGTATATGTACTGTATATCACTTACTCTCATGGTTATTTTATGATAATTTGTATTCTGCACATGCATCATTATTGTATTTATTTATTTTGTTTGTAAACTAAGCTTACCATCCTCATATCTGTACATCTCATGTTCATCCACTAAATTGTAAAATGTGTATTTTCAGCTCATGAGGCTGCCATTCTTTAATAAACCGTTTATTATTATTATTATTATTACACACACATATTCTCACCCACACACTCTCACTCACTCTCTCTCTCTCTCTCTCTCACACACACACACACACACACACACACACACACACATACATACACATATATATATATACAGTATATATATATATATATATATATATATATATTTATGTATGTAACTATTTATACCGTATATCTACTTATTTACTTTCGGTACAGATTGATAATAACTAGATATCTATAACTATTTTAGACCGATAAATATAAAGTCAGACAAACAGACACACACATAGACTCCCGTGCAACAGTTAACATCACTACCGTACCACCCCCCCCCCCCCCCCTCCCCCCACAATATATTACCTGACTTATACCTATTAGACTGGTAATCCCTGCCTAGAGAGAGAATGAGAGAGAGAGAGAGACAGTGAGAGTGAATGTGAGAAGTGTGAGAGAATTAGTGTGAGTGAGTGAGAGTGAGAGACAGAGCGAGAGAGTGTGAGAGAGTGAGTAAAGTGTGTGAGAGAGTGTGTATATATACAGTATAACCCGTTTTTACAGTTTATTCTGGCTATTATAAGGCAATTTTATTCAGCTTATGAAGAACTTTTTTTTTTTTTTTTCTATATTCCAACTACTCCCTCTCGGGCATAGGCTGATAGCCTTTACACTCTACCGCTGACCACGGTGAGGCCCGTGAGGTCTTGCTCCAGTCTAGGGAGTGAGACATGCGAAGCTTTACGGCTCGAAGCAATTCCACCTCTGAAGCTGCTTCGCCTCTGTGCTTCACAGTCTCATCCCCCAGGCTCGGACCCTCACTCTCAAAATGCCACCTATTGAGCAATTAACTCACTAGGCATTGCCCCCCTGTAGCATATTTGTGAATATGGGAACATTCATACAATGCTATTCAATCAGGGAACAATGAGGGTATTTATTTGGCATTTCGGTGTGCTGTGGTAATGCACTGATACTAGGTACAGCAAAAATTCCATCCCAATAATATCTTCCCATTGACATATTGGGATTCGAACCTGGGTCCATTGGATTACCAGTCCAGTGGCAAGACCACTCCGCCACACCTCCCCTTGTGAGAACTAGGCTATTTAATGAGATACTTATTACCCTTTGATTCCTATAGATTCTGTCATCAATATAGAACATAAATACAATAACAATGTAGGTTTCTGATGGTTAAAAAGTATGGGAAATTTTGTTTGATGTATTACTAATGTATATATTACATACAGTATTATGGTATTTGTTATTTAATTGTATTTCTATGTTAATTCAAATTGTTTAGCTGTTCCTTTGTGGAGTATTAATGGAGTAGAAGCTTCGAGACGGGGTTATTGTGAATTAAGCCTGTGTGCATTAGTGAAGATGAAGCTTTGAAGCTTCATGAGTTGGATGACACTGAAGTTCCGTACAATATTTATGGCCTCGAGGCTTCACTTCTTTGTTTGATATTGCCGTTCGATGCCTCGAGTCGGACTTTCGGAGTTTATAAATAAGGGAATTATGGTAAAATACAAAAAATAAACAAGGGACTGGGGTTCTCGTTCAGTGGCCCTAGTCCTGGTCGCGATTAAGGAAGGCGTCTGGGGTTCTCGAGCAGGATAACCTCCAGGTTTATATTCCCAGTATTCCCTGTAGGTTTTTATGTAAACATTATTAGGATGGTTTTTATTCACTGATACTTTTAGTGGAAGTGAGAGGTTTTCGCTTGAACAGATATCAATAACTAATAGTTTAATTATTATATTGTAACTTTTAATCTTTTTACTTTGTAAATGCTTTCCTTATATTTTAATTATAAGAAACAGATTAACTTGCTCATGTAGTAATTTACACCCTATGTGGTGGATTGTGTCCTTTTATTTCATACATTTTATTTTAGTAAGCGTTGCTTCCACATAGCGATTTTGGTTTGTTTAGTTTGCAAGTTTTACATTTTAATTAATGTGGTTTCTTGTTCTGCCTTTACAATTACAGTACTTTATTGTCTTGTATCGGAATTTACATTTGGACCAGGTGATAAGTTACAGGTTGCATATGAATCCTTAAAGATCTTGTGTAACATACAACTATATTTTACCCAACAATTTGGCTTAATATTGATGTGTACGGTTCCAACTTCCTTTTAGTTTGTATTGCATCTATCGATTCGGCTAAATATTGATATGGTCACAGCTCCAACTTCCCTATAGTCTGTATTTTATCTAACAATTCAGCTAAATATTGATATGACTACGACTCCAACTTCCCTATAGTCTGTATTTTATCTAACAATTCAGCTAAATATTTATATGACTACGATTCCAACTTCCTTATAGTCTGTATTTTATCTAACAATTCAGCTAAATAATTACTTTTCCAACTCGAATTTCCCTGTATTCTGCATTTTATTTAACAATTTGGCTTAATATCGATATGTCTACGGCTCCAACTTCATTATAGACCAAAACTCTCAAGTGGTCAATTATTCAGTGTTTCTATTGCATAACCTGGAATAATAGGCGAGAGATAAGCCATTAATGAACTCCCAGGGGACCAATTATATCTTACCGAGATTTACTGTTACAAGATTAACATGCTATATTTACACATACACGACATACTATAGTCTATTCGCTGGAAGTAGGCGAGAAATCATGACCTCTATACTGTAACTCAAAAAGGGCTAGAGCAAATTGGCTGTACATTTCCACATCTATTCCTTGACTGACTCTTCCCAAATGGTAGATATATTAGCTCGATTACTCTAGTAGTTTTTGAGTTACAGAGGTTAGAGATCATGATTTCTCGCCTACTCACAGCCAATAGACTATGGGGTCATAGATAGATAGCCATAGATAGATAGATAGATCCAGAGAGAGAGAGAGAAAGAGAGAGAGACAGACACCAAGGTAACAAGAAATATACAAAGTTATGTACGGTAGGTTATTATAAGATTATGGTGAGAGAGAGAGAGAGAGTGGGCGTGTGATTATCAGATTATGGTGAGAGAGAGAGTGGGCGTGTGATTATCAGATTATGTAGACAGAGAGTAGGTGACTTTGTGCTTGATGTGTGTGTGTGTGTGTGTGTGTGTGTGTGTGTGTGTGTGTGTGTGTGTATATTCACCTATTTGTAGCTTACAGGAAATAAGCTGCGCTCGTGTTTTCCTGTCTCGGTTTCTATTGACTATACTGTCTATACAGTTTACTTTTAAAGTCATGGATATTTCTTGCTTCTACAACCTCCGCACCTAAGTTATTCAAGATATAGGCCTATGGGGTTAAACATGAGGGCAAAGGGGGTTGAAGAAACACCCCCATAATGCTCACACTGACTTACAACAAACCATTTTATTCATTTATGGTAAAATTTGTGGTACGGTAGCTAAGCTCTCTCTATTAACCCTCTCACGACCATAGGACGCAGAGGTTGCCAGATTAGCAATAAGAAATAATTACTCTCACTGTTATAATTACCTCTCCAAAATTAGTTTTCTGCCCACAGCTAACTCAAAGACAACTGCAGAGGTTGAAGTAAACAAACTAAAGGTTTATAGATACCCCTGACGGTAACAAAGGATTTAAAGTATCCCTAATAGGCTCAAAAATCGCGTCAGGATGTGAGAGGGTTAATCTATCTACCCATCCTTACACACCAATGTCTCTCTCTCTCTCTCTCTCTATTATTATATCTACCTCTATATACACTAATATATCTTTTTATCTCTCTTAATCTATCTACCCATCTATATCCATCCAACCACTACCATCCACATCTCTCCTTCCCCCCAATACATAGATGTTAAATAATAAAGTCTATGTTGTGTACTCACCTGTTTCGATGTTCTGATGTGCTGGACACACAATGTCTAAGTAACATCAGAGTGGTGCCTTATGGGGGGAACAGATGGTGGCTGTAAAGAAAAGAGTGAGGGGTGTGTTGGTGCTTAAGGTAGGACTTTTATAAATGCAAATGTGTTAGTTATGTGCTTAGGATCATATATTTATCATTTTACTAGGATGAGGTGAAGCCATTGATTCCGGGGGCTGACGAGTGATTGGTGCTTCTGAATGCTTGTGTGCAATTTATTATAAGTGTTCTTCTCCTGTCACCTCTTTTTCTTTTCTCATGTCTCTTGCTGATCCTCCATACCCCTTGTGGTAGTAAGGGCTGGCTACTGACTGACTGACTAAGATTAGAACGATGCCTGATCATTTTACTGTGAATTATTATACAATGTAATGTGAACTATTTTAGCCAATGAGGTGGAGGGATGGAGTGGAGAGATGTATGGGGGAGAGCGGGATGGGCTGGGAGGAAGGACGAGTGTTGTTGGGAGACAGGATGGCCTGGAAGAGGTTTGTTTGTGGCCAACCCGTCAGGAATTAGGGAGTCTGGCAATATTTTGATAATTATAAAAATCAATACAGACGTTCTAACTGTCTTGATGGTGTTGTTGTTGTTGTTGTTGTTGTTGTTGTTCCCCAAGCTGCCTGGCCGAACAGCCCCAAGGCCCCGAGTAAGGCCAAGGCCATAAACGAGCGACCCCACAGAACCCTCCCTGCCGACCACAATAAAGCCTGGGTGACCGAAGCCACTCCATGGCGGGGGGCTGAGAGGGTGCGTAAACGCCCGGGAAACCAAAGCCCCACCCAGGGCCCTGTGCCCCTCAGCAATTATGAAGAGAAAGTTGAGGGGCAAAGGAATAATGTGACGCTTTAGCTTCCAATCTTGGTAGATTGGGAGGTCAATCCACGGAAGAGACGCCGTCACTCGAGATCTAGAAAATATATAAGTAAAAGGAACAGTCAGAGTAAGCTATGGGTATGGCAGAGATCGCTCAGGTCTCACTCTGATAGACCAGCCCATCACCAGTATCTTGATGGTGTTGTTGTTGTTGTTGTTTTTCCCCAAGCTGCCTGGCCGAACAGCCCCAAGGCCCCGAGCAAGGCCAAGGCCATAACCGAGCGCCCCCACAGAACCCTCCCTGCCGACCACAATAAAGCCTGGGTGACCGAAGCCACTCCATGGCGGGGAGCTGAGGAGGGTGCGGAAACGCCCGGGAAACCAAAGCCCCACCCAGGGCCCTGTGCCCCTCAGCAATTATGAAGAGAAAGTTGAGGGGCAAAGGAAAGATGTGACGCTTTGGCTTCCATACTTGGTAGATTAGGAGGTCAATCCACGCAAGAGACGCCGTCACTTGAGATCTAGAAAATATATAAGTAAAAGGAACAGTCAGAGTAAGCTATGGGTATGGCAGAGATCGCTCCGTTCTCACTCTGATAGACCAGCCCATCACCACATGAGTAGAACCCAATCCTCTAAGCATCAGCTAGGAAAGGCCCTAGAAAGCCGCCTTTGGCGGGGGGATAGCTCCCCTATTTCAACCCTTTTCGGGGTTGGGCACCCGCCCTCTGGTGATGTAATGCTTAGAGCGTGTAAGTTTATATGAGATATCCTGGGTTCGAATCCTGGGAAAATCACATGCTTTCATTAATTTCATTTGTGGGTTACTAGTGTTAAGAACGATGTTAAAAATCAATCTATTTTTGCCAGGAAAAAATTGACTCCTAAATGGCACAAAAGTCCTTAAAATAGCCAAACTAATGGAGCTAAACATGAGGGAGAAGGGGGTCCACAAAAAAGCATACCTCCCCTTAAAGTATCATGGCAGTAAAAAACAAATACAGTATTACTACAAATGTTTATTAGTAAGTAGCTACCGGTACTAAAGTATCAATGTTAATCTTACAGTAAATAGATATCCCTGATACTCTATGTAAAGTATGGACGGAATGTGTAATGCATTCATTGACTAGAATAAAGCTGGTGTCACATGAGCGATTTTTCAGTCAATTTTCACAGGCAATTGTAGTCTGTGATCATCAAAATTAAAGTCTTATCATAAATCAGCCACCTAGCATAATCTACCTTCAGTCTAGCTTCCGATGCCAGTGTGAGAGAACTTAAAGAAGTTAAAAATATTACAAGAAAAAACTTGCTCATCGAAAATTGCCGGAAAATGCGCTCGTGTGACATCGCCCTAATAGAAAAACCATGTACCTTTCTACACAATGGTATAGAAAAATCCAGCGAAACTACCCCAATCTACTAGGAAAAGCAAAACCTTCGCATTCAAACTTAAAAATATATGATAAACATCATGCAATTATCCTTTAAGTTGAACTTGTCTTCCATTAATGCACATTGGACGGATTCATAAGACAGACTTTATTATCATATAAGCTTGATATGCATATAATTCTTAGCAAAAACTCTCGACTCATCAAACTTAAATAACTACATTAAACTCAACTACTACCAGCAAGTGAGTTAAATTACTAACATACATACATACATACACAAATTTAAAGACCGATTGCTCCAAACGAAGTGAGGTTCCGGTCTCACGTACTAATGGCGGCGTTCCAGGCAGCCCTATTCAGAGCTGCTTCACTTGTCAGGTTCTTCGATTCAAAATCATTCAGTCAGACTGCAAGGTCTGATCCCACGTCTTTCTTGGTCTGCCCCTTGGTGCAGCTCCCTCCATGTTCATGGACTTGCTTTTTTTTCAACCAACTTAGTTCATCCATCCTCAGTGTTATTTACACTATGTAGATTAAGAACCAAAGGAGCAAACTTAGAGAAGTCCCTCATCTGAACACACTATCACTACTGTTTTGCTAGTTTTGCTAAACCTGCAGAGGCCTTGGCCGGTAGTCTAACAGGCACAGGAATGTTTTGAAGTGGTCCATACCATCCATTGCTACAGAGGCTAAATTAAATTATCACTAAGATAAGACTATCTAATATTATGAGATCATTACTAAACATATAGCATATTTCTAAAATCTTTGGGTTAGTAAAACTACGGATCTTTAAACTACTACAGTATACAGTAATTGTTTATAATACAACAGCTACTGGTACTACCGGTACTCTACGAAACAAAATAAAAATGAAACTTAGCTTACATTATTTTTTATCCAGTCACCCCTGCTGCTTTCCTTAGTAAATCCATGAATTTTTTTCTTTCTTGTACCGGTAACTATTAATTTGATCACCGTTTGTATTAAGCAGCTGCCATTTTTTCACAGTTAACTTTATCTATTCTTTTTCTCCCTTTTTAAATTATTTCCACAACGAAAATGTATGTATACAATGTCACTTCCTTTATCAGTTGCCAGCACAATATATACTGTAAATCTCTTCTCTCACCTGGGAGTGGCTTCGGTCACCTGGGAATTCTTAGTGGTAAAGCAGAGACGGTTCTGTGGGGGCGCTCGGTTATGGCCTTGGCATTGCTCGGGACCTTGGGGCTGTTCGGTCTGGGGAACAACAACAACTACATTGTATGTTAAAGTCTTCAGTTTCCAGTAACCCAAATATCATTCTACTCTTGTTGTTTATTTTCCTGGTCTCCAGATAATTTATTGTTGTCCAATCTTTCTTCAATTTTTCAGTTATCACTGCCCGTACTGTTTATCAATTAACAATCTATTTTTTGACTACTCTTTTGCCAAGTCTTCAGTTATCACTCATTCTTGTCTTGTCTGATTTTTCTCTGGAGTTATAAATTTATGGCTTCAGTCGTCATCGGAAGAAGTACTACTACCGGTGTTTATTTCCTCGTAGTCTTGTACCTCCAGCTTCTCTACTGATCGCTTATGGTCACGCTGAAACAAACAGGAAATAAGAATTCAATTAAAAATTTTATTGAGATTAACATATGGACGCATACCGGTATCTATATAAAATACCAGTACTTACAGTATACATACTAGAAACAATGATCCATAAAAAAACTAGTTCAATCTCATGTCCTCACTTGTTAAGTCTTTAAAATAAAGATAAGACTTAAGTACCAGATCTTCCATCTTTCTAGGTCTACCCCTCCGTGAAGCTTCTTCCACATCCACAAACCTTCAATTCAAAACTAAATTTTGATCATCCACCCTTTCCACAAGCCCAAACCAACCAAACCTGTTCATGCACATCTTAATTTTAACAAGCCATGTTTTTTAAGCATAAATCATTGTGCTTCTAGTACATGAAGCATACACCTTTCCTCTTCAAGTGAAGCGAAAATCCTCTCATGGATAAATGAGACAACACTTCTCTGAATTTTCCCAAGCTGCATCTAACTCTGGCATCAGAAGCAGCATTGGCCCCATCCTAGACAGAGATAGTATCACCCAAGTAACAGAACTTGTTCACACACTCCAGTTATAATGCCAAAATCAATACTATCGGGATAGTCTTTTAACACAGGTTTTCCTTTACATACTGCACTATCATATTCCATGAATCTTAAGTACACTCTTAGCAGACTTCTCCCCTTTCTCTTGATCTATCAATAGTGTCTAGCACACACACACACACACACACACACACACACACACACACACACACACACACACACACACACACACACACACACACACATTACATTGAACGTATTTATCAATACCAAATATCAGTAGGTAGAGCTCTCGTCTCACACACGAGGGGTCGGGGGTTCAATCCCCGGCCGGGCGGAGACAAATTGGGCTTGTCTCCTTTCATGTGCTAGCCTCAGTTCACCTAGCTGTAAATAGGTACCTGGAATAAGTGGACGACGTTGTGACGTCCCATCTGGGGTTGGCAAAAATGGTACAAGGCAAGATGGGTATCATATGGTTCACCTAAGCTGATGGCTACCTAAGCCTTCGGGCGAGACGGTACCGTCTATAGTGAGAATGGTACCATACAGATCCACCCTAAGCCTTCGTTTCCGATGTCGCCAATTGGCTAAAATACAGACTACACACACATCCACAGCCATTCCAACAGTACATAAAACACTTAACATGCATTTCACGCAATACATTCCCAGTTAAGGAGGCGCGATAATAATGAGCTTAGCTCGCATTGCGTGGATTCCCCTTGACGAACAAGTAACTGAGTAACACACACACACACACACTCACCTTCCTAGTTCTCTCCCTGGCTGTAGTAATAACCGGAGAAAGAGCTGCTCCTCCGCCCGCCACCCTCCCCACCACTTCTTCGCGACCACTCAGACCTCCCTCTCCCTTCAGGGCATTGCGGAACTCCTGTAAGAATACATGAAACAAAATTATTACGGAACAAAAATAATGTGTGATGATTTGTCTTAGTAAATGGTTTGTTTTCTTTATTTATGAAATGAGAATCCATCCAACAATAAATGAATGATAATTTAACACTAATATGATAGAGACATAGTAGATTCATAATATTTCATCAAGTATCTTAAAATCGGGTACGAAGGTATTGAATTTAACGTCGGCTGGAAATAAACAGACTATAGGTAGCGCCAACGAACTTGACAATAATCTAGATCCCTGACCTCTCTGTAACTCAAAAGGGGTTAGAGCAAACTGGCTGTAAATATCCACACCTATTTCCTGGTGGACTCTTCCCGAATGATAAAAATGTCAGCCCGATTGCTTTCATTCATTTAGAGTTAGAAGAAGTTAAGGGGTCCAGATTATAGTCAAGTTCGTTAGCGCTATCTATAACATATAGTACGATACTCATAAATAATAGTGCATCAAGGCAACTATTAAACCACACTGTAGAAAACCTTACCGAATCATAGACGTCCCGGGCGTTCCTGAAGGCCTGATGGGAAGATTACAGAAATATATTAGTACAGTACTGTATAACCAAACAAGATAAATAGGTTTTATCTATCTATTTACTCAGGCCCATTCCCCATTTTTATTGACAACAAAATGGGGTAAAGTCTTTTAAAATTGCCAAACTAATTGGCCAAATGTCATAAAATATAAAAAAACAATGTGGCTAAACATGAGGGAGAAGGAGGGCCAGAAAAGCCACCCATCACCCCTTAAGCTAACCTAGAATGCTCTCCATCCCTTCTAGTTACAACCTCACAGAAGGAGGGCCAGAAAAGCCACCCATCACCCCTTAAGCTAACCTAGAATGCAAGGAGGGCCAGAAAAGCCACCCATCACCCCTTAAGCTAACCTAGAATGCTCTCCATCCCTTCTAGTTACAACCTCACAGAAGGAGGGCCAGAAAAGCCACCCATCACCCCTTAAGCTAACCTAGAATGCTCTCCATCCCTTCTAGTTACAACCTCACAGAAGGAGGGCCAGAAAAGCCACCCATCACCCCTTAAGCTAACCTAGAATGCTCTCCATCCCTTCTAGTTACAACCTCACAGAAGGAGGGCCAGAAAAGCCACCCATCACCCCTTAAGCTAACCTAGAATGCTCTCCATCCCTTCTAGTTACAACCTCACAGAAGGAGGGCCAGAAAAGCCACCCATCACCCCTTAAGCTAACCTAGAATGCTCTCCATCCCTTCTAGTTACAACCTCACAGAAGGAGGGCCAGAAAAGCCACCCATCACCCCTTAAGCTAACCTAGAATGCTCTCCATCCCTTCTAGTTACAACCTCACACATTTAATCCTGCATCCTATAATCTAATTAATGAATTTCACTCACAACACCAAACACCACCCAATGAAATTAATGAAAGTATGTACTCCACCCGGGATTCGAACCTGTGTTGGTGGTGTAATGGTTTAGATGCTTATGTTCTGGGTGTGGCGTCCCGAGTTTGAATCCCGGGAGGACCATATGCTTTCATTAGTTTATTCAAGTACAGTACATTGGGGTTTGTAATTGATAATTAATGTTAAGAACAGTGTGTTACTTTATTTTTACCACATACAGATCTTAAACACTCAAACCATTACACCATCAAGACATATCACAACTCTTATTCATCTTTCTCTAATTGTTCATGTAGTTAACTTACCTCTAGATCTTCCTCCACATTAACAGTAGCTATCTGGTTGTAAGCCTTGGTGTATAACTCTAAGGCCTTAGCGTGGAAGGCCAGCTCCGTCTGTGGGAGAAGAAAATTGTGTAAAATTTCAATTTAAGGGGAGGTGTTTAGTTTGTTCCCTAGACCTCCATCAAGCTTAATATTACACCCCCTTAAGCTCCTTTCAAGATAAATTTATACATTTTTCGGTAGAAAAATTTCCTTATACAGTATAGTGCAGTTCCTGTTTTGGTTTGTTTGTTTTGCAAGTTTTACATTTTAATTAATACATTTGAGCAGGGTATAGTTACCTGGATAAATTCAGTCATAATTGTTTTGACGTCGGCCACTTTCTTTTGTTCAAAGTTGTCCATCTGTTGTTCCAAGTTCTCACAAGCTCTCTGGGCCTCCTGGGTGGACTTCTGTAGCTGAGTCTCTGCTAGGACCTGTGGACAGTCAACTCTTAGCCTTTACTGTACTCCAACATCATTTCTATCTATCTATCTATTGCCAGACGCCGTGATCCCCGAAGGGGTGGCCACGAACGAAACACCCCCATGCACCTCTGTCCCCAGTCAGTCGACGCCCCTCCTCCCAACCAGCACCGCCTTCATCCATATACCGTAAAGTGGGGTAACTTCGTACTGCGGTGATAACTTCGGACATCGGCGATAATAAGTAATTAGACATTGTCATTATATAATGGAAAAGCTTTTTATTTATTTTTTTTGTGGAGTCCGTTTAGAGAAATGGCAAAGGAAGAGCATGTAAAAGTCCTAGGAAACTGACATGAGTATATGTACACTAAAAAAATATTATATATATGACGAAAATATGTACATTTTTCGCTACCCTGCCAAACTTCTATCACCCTGAAGAAATTTGTTTGTATGAATGATGTTGTGACTGATAGAATTTTGTAGTAACATTACCAGAGACAACATCCACCAAAGGAAATTTGTTACACTTGTATAACGCTCTAGCTAGAACACTATCATTTAACCGATTGTGTTTAAAAAAAAAAAGTGCTAACTTCGGACATGGAACAAAACAATAGTTTGTTATTATTTGCCCTATAAAAATCATTCATAATACTTGTCCATCATTAACATGATGGTAAAAGATCAAATAATCATTCTCCGAGTCCAAAAACCCATAAAAATATATGCTAACCGATTTATGTATTTCGGATAATTCTGGATATATAATATATATAAATTAGGAGAGGCATATATCTTGTCAAAAACAAAAATTTATCTGCCGAAAGAAACACCAACAAATGCGTTATACCTATGAAAATGCTCAAATTCATATAAGTGTATATGCAGTGATATAGTATACATACCTATATATTTTCACTAGGCCTAGTTAATTTTCGAGTTATTGATTAGACAACATTGGTTATTTTTCGTGCTCACTATTTTCTAAGAGTGAGCTCAATGCCAAACGAGAACAGATCCAACAGAATATATGTTAAACATCGTATAATATTATATCCCCCTCCTATACTGATTATACAGGCCTAAAAGTATTGACTGTGCATTTTACACTTAAACATCGGACAGGAATAAGCAGCAATAATAAAATATTCATATAAAATAGTAGGAGCCGAAAAATGAATGAAATAAGGCCACGAACGTACGTCCGAAGTTCTCCTCCGTTTGTCCGGCGTTATCCCAGCTTTCTTGGCAATCATTTTCCATAAGAAATCACCTATGTCTGAAGTTATCCATACATGTCCGAAGTTTTCAACTTTTCAAGCAAACTTCGGATATCATTTAGGATAAGGATAGCTCTCTTATTATGGGGGATAATTTTAGGAGGCTTCCTGGATTATGGCACACTATCACCATACATCACTTGACCTAGTTAAATCTCTATAATGTGTTTACACTCAGGAGAAATTGTCAAAAAACCTCAAAAAATGTCTGAAGTTACCCCATTTAAGGTACTTCTTCACTCCATCCTTCCACCTCTCTTTCGGTTTACCTCTCCCTCTCTGTCCTTCCACCTAGCTCTAGTACACCCTCTTACTCATTCTCTCGCTTCCCATACGTTCCATATGGCCGAACCATCTCAAGGTGTTCCTTTTCACACTTTCCAGCACATCTACCTCCACAACACACCTCCTCCTTACTTCCTCATTCGTCTGTCTATCCCTCCATGTAACTCCGCGCACAGTTCTCAAGTAACTCATTTCAACCCCTCCTTGTATGTATATATCCAGGCACATACCCCATAGCTGGGGTTGTCCGACTCAAGACAGAGCCCGAACAAAGGAGTGTGATGGGGCGGTGCGAGGAGGGTAGCGTGGGGTCTTTGTTGGGTTTGGGGAATGTGATGATGATACCATGCTTCCAAATGTCTGGTATTGTGTTGTGTGAATAGCTGTAGTTTGATATGTTAGTGAGTGCTTGTATGCCTTGTGGTCCCAGGTGTCTGAGGTGTATGTTGCTTATGTTGTCTAGGCCACAGGCGGGTGAGTGCTTGAGATTGTTGATGATATGCTTTGTCTGGTGATTGGTGAAGGGTGTATGGTCAGGGTCTGTGGGGAATTGTCTCTTACGTCGGATGACACGTCGGTCGTCTTTGTGAGGTTTTAGGTGGCTGACATGTGAGGAGTGATTGATGAGAGTGTTTGCTTGTTGTTTACATGAAGGAGTAGTCTGTTGTTGTGATTGCAGCATGTGATTGTGTTGTGTCGCTGTTGGAAAGTGTGATGCTGTTTAGTGTTTTGTAGAGTTTTTTGGGGTTTGTTTTGTGATCAAGTGTTTGTAGGAAGTTATTCCAATTTAGTTTTTGTTGTTCTTGTATTTTGTTGTTAGTTTGGGTGTTGAGTGCTTGAATTTGTTGTGATGTCTTGTGTGTGGGGACAGACAGAGAGAGTTAGACAGAGAGACAGTTAGAGACAGAGAGTTACAGATACACAGACTGCACAAACCTTGCGGCCCTTACTAGGCAGTTCGGACTTAACTCTAAAAAAATTTGCTACTAAGTGGAAGGTAAGGCTAGCAAAGCAGAAAGCTCTCTCTCCCCTCCCTCCGACCAAGGGTGGGCATGAAATACAGCTGGGAAAAAGGCCCGCAGTAGAATGAGAACATTTCTACTGGGAAATATATAGTAAAGATCAAATTTGGAAAATAATTATCACTACTGATATTTTTTTTTTTTGTGATGAATGGAGAGAGAGAGAGAGAGAGAGAGAGAGAGAGAGAGAGAGAGAGAGAGAGAGAGAGAGAGAGAGAGAGAGAGAGAGAGAGAGAGAGAGAGAGAGCGAGAGAGAGAGAGAGAGAGAGAGAGAGAGAGAGAGAGAGAGAGAGAGAGAGAGAGAGAGAGAGAGAGAGAGAGAGAGAGAGAGAGAGAGAGAGAGAGAGAGAGAGAGAGAGAGAGAGAGAGAGAGAGAGAGAGAGAGAGAGAGAGAGAGAGAGAGAGAGAGAGATTAACAAAGATCAAACATAACAAATACTCACAATCTGCTGTCTGTTCTGAGGGTTGCGAGTGCGAGCCTTCTCGAGTGACTTCCTGTGAGCAACCTCCTGGCGGCGTATGTTAAGCCCTCGTCTTAACTCCTCCCGCGCCCCCCGACACACCTCACCGTACACCCCCAGCTCCCCCACCACGCCTACCTCCAGGCGACCAACCTCAACATCTCTGGGGGGGGGGGGGGGGGGGAGAGAATAATGGGTATACACTACAATTGGCTTTGGGGGGGTTTGTGTCGGGTCTTTTGATTTGTGGCAAATGTCCAGTCAAGTCCCTGTAACAAGGGCACCCCCTAGCCCTGTCTATCAAGGGAGCTTTCTATATGTTCTGTGCCCCATGAATATTCTTTCCTCTCACTTAAACAGTAGGTTACCCTAGTGCAGTTGGGAATATGAACATGATTAAATTAATATCCAGTATTCGAGAATGGATAATTAGTTGTAGGCGTGTGCATAAACCTTTAACCGTCTTGGTGGTGTAATGGTTAGTGTTTAAAATTTGTATGTGGTAACCCAGGTTTGAATCCTGGTAGGATCACATGCTTTCATTAATTTAATTGAGAGGTGTTTGGTGTGTGGAGTGAAATTAATATAAATTAGATTACACTGACCTGTAGTCCTGTACGGCGGATAATGTGTCGGCTATCTCACAGAGGGCCGACCGTAGACTTTTGTTGAGACCTTCCACCTCACCATAGTCCTGTAGAGATTTGGCCACCACATCTCCCTTGTCTCGTAACCTGAAATATACCGTTTACACTATAGGCTACAGTCATTGTAATTTAAGGGGATCGTCCACCCCTTACTTAAAGAGTGTCAACAAACTTGGTTTGATTTCAATGAGATTTGGCACACAAGTAGAGGTCTTTAAGGTATTATCACATATAAATTTTCAAGAAATTATTTCAATTAGTTTTTGGATTACAACCAAATTATGTGTAAAATTAGGGTGAAAAATAGGCTTTACTAGAAATCTATCTACAGGTATTTCTACAAATTTGCTTGTATATTATTAATATTGTGCTTAAACAATACAAAGAGGATGGTTTTATAGTGGTCAAATTCTATTTTTTTTCAAATTTTGGTCTAATTTTAGAATTATGCGATTAGGAAATTAGGTGAATTTTTTTTTAGTATTTTTTACGACTTAGACAACATGCTGCGTATGATACAGGGAAAACATAAAAAACAAAGTTACAGCATTATAGAGTTTTTTCCGTTCTTTCCAATGATATACAGTACACCTGTTTATAATTTCTGTAAGACGAAAACTTAAACAGCCTATTGCGTTTAAATCTCACTAAGTTACATTTTGAGAAAAACGGGTGTAAAGTTGGAGAAGTGTTTACTGTAAATTAACTCGACTTCTAAGATAAATTACATAGTGAATGCAACTTCTAAGATAAATTGCATAGTGAACGCAATACATATTTCAATTCTAAGGCTTTCTGCATATATTATAGTGTACAGATATACTGGATTCATACATAATGTACATAGACATACAGACCCCCCCCCCCACCCCGTCGCGACAGCGCCCAGACAATAGAGATAGTAGTGCCTCCCCAGTCTCGCTTTAAGCTGATATATGGTCGGTGTTAATGTGAAATTGGGCCTCACTGTGGGCCCATGTAACTACAAATCTGCATTACTGAACTGCATGTTACTCAAGGATTGGCTGTATTGAAATTTGGCTTGTGACTCATGGATACAAGCAATAAAGTAAGTCGCATAAGAAAATTAAGTGATTGGTGTAATTTTGAAGCTACTGTATTTTCTTCTAGTTTTCGGCTGAATACATTTAATTTCATTCAGACACTTACCTAATCAATCAGGAGTGCCTGAATGAGCCCTAATATGGCGTAAATATGCCCGCAGTGTAAGTGTTAAGGAGTATATAATTTTCCATCTTACTTGGCAGTCTTCCTGGCATAAGCTCCGAGGGCGGTGCAGATCTCACCAAAATGTTTCTCCACGCCGGATATTCGCTCCTGGATAAACTTGCTTTGGTTGGAGCTGAAGAAAACGGGAGAACATGGATGAGAACAGAAAATGGGAGAAAGATAGAAAGATAGATAGTAGATACAATACATAGATAGACAGAACATTTTTGAGTTCAGAAAATGGGAGAACTTTTTTTGAGCACAGAAAATGGGAGAACTTTTATGAGTACCGAACATAAGAATGAGGAAGTAAGGAGGTGTGGTGTGGAGGTAGATGTGCTGGAAAGTGTGAAAAGGAACAACTTGAGATGGTTCGGCCATATGGAACGTATGGAAAGCGAGAGAATGACTAAGAGGGTGTACGAGAGCGAGGTGGAAGGACAGAGAGGGAGATGTCCACCGAAGGAGAGGTGAAAGGATGGAGTGAGGAAGTATAATTGGAAGAAGGCGGTGCTGGTTGGGAGGAGGGGTGTCGACTGACTGGGGACAGAGGTGCGTGGGGGCGGTTCGTTCATGGCCACCCCTTTGGGGATCACGGCGTCAGGTAATAGATAGATAAGACATAATAATGAGAGTATGGATAAAACCCAGAGAGAAAAAGCAGGTCGGTCCCCTTAACAGGTATAATATTTTAATATTTTGTACAGAAAAACCCTGAAATCGTCACTTACTGAACTTTGGTGAGAGTGTTTGATGATGAAAACATATTAGAAGATTTGTCTGAAATGAAGAAAGAAAAAACTAGTTAAAAAAACACCCTTTTTATCCGACACATAGAATAGTAGGGACTCGGAAGGCTTGAAGATACAAGGTAAATGACACTTTTGGATATGTGAAATACAGTACCGGTACAGTATACTGATGTGAACAAAACTCCTAGTTTGGTTAGTCTATCACCATTACATTCTGTACATTCACAGAGAAAACAATATTTACACTGGTGAGCTGTAATATAAGAAGATTTCAACCCACGGCAAGAATGTAGAGTTTGGGCGTACGTACCACCGCCCGCCTTGTTTACACTATGTGACTACGTGGAGCGGCGGACGCTTGCGATCATGTTCTCATCTATTTTGACTGCCATTGAATACAATAATATGTTGAGGAGGCCAGGGGGGGGCTTTGCCCCTCCTCACCCCCCCATGACATATTGCCATCATCATATATATTACCAGCAGGGGGGCAAATAACCGAAAAATAGACGCGGTGATCGACCAATGTAAACATGACGACAGTACGCCCGGACTCTACATCCTTCCCGAGAGTTCCAGAGCTCAGCTGTTGAATAGAAGAAAGATTGGTAAGAGTTGTGTTATCGGGTGTACCACTACCGACATACAGCATAACTCCTCTCTAAAACATTAACCTAACCAAACAACCTAACCTAGTATTCATGTAGTCATGAGAATACTAGGTTAGGTTAGGCTTTTTAGTTAGGTTAAGTATTTATAGATGATTTATGTTGTATGTCGGTAGTGGTACGCCCGATAACACAACTCCTACCGAAAGATTGATAATAGCGTTTCACGCTTGGGTTGGAGAGTTGCACAGACTTGGGTTGGAGAGTTACACAGAATAGGGGTGGGATTGTGTTGCCATATACTGTACAAATTAGAACATAAATCCTGGGCTTAAATTGTTTTTAATAGGCCTAGGCTATATCCCAAACTTAATCAAATCCAAATAGCCTATTTACATTTCACAAGTTCGTTTTGCCAATATCTAATACATTTCGCAAGTTTGTCAGGGTCAGGGCCAAGGGATGTATCGCGGTAAGGATGTAGTATTTGGGCGTGCCAAGTACCGCCCGCCTAGTTTAAACTACACGGACGCTCGCGCCTTGCGATCATGTTCCCGTCTATTTTGACTGCCGTGGGATACAATAATAGCCTAGGTTGAGGGGGGCTCACCCTCCCATGACTTATTGTCAATTGTCATTATCATATATATTGCCAGCAGGCCCACAGAGGGAAAATAACAGAAAACATACAGTAACTGTCAAAAGACGGGAATTTAACCGCGAGCGATCGACCTAGGCTATGTAAACATGACAACCGTATGCCGGTCTATCAGAGTGAGAACTGAGCAATCTCTGCCATACCCATAGCTTACTCTGACTGTTCCTTTTACTTATATATTTTCTAGATCTCAAGTGACGGCGTCTCTAACGTGGATTGACCTCTCAATCTACCAAGATTGGAAGCCAAAGCGTCACATTTTTCCCTTGCCCCTCAACTTTCTCTTCATAATTGCTGAGGGGCACAGGGCCCTGGGTGGGGCTTTGGTTTCCCGGGCGTTTTCGCACCCTCCTCAAGCTCCCCGCCATGGAGTGGCTTCGGTCACCCAGGCTTTATTGTGGTCGGCGGGGAGGGTTCTGTGGGGGCGCTCGGTTGTGGCCTTGGCCTTGCTCGGGGCCTTGGGGCTGTTCGGCCAGGCAGCTTGGGGAACAACAACAACAACAACCGTATGCCCAGATACTATATCCTTCCCAAACTAGGCTCTATGTTAGCCCAACCCAACTTAGCCTACTTTGGCTAAGGCCTAGGCCTAGGCTACTAATTTTTCTATATTTTTAGGGTAAGATCCTGTGTAGCGGGAGGAACTGTTTTTCAGATGCCTATTTACTAAGAACCTAACCTAGTATAGGCCCTATTAGTGGACTATTTATAAATGTAAAATGTGAAAATATATTTTAATATTATCCAATTATTGAGATATAAGTACAGGTCATCCCGCTACACAGGATTAGGCCTATACCGTTAAGTTTTAAGTTTAATTTAATGCTAATCGAATATTTAAAAAAAATGCAAAATAGCCTATTCTTTGAAATGCGCGGCACAGGTAAACAAATGTCATGTCAATTTGTCAAATAGCCTACTGTTTGTAACATGATACTGTTGATCCATTGGTCATTTATAGTAACTAACATTCTATTACTACGATATTAACCAGAAAAATACGTTACAGTACACAAACTATCTCCCCAAAAGCCCAAAAATAGCTGTTCTAGACAATTACACCAGTGACAGCTGATCGCGGCCCACGGTGGAATGCCGGACAGGGTTACAAGCCGCTAGATTAATGTTCATAAATCGCTAGAATGTTGTTAAATAACAGAAATGTACTCGAATTGTGCAGAATACTGATAGAAAATTACACACATGACACAATCATTAG
This sequence comes from Paralithodes platypus, assembly GCA_032716605.1. NCBI lineage: Eukaryota > Metazoa > Arthropoda > Malacostraca > Decapoda > Lithodidae > Paralithodes > Paralithodes platypus. The sequence goes on from CM064525.1 coordinate 719,598, forward strand.
AATGCCACTAAGAAAAGGCTCAAATCTCCACAATTATCTATAATTCGTATGGCTACAGAATGTGCTAGATCGAAGTACAGTAACTGTAACTACCTAAAGCAGCTACATTGGCCACACTGATGTCTGACGTTTCATAGCCACGCCCTTTCGTGTTGAGTCGTTTCGTACCTTCAATGTTTCGTTCATATACCATTTTGTAACAGATTGTGGAATGAGAAAAGCCACTAGGTCTATTTATCTCAGGGGCATCCAAAAGCCTTACAAAATTCAATCCAGTTATATCAAGCCAGGGATACAATTGAGCCATCCATCCATAATTCCATAGCATAGCGCGTGCTGCTAGCTAGACTGCCCATCATATCACGCCACGCCTCTGCTATAACCTCAATGCTATACATCTGAGGGTATAGCATCAATCCTCATTAGCTATATATGAGGCAGGCGTGACATATTCTTACCTGGTGGGCTTCCCAGACAGAGCTAAGTGGTAGGTCAGGGTCCACGGAAGCCACACACTGCTGATGCGCCAGCCCAAAGATAATTTAAAATTTGTAGTAAAAACAGGGAGTATAGAAATCTATGGACTGGAAAGTGCATCATAAGCAGCTACGTTAACAAACTAGGTACAAGTATAAGTGGTTGAGGAGGCCAGAAGGTGTGACATCGAGAACAAAATCATGAATATTCATATAAAACTCCTGCAAGATAGTCGGAAAGGGCAGCCTTGAAAGATAATAGGTTAGTCAGGGATACCAATTATGTGGGCAAAGAGTTCCACAGAGACACATATCTAAGATTAAAAAAAAAAAAAAAATATTTCAAGCTGGCATCTCGAGTGAGCAATTTTATATGGGTGACCCCTGGTTGCAAAATATTGGGGACGATCAAAAACATCTGAGTAATTGAGCAGAGACCGTGAAATATTTGCCAGTACTTAATTATGTCATGCCTAAGAAGCCTACCCTTAATGGAAAATAGGTTTAATATCCTCAATCTCTCACCATAATCAAGATTCTCGAGACCCCCAATAGATTTAGTCCAGTGTCTCTGAACAGACTCCAGTAGTCTTAGGTCCCCCAAATACCCAAGGTTCCACAGAGAGGAAGAATATTCTAATATGGGACGAATATGGGAAATAAATAGTGGCATCATAAAGAAGGCATCCCGGTTAAAAGAGAAAGAAATGGAGGACAGGCAAGAAGGTAAATTATTTAAAATAGGGATGAATGTAAATGATGAACACAATTATAACATACAATCAGTCACAGTTACAGAGGAGTTACGGGAACACATGGAAATGGCTTTAAGAGTTAATAAAAACATAAACTACATGGAGAAACCAAACATTACAGTGGGAGAATTAAAGGAAAATATAAAGAAATTAAAAAATAGAAAAGCAGCAGGCCTTGATGCAATGAAACCTGAGTTATATAAAGCATTGTCACAAAGTGATAAGTGCTTAGAAAAACTTGCAATGTGCTTTAATAATATTATGGACACAAATGTAATTCCAGAAGAGTGGAAGAAGTCAAAAACTGTTATGTTACCAAAAGTAAATAAACCAAAGGTAAATGAATTGAGGCCAATCGCTCTGACAGACATATCATATAAACTTTTCATGACGACAGCAATTAAAAATAAAATAGAAGAACACATTAGGGAGAATGGAGAGGTAAGGGAGACACAGAGTGGGTTTACAAATAAGGGTAGAATCGAAAATCTTTTTATATTGAAATACTGTATAGATAAAATATTTAAACAAAAGAGGTCACTCATAGTAATCTCAATAGACTTTAAAAAGGCCTATGACTCAATCAGAAGGGAGAAACTGATAAAAGTATTAAAAGATTACAATATAAATTCAAATGTTATAGACATAGTAAGTAACATATATAAAGAAGATAGTACAATTATAAATAAGGGGCAAGTAAATGAGACAGAGATTAAGGTAACAAGCGGCATCAGACAGGGCTGTACGGGGTCCACAACATTATTTAAATTAATAACTTATGAGATAATTAAACAGTTAGAAAATAAAAGAGGGTTTGTAGATGAGTGTTTCAAAATAAATTCATTGTTTTATGCCGATGACGGGCTACTCTTGGCTCATACAATCCAGGAAGCAGAAAGAGTAATAGATAAATTAATAGAGATAGGGGGAGAGTGTGGCTTAAGTATAAATAAAGACAAAAGTAAAATCCTAATATTTAATATGAAAAACAAACCAAACAACATACGAGAAATAGAAGTGGTAAAACAAATTAAATATCTAGGAATACAAATTAATGATAATAAAAAATGTTTTAAAACCCAGAAAATAGAAGCTTTGGATAAAGCAAATAGAATGGCTAACCTTACATACCCGGTAATATCACAAAGTTGTAATAAGATACTTATTGGAAAAACATATTGGAAAAGTATTGTGATACCAGCAGTCCTGTATGGCTCGAATGTTATAGGTTTTTCAAAAACAGAAATAAATAAATTACAAAATATAGAGAATAGGGTTTTTAGACACATATTAGGGGCACCCAGATATGCCCAAAAGGTAACCTTAAGGGGTGAAATAGGAGCCTCATCAATGGAGGCAAGAATTATGGAAGGTAACATAAAATATCTTAAATATTTAGTAGGAGAGGAAAGTAATGACTTGCTAAGAAGAATCACAGAGGAAAAACTTAGAAATAGTAAAGATCCCTGGACTGCAGAAATTAGAAAGTATATAGGGAATTTGAAGTTAGGAGAAACCAAATTTAGCAAATATTAAGAAGGACGACATTAGAAAAAGAGTTCTGGACTGGGATTCGGGAAGATGGCGAGAGGAGTTGGCAGAGAGAAGAGTAGCCTAGAAGTGTATAGGAGTTATAAAAAGGAGATTAAGAGCGAGGAAGATATTTATGACAACACACAGGCATCTATAATATTTTACAGATGTAGGACAAATAACTTAAATCTAAAAGATAGAAATAGGCATGTGGGAGGAGAGACACAATGCGATATGTGTAAGGAAGGAACAGAAGACCTAAAACATTTTCTACTACACTGTTCATTTTATAAAGCATGCAGAATAAAAGATCCAGGGTTCCAACAGCCTTATATTGAAAATGAAAATCAAGTCATCGGACATCTTTTATTTAACAAAGAAATAAGCGATAGAGTGAAACAGACAATCTATCAAATGTGGAGAGTACGAGAGAAAAAATTGAAAGAACTGAAATAAGAAGACTGAAGAGAGAAGAAACAAGAATGAAGGAAGACGAGAGAAGAAACAAGACTGAAGAGAGAAGAAAGAAGATTTCAGAAAAAGGGATGAAAAATGAGATATATTTATTTTTAAACAAATGAGCACGTCACAAAGTCACAAAAAGAAAAATAACAAAACCTCTTAGGGAAGTGCCGACGTTAAGGCTAAACTTCCCGAATTCCAACTGAACTGAACTGAACAAACAAACTAAATGCCCTACATTGATTCAATTTCCAGAAGATGATTGAATTAATCAAATCAGATTAGCCTGAAGTAAAATTGTGCTAGATCAACTGAAATATGCTAATACTTCCATTGTTTACGAACTCAAAATATGCGACATGGAAACTAACACCACAACCGACCGGACAAACATCCTCAGAGAAGACGTCCTCCAAGACTTCAAGGAAGAGTGGAAAATAACCATAGCTGGCATACAATACAGTAACATCAAGTCAGAGTGGTCAGAGTGGTCAGTGTGGAAACACTCCATCTACAAGAACAAAGCCTTAAACACCGCGGCTCTCTGCCTCAGAACAGGACACACCAGACTGGGAGGGCATAATTATGTACAGGATGGGACTGCAAGAAAATTAAAATTAAAAATCCATCCACTGCAGAAGCTGCAGGGACATCTTGAGCAGCAACAGGGGGGATGTCACGAGGGGGAACAGGACCGGGCGGGGCCTGTGGCTGCGGTCTGGATGGGGCCAGAGCGGATGTCACAGCACCCGCCCGGGCACTCGCGGCTTCGGATCTTCTCTGGAAAAGTTCCTGTCTCTGCTTATAAGTTAAATCTTTGTGGATGTAAACATTGGGGTAGTCATTAGAATCTTTCAGTTTACGGGCTGAGGATAGCAAGTGCTTTCTGTCATTATCATCGAGGATATTTCCCCTAAATATTCCTTTATCCTGGTCTATGAGGGCAACATTGGCAATGGAGAGGTCTCTGTCTATCAAAAAGGAAGAAATACCTTTAAATTTTAGGGTGGTCATAGTACGCTGAAGATCTTCCATTTGGTTGGTAAGTGTACGAACTGCTGAACACAAGGCTAAAACCATTTCGGATACTTGTTTGATCGTCCCCACATTTTCACCTTGAGTCCGGGAGGAACCAGAGTTAGATGGGGAACTAATAATGGGATTATCTATTCTACACTTTAGGCAAACAAAAAGAATGGCATTACCTTCAGGTCCGAGAATTTTATCAATAATATCCTCTGACAGACCCAGACACATGGCACCTGGGTGGAACCAACCATCACACCTGTCACACCCTATGGCCTCATCACCCACGGGAAAATGACAGGTACCACAAAGGGTAGGGGAGCCATTAGTGACAGATATATATCCGAATTAGAGGGAGGGGAATTATACGAGGGACGCACAGCAGTGTTGGTAGCCAGGGAGTGGGGAGGAAGACGAGGCGGTACACCAGCTGTACCACCCCGCCCCCGCCCCCTACCCCGGCCTCGTGTGATCACCTTACCTCCAGTCATAGCTGTTAGGAGTAGGACAGGTACAACCCACCAGGTATTAACAAATGTAGAGGCAGCAAGGTCCTCAATAATCCAAAGAGAAGGGACCAGCAGAGTCAAAGTCCGGACGCATGTGGATGTGAGGAGCGCAAGAGGCACGTCCACCACCAACGCCAGCCAACTGCCGTTGACATAGTGTGGGTGGAGCCTATAGCAGTGCTATGCTAGGACAGTTAATGGAACACACCCAACGAGGATGGAAACCGAACACACCCCGGGCATTGTTGCCTTCAGTGCAACAGTGGGAACCAATCAGAGGCTTAGTGCAGGTTGTCCCACTTTGTTGTAATTCTTCTAATTGTTGGACTGGATTAATCAAGAGAGTTGTCAGGGGAGAGAGAAACTAGGAAGGGGGAAGGCTTAGATCGACATGCAGCCGCGGGTGATTGACAGCATTTTACGGAAGCCTTTGGTGATTTGTAACGCTTGTTTGATTGATAGGAACAGACATACTAATTCTTTGTGGTTTTTTTTACTGATGTTGTGATAGAATTAATCCAGAAAATATATATAATAAATTAAACACTAAGTGACTATAGGCCTATATATAGTTAAATTTGATGCCGCTGAGAACATTGCCATAATGTTGCGATGCTCTGAATATTTATGTTCATTTACACAAGTTGTTCTGTCCATTTCACACCACAGCAAAATTGAATGCTTCAATCAATGGACTATTGTACTTCCACATTAGGCCTATTGAAAACAAAAAGTGGGATGGGATTCAATATTTCGAGAGTTCAGATTACAGTACAGTAAAACAAAATCAATGTGCATTCCCATGCACCATCATGTTGCCCGATGGTAGGTCCTGCTGGTTCTCAAATTTGATGTAAAATAATTCATTATAACTAATGTTTTGGACTTTTATAAATTATCATATAATCCATCTTGAAAGGTTTATCATCTGAAAATAATATTAGGGTTTATTGTAATGATGAGCCGCATCTATTGGATTTTTTTTCCCTGCAGGATTGACAAGACATCCTGGACAACTGCACATTTAAACAAACAATAAGAAGAAGAAGACATCCTGGGTACTTATCCATCCTGCAAAAAGAATATACCAGACCGGCTAGACGATAAAATTATATTTTAGCCAATTAAACGTATTACATTATAATGTACCGCCAAGTAATGACGTTGGGAAGACAATGGTGTACCAGACTTCATAACCTTCAGGTTAGTCATCACAATGGTTAACCACATTTAAATGTCCTAGGCCTAGGCTAATGTTAAACTTTAGCCTAGCCTAAGCTTTTTTTTGTTATCTTCATGTCCAGAGGTCCCAGCCTCACAGTTGTGGTGCCCCTGCTGGCAATACATATGATGATGATGACAATAAGTTATGGGGAGGTGAGTCGGGGCAAACCCCCCCCCCTCCCCCCTCCTTCCCTCAACCTATTATTGTATCCCATGGCAGTCATAATAGGCGGGGATTGTGTTTGCCAGTGTACTAGTAATGTAAACATAGCAGGGTGCTGCAGGCGATACACTCAAATACTACATCCTTACCTAAAACGGTAAAATTAGACGTGTAACGGCCGTTTCCGCGAGCGTGCGATTTTCGCTGCGAAAGGTTGCTTGAATTTAACCTCCACATTAATGAACTCCTGCATGTGTAGGTCTAGGCCTATACCAGTATTATATTTGTGTATAAGTTAGGCCTAGCCAATATAGCCTATAGGCCTAGCCAATTTATTTATTATATTTTATGTTTAATTTTAATTTATTTTGTTTTTGTATTGCCTAGGTTAGGGGGGGTGAAGCATCTTCTTATCATCAAACTAATATGGTGAAGCATAGGCCTATTCAAAAAATAATACTGTACAAACAAAAACAAAAAATATCCAAACTAGTACAGTAGGCCTATAGCAAAACGGGAGGTACAGTCCAAAAAGATCCCCTTCAGACCAAATAGGATTAAATAAGTTGATGCTTACTTTCAAACTTCTTTTTCACAGGGCAGTCCGTCTATTGCTGTGTGTGGCGGGTTGGGGAGTTATCGGAGCGTGAGCGAGACAACCGGAGCAGTGAGTGGAGAGGCACAGCTGACATCCGTATTACAGACACATTTCCCAGGAGCTACTGAGATACAAGTGCAAGATATTTCAGGTACGTAGGTAATCTCTCTCTCTCTCTCCTGCAGCATCCCAGTCAAATCCCCTAACCCCCTTCAGTACTTCATCTTAGGCCTTCCAGTCTATAAACTGTTGTCATTTAGACCACTTGCATCCAGTCATACAAAACAGGTCTCTCTCCATTTACGAATGGGTTACATTCCTGAAAACTCAATCTTAAATAGAAAAATTGTATAGCGAAGCCTAAAATTAATGGGATAAATGGGGATGCATTCGAGGACCAGCCAAAACTCAAACCCAAACACCTAAAAAACAATAATAATATCGTCAATCGGGACATCGGATAGTGAGGGAGATCTGTACAGTACTGCACTTCTGACACCCTTCATCCAGTCATCCTCATCCAATCTCTCCACCAGCCTAAACTACCTCAGTCTGTCGGTACACATCACCTCACTCGTACACTTGTCAGTTAACCTCTGAAGTGCGCATGGGGGTTAATGAACACCTCTGCCTGTGCGCATGTATTTGAGCTGTTTCCATCACTAAAATATTTATTTTACCATAAATAGCATTAATACTTATCCATATGCGCCTATTATAGGTTGATTATAAAGGTATTAACCTGTTACAACAATAAAACAAGTGAAAACAGCGTTTGGATGGTCAAAATCGGCAATACAGGCCGGGAGTTACATAATGTATGGCTGAGGCAAGCTCCTCTCCCGCCAATTTTCCCCAAGGCTGGAGAGACACTGTCGATCGATACTCTCTCTCTCTCTCTTGTACTCGCTTGCTAACAGTGATGACAATGCCCTGCTTGCAACTCGCTAATGTTAGCACGAAAATATACCACAGAATAAGGGAATAACAGGGAAAATAGGTGATAACTGAAGGAGGGGAGGTAGAGGAGTGATATTTTGCATGGCCCAGGAGCAAAAAAAAAAATCGGTGTTTTAAAAAAAAAAAATTTTTCCCTGACTCTTAAGTCTTCCCGCAGTCCGCCGGGGGAACTCTTAAGAGTCTTCCCACAGTTCCCGGGTTAAAGGCTATAAGGAAATTATAGCTGTAAACATCAATATTAGGTAGAAATGCAATAATAATGTAGGATTCTAATGGAATGAGAGTAGGCCTATATTTAATTTGATTTTATGTACCAGTTTTAATATAAATCTGTAAGAGAAGCTGACAAGGAATAATATTAATTATATTAAAATTGATTGGAAAGTAGCTTTGAGATATTAGAGGTCCAATACATAAAATTAACTTTAAGTTCCCTGTTATATTATTATAGTGTGTGCTGTAACTATTACAGGTGGTTGTGGAGCCATGTATGAGGTATGGGTAGAGGATGGTAGCTTCAAGGGGCTCTCAACAGTCAAGCAACATAGGCTCATCACAAAGGTTAGTATCCAGATTGACTTACTGTACTTATATTTAGTAGTACAGTACATTGACTCCTCACTTAAAGTAGCCTAATATGGATTCTTAGACTTTAAGAAACATGTATATATGTCTAGCTGTCCTTCTTAGGATTCTGTCCTCTGTTTTCTGACAAGTTGTTATTGTTGCCCAGGCTATCTGACCGAACAGCCCCAAGGTCCCAAGCATGGCCAAGGCTATAACCGAGCACCCCCACAGAACCCTCCCTGCTTTACCACTAAGAATGCCCAAGTGACCGAAGCCGCTCCCAGGCGAGGACCTGAGGAGGGTGCAGAAATGCCCGGGACACCAAAGCCCCATCCAAGGCCCTGTGCCTCTTAACAATTATAAAGGGATAGTTGAGGAGTACCTTTATGTTATGTCACCACTTCAAAAGTATGGTAGTCCTCAAAGAAAAAATACATAAGAGGACAACCTTCTCACAAAGCACTTACTTTATCTTATGAGCACTCCAAAGGCTGAACCAAGTCTTGATATAGTATTGTCTTGTAGCACTGCTGAGGCTAATGTGGTGCATATAAGTGCTTCAGGGGGACTTTGTTGAGTCTTGCTGAAGGACTATTGTATCTGAATTGTACTGAAAGCCATCCCTGTCTGAGCATAACCATTATTGTTAAAGTAAAACCAATAACATTTGTTGACTTAAAATGTCTTGGTGGTGTAATGGTTAAGTTGTCTAAAAATCTGTGTGTGATAACCCAGGTTCGAATCCAGGTGGATCACATATATGATTTCATTAAGTTAATTGGAGGTGTTTAGTGTTGTGGTGAAATTAATACAAAATAGATTATGGTGGAGTAACCTAATCCACTGTTCCTTCAATTTTAGTCTGGGAGCTTGTGAAATAATGTTTTACTAGAATTCAAGCGCCTTTCATTCGTCTAATCATTTTGTTATCAGAGTGCAGTTGGGTGTATGTACAGGCTAAGATTAATATGCACTATTCGAGAATGGATAATATATCGTAGGCTTGTGCATAAACCTTTAACTGTCTTGATAGCCTAGTGCTTAGTGTGCGGAATTTTGGTGTGAGTATCCTAGGTTCGAGTCCTTGGAGTACCACATGATGTATTCATTACTTTCATTTATTTCATAAGTTAGGTATATTTGTAAATTAATTGGTGAGTTGGTGAAAACAAATATGAATCTGTAATAATCTTATTGTCTCTGTTTCCAGGCATTAAAAGCTGAGATCCAAGACATGCACGGTCTTCGTATCACCACCAGTGTTCCCGACAACAGCTAACACCTTCAGTTTATTTACTCTATTAAAATGATTTTACTCACCTTAACCCCTTCTTTACTGAGACATCTTTTTAGTTTTATTCTAGCTATATTTAGACAATTTTGTGCAGTTTAAGAAGGATCTGTGGTAGTACAAAGGGTTAAGTGAGATAGTTTGAAGCTTCTTAATTGCTGGTTACCCTTTTTAAACTTAATCAAATTGTCTAATAGTTTCCAGAATAGAATTATAAGGATGTCGCCGGTACAGAAGGGGTTAAGAAGGACCCGCAGGATCAGAGACTTTGTTTATCTCAAGCCTCTAATGTTGACCGGATCTTTCTTAGCTGAATATAATTGAACATAGGTAGCTAAAATGTAAGAACAAAAATGGGAATCATCTGCTTCATAAGGGTAAACTTAATATTGTTGATCGCAGTAAAATTAACCCTATCAGGACGATGACACCTTTTTTCAGTAGATTTCATTCAGTTTAGGAAGGACCTGTGGGAGTCAAAGAATTAATTACCGGTAAAATTATGTAACTCCGGACGGGGAGCCAACCTCGGACACAATGGAAAAATATATAATGAACCGCAGTTACATGATGTTATGAAAAAAAACAAGTATGTCTGTGGTGTTCTTCCATAATGCTGAGCCATTTTTCTATAACTGTAGCTTACATAATTCTATCCAGAAATGTCCGAAGTATAGCCCCCCCCGTCCGAAGCTTGGCCATTTCACGGTAACAGATGTTTTGTTTGATTCCCAGAGGTCATTCCTGGGCAGATTAAATTTATCTTATGTTAGTCAAAATAGTGTTTAAATTATGCCATATTGAAGGGGTTAAGGAAGATTAAGGGCATTTATTACTGTTAAGGGGAGTCACCGTTTTTTTGTTTTTTTTTTATCTTTCTCTCCTTTTCCCTGGCGTGTATCCATTCGGCCCCATTCAGCCAACTGTTGTACAAATTTAGCTTGCTGTCAAAACAAAAATATATATATGCTGGCTCGCTACCGCTCGCCAGGAAAATATTGACACCTGGATGGGGGTAAACGTCATAAAATAGTAGGCTGAATGGGGCCGAATGGATACAAGCCAAAGAGAGAAGGAGAGAAAGAGAAAAAAAAAGCGAGGTGGGCTCCCTTAATAGTGTTACTTTTTTTGGTATCTATAATATAATATATAATTTGTAGATATAATAATATGTACAGTAATAAATTATATTTTGTGATGATTACACTATATGTATATGTATATTAGTAATGTTAATACAGGTGGATGTTGTTCAAAATTGTGAATGACATTTAAGATGGAAATGTCCGGATATCTTGATTAATAATAATTATATGTGGCCAGTGTTTTGGTCAGATACAGATCTCCCTCGATTTACGATTGGGTTACGTTCCTGAAAACTCAATCTTAAATAGAGTTGGTAACTTGGAACTGAAGGCAGCTGTACAGTATATGTGCACATGTTATTATGTCAATATTAATAACATTTATACCAGCAATGTAGAATTATTTACTCTTTCTTAATTTCCAAAAATGTGTAAGGCGATTATTTTACAAGCTTTTCAGAATGATCCGTTCAGTACAACAACGGCTTTCTACCTTAAATATTGGCTATCTTTGAATAGTTATATGCAGCTTAGGAAGATCAAATGGGAGTCCAAAATTAATTGAGATACTTCTAATACATATATGAATTTAAAGACCGAGTGCAGTTTCGGTCTCACGTCCTAATGGCGGCTTTCCAGGCAGGCCTGTTCAGATGTGCCTCACTTGTCAGGTTTTCAATTCATGATAAGAACGTAAGATCTCATCCCACATCTTTCTTGGTGCAGCTCCCTCCACTTTCACGGACTTGCATCTTTTCACCCAACTTAGTTCATCCATCCTCTCTAAATGTCCATACCCTGCTAGTATGCATCTCATCACTGATACTCTTGATACCTAACCGTCTACAGGCATTTCATAAGAAATTAAATGTGTCTAAAGTTAGCTTCAGTGTAATGATGCCTTTTGATTGTGAGTCACAATTCATCCTGTAGTCATATGATACTATACTAAGTTGTGACGTGTTTTGAATATTGCTGGCACAAGTATTAGAATTTTGGCTGTCAAGATATGACAGGTCCGCTTGAGGTTGTTTTGTGTATGGCCACTCTCATGAAGGGGGGAGTAAGGCGTCCGACATTATATAAATAGAGATATGACAGCTGAAGGGAGATATATAGTCCTAAAAATATCTATTGTATAAGTATCTGAGCCATAATATTTAAACAGTCAACATCTCACACAGGTGCATAAATCTATGATCACCATATTAATCTAAACTTGTCAGATATTTAGTTTTATTAGTACAGTAGTCAATCTCAAGAAATATACAATAAACAATACATATAAGAGATCACATGCAGTTTAATATCAGTAAATACTATGAAATTAAACAGTAAACAAATGAAGTATTGAAGTGGAATGCACAATAAAATGGTAAAGGTAAAATTAAAATAATCTCTTCCATTACACAAACTACTACTGGACTACTACTACTACTACTACTCCCCCCTAATACTATGTTCCTTGTCGCAGTTGGGGGGGCTTCGGGGCCGGCGACTGGAGCTTGATGGGACCAAATAGTGTTCATGTAGTACAGTAAAACCTCGCCCATCCACACTAATCGGAGGGAAACCCTGTCTGGATCTGCCAAAAGTCCGGATACATATTCAGCAATCCAGACAAATCCGGATGGCTGATACATGAGTCCGAATAGCTAACTTAAACAACCAGACTTAGGTTTCAGCCATCCAGACAAATCCAGATGACTGAAACATTAGTCCAGAAATCTAACTTAAAAACCAGACTTAGGCTTCAGCCATCCAGACAAATCCGGATGGCTGACAAACAAGTCTGGATATCTAACGCTGGATGTAAACAATACATGCGGTAACTTGTATTTGTCCTGTTCGTTTCCGGATTGACTTTTATTTTTCCCAAGCCATCCAGACAAAGTTTGGTTGGCTGAAACATGAGTGGATCGAAATGCCTGTCCGGATCTCTTGGTTTTCCGGATTTGAGAGCACCGGATGTGAGGGGTTTTACTGTATGTACTTTAGCATTATAGTTGCTTCAGGTGGTCTATGGTGCTTCTCTCTTGAACGCCCTGCTGCCTTTAGTCCCAGAGGCTAGGTGGTGCATTGTCTGAAACATTACAGTCAATACACTTTGTTTATTATTATTATTATTATTACTATTTATAATAATATTAATATTATTTGTATTATTATTAAAATTATTGTTATCATTATTATTATGGCATTTTTAGATATAGGGATAACTTTAAAGGAAATGTTAGAGAAAAAAGTGCAACTATTATACCATACAATTTTTGTGATACAGTGTTGTCATTATTATTATACATATTACCTGTGTGAGTCCATCGTCTGAGAACTCCCTCACCACCTCAACAGCCTTCTCCCCTGAAGCGTCCACCGGGCGTTGTATCAGAGTATCACCCTCCAGGCTAAACACAACCTGATATATGAAAGAAAATCATCTGCTTATCCCTGAACTCTCACACAAACACAAAAGGGTCTGGAGCAAACTGGCTGTAAATATCCACACCTATTTCCTGATGGACTCTTCCCAAATGATAAAAACATCAACCCGGTTGCTTTAGTTAATTTAGATTTACAAGAAGTTAAGGGGTCCAGATTATTGTCAAGTTCGCTGGCGCTACCTATAGTAACTTAAACGACATTAAGCTCATCACCGCATTAAAAGAATGTGGTCTAAAGTGCGATGTCTGTCTATATATCTATCTATTGCCAGACGCCTTGATCCCCGAGAGGGGGTGGCCGCACATGAATCTCCTTCATATGCCGAAGGCAACTCATTCGAATATCTATTTTCTGTTCACCGGGAAGGGTCCTTGAAGCTCAACCGCCAATTGTTGTGTATAGTGTGTGGGGATGTCTGTAGAATACTGTTGTACTGTTGGAATGGCTGTGGATGTGAGTGTAGTCTGTAACCAGTTTACAGAGCTCGATCAAGCTGTTCAGATGCTATAGTCTATTCGCTGTAAGTAGGCGAAAAATCATAACCTCTATCCTCCGTAATTAAAAAAAGGGCTAGAACAAATTGGCTGTAAATTTCCACATCTATTCCTTGACTGACTCTTCCCAAATGGTAGAAATATTAGTTTGATTACTCTAGTCGTTTTTGAGTTACAGAGGTTAGAGGTCATGATGTCTTGCCTACTTACAGCGAATAGACTATAGCGTATACTTGTGTACATGCGACACTGATCTACTGCACAACTACAGTAGTGTCTGCCAGTGCAGCTTGGGTCATGGAAAGGGGATCGAATCCGGAGCCTTTCACACACAAGTCAAGTGTGGTACCGCTTAGCCACACTGAAATTGTGATGAGCCTTTTAAAATTCAACATTCAGATAGTAAATTGTGCCCATTTTAGGAGGCCCAAATATTGACATAGAGATGATGAGGCATTTGTTTAGCCGTGCACTCCCTTGATTGACAGGGCTAGGGTGTGCCCTTGTTACAGGGACTTTACTGGACATTTGCCATGAATCGCTAGACTGAGCTACCAAACTTTTGCTGTCTACCCAACTCCTGCCGTCTACCAATATCATGGCGAGGGATGGAACTGCAGACACTTGGGTCAGCAGTCAGATGCGCTACTGACCATGCCACATTATATTAATGATATTAATGACACATATATTAGATGAGCAATATCTCAACCCATGTATATAAAGCCCACAAATATGATTTTGTCTTCAGGCCTTGTTCTTGATATCTGTTGAACATAAAATCCATTTAACCCATAAAGTGCGGTTAATTCAATCATGCGCATTATATTTCCATTTATAAAATCACAGAGGAACAGAACTTATGCGAGCAACTGTACCTTGTTCTTGCCGCTATCTGGAGTATCAATCTCCGTCTCCTGCCCCAGTATAAAGGTGATGGTAATGGTCTTGACGGGTGTGGTTATGATGATGGTCCAGGTGTCTCCCTCTCCCTCACCGGCCTTCACCTCTATGCTCGGCTTGGCTGCTGTCATAACCTTACGTAGCACCAACCCCACACCTTGGTAGATAAAGGAATAGATACATAGACAAATACTTAAATACATATAGGTACATAAATAAGTAACACCCCGTTCTTAACATTAATCATCAATTACAAACCCCAATGTACTTGAATAAACTAATGAATTAAAATGTAAAACTTGCAAACTAAACAAACCAAAATTGGGACAAGGACAATATAAAGTCAAATTAAATTATCAAAATCGCTATGTGCATATGGTCCTCCTGGGATTCAAACTCGGGACACCACACCCAGAACATAAGCATCTAAACCATTACACAGTTAATACAGATTTATCGAACCGATATAGCTCCCCCTCACCAGCCTTGACCTATATGATGGGCTTGGCGATGCTTATAACCTTATGTAGCAGGAACCACACACCTTGGTATATAATGGAATAGATACATAGACAAATAGGTGGATATATGTATAGATACACATATAACATAAGAACGTAAGAACATATATAGATGGATAGAACTGATATAGCCCCCTAGCTCTCCTTCACCGGCTATGACCTCTATGATGGTCTTGGCGGTGCTCATAGCCTTATAATAACCTTATAATGAATGGTTCTACTGTATTACAACTCAACCAGTAGGTCTAAGTTATAGTCTGTTCATTAAAAATAGGGTTTGCTTAGATCCCAGCTGGTTTTCTTGAGTGACACGTATATGTCGGTAGCAGGGGTTTCCAGCCTCACGCTCTATCCCACTTTTAATGAACTTTTAGACTCACACACATAGAGTGAAGGAGTAGTAATTCTTCCTCCTCTATCCCCAAAAAGATGTTGATTGCAACATCTTTGGAAGGTGAAGGGGTTACTGTACAGTAATTCCCTTTGCCTGTAATAAATATAAATAATAATACCGTATTAATACAAACAAAAATTATAATTTTGATATGGTTCTAATGATGATAATGGGAATTATCACATTAATGAAAGTAATAATAAAAACCAAAGTAGCTTACCAATCTTGGCTAAAACCTCTTGTAAGTTTTCATCCTTGTCATGGCGATACATTCCCGAGAACTGAACCATTTTGGCTGCTGTTGGAAAAAGGAGAACACTTTTAATTATCATAATTATTAACCGCGATGACCTATACTGATACGCTATTTATACTATATACTCTGGCTATGATTAGACAATGGTATGCAGCTTTGGAAGAACCTGTGCGAGTCAAAAGGATACAAGTCTTCCAATTATTTCTTTGACATAAATATTGTTACTAAACTGGATAAAATTTGTCTATCATGGTGACCTAGATGTGTGTGAATTTGTGTTTTGTTTTTGTGTGTTCATTGTTTTCTGTTGTGTTATGTTGTCCCTGTTCGGGCTCTGTCTCAAGTCGGCCACCCCCAGGGGGAAAAAAAAAAAATGGGGAATGGGCCTGATTACATACATACATACATACATACATACATACATACATACATACATAGGCCTACATGATAACCAGAACATAATAAAGACAATCATCCTAGTCTACTGAAAGGATAAAGGGTTCCTTATAAATATAATACCCCCTTGTAACTTTTCTAACCACACATACATTAATTATCTTATTGATCAAACCACCACCACCTGTGTCCACGTATTACCACTCGGGTCAATATACTATCTATCTATCTATCTATCTATCTATCTATCTATCTCTCTATCCATCTATTTACCAATATAATCTATCTATAACATATTTAGGGCACATTACCTCATTGATCAAACCACCGCGTATTACCACTCTGGTCCATAAACTATCTATCTATCTATCCATAACACCTTGAGGCCAATGACCCCAATAAGCTTAATCAATACCTTCATCAATACCCCCTGCAGACTACTAAATAATAAAGGTGTCTCTATCCTCCACACATACACGTTATACCGTATTGATCAAACCACCACCTGTCCATAAACTATATATCTATCTATCTATCTCTCTAATCTTAAGGCCAATGACTCCAAGAAGCTTAATCAATAATCCATGACAAGTAAATAATGAAGGTGTTTCTATCCTCCACACACACACTTATACCTTATTGTACAAAACCATCACCTGTCCACGTATTAACACTCTGGTCATTAAACTATCTATCCATCTATCTACCTATCTATCTATATATCTATATCTATCTATCTATAACAGCTTGAGACCAGTGACACTAAGGAGCTTGATCAGTATACCTTATTGTACAAAACCACCACCTGTGTCCACGTATTACCACTATGGTCAATATACTATCTATCTATCTATCTAGTTATCTATCTATCTAGTTTTCTATTTATCTATCTATCTATTTATCTATAACATCTTAAGGCCAATGACTCCAATAAGCTTCATCAATATCTTCACCACCAATTTACCAAGACAATTTAATGAAGGTGTTTCTATATACAAATTACCTCATTGATCATTAAACCACCACCTGTCCAAGTATTACTACTGTGGTCCATAAACTATCTATCTATCTATCTATCTACCTATCTCTATCTATTTATCAATCTATCTATTTATATATCTATAACAGCTTGAGACCAGTGACCTTCATCAATAAACCAAGATTCCTTAATAATAAAGGTGTTTCTACTGTCCACACACACACACACAGTACACACACACACACACATTATTGTTGTGTGTGTGTGTTTGTAATTGGTCACCTCTTCCCTATCGATGTTCAATATACGCGTCTTGATAATTATAAACACACATACTCAGATTATTTAGTGTGTGAGTGTGTGCATGATGTATATGTGTGTATATGTATGTTTGTGTGTGTATATACAGTATGTATGTTTGTGTGTGTGTGTATATATATATATGTGTGTGTGTGTACATATGTGTGTGTGTACATGTGTGTGTGTAATAATAATAATAATAATAAACGGTTTATTAAAGAATGGCAGCCTCATGAGCTGAAAATACACATTTTACAATTTAGTGGATGAACATGAGATGTACAGATATGAGGATGGTAAGCTCAGTTTACAAACAAAAAAAATAAATACAATAATGATGCATGTGCAGAATACAAATTATCATAAAATAACCATGAGAGTAAGTGATATACAGTACATATACACATTTATTTACTTACTCATATACAGAACATACGTATATACACGTACGTGCGCACATACATATACATACATATATAGTGTGTGTGTGTGTGTGTATGTGTATATATGTAATTACAGTAACACACAACGCACGATGAGGTTGCAAATGTAGTCATGCATATACCTACAATGAACTACCACAAATAATCCCTTAACCCCTTCTGTACCGGCGACGTCTATATATTATATTCTGGCTACTATTATACTATTATATTCAGTTTTAAAAAGAGCCTCCAGCAATGAACAGGCTTCGACCTAAAAAGGGACTCCAGCAATGAACAGGCTTCGACCTATCTCCCTTAACCCTTCTTAATACCTCAGATCCTTCTTAAACTGCACAAATTCGTCTAGATATAGCAACAATATAGGCCTACTGAAAAAGACGTCATCGGTGCAGAAGGGGTTAAAAGGTATGATGACGCATTTATTTTCTGGTTTCTGGCTATTATTAGAAGTTTGTATTCAGCTTAGGATACATGTGTGTGTATACGTATATGCATATTCCATATGCACACGTATATGGAAGACAAAGCTAGGCTTGTCTTTACCCTTATCATTCCCACAGATCTTTCCTAAGATGTATAAAATCGTCAAATGGAAGCCAGAATACACTGTCAAAATCTTCAGAGGATAGATAGTAAAGCCTTAACTTATTTAGACGATTTTATGCAGCTTAGGAAAGATCTGTGGTAGTTAAAAGGGTTAATTGTGATAGTTGGTAGCCTCTTTATTGTTACACGTCCGTCCTAAGCTGAATAAAATCGTCTAATAGTTGGCAGAGTATAAAGAAAAGGACGTTACCGGTATGTGTTATCTGTGCCTAATGTGATGGAGTTTTATAGTTTCCAAGGCTGATACACACATACACACACTATATATATATATACACACACACTAAATACAGTCACACACTAAACACACACGCTATACATACACACACACATACAATACAATGATACAAGCAGTGAGGCCCTACCTGTGTGAGGGTGTGTGCTGGACTGTCTGGGTTTGTTGCCAGAGAGACCTGTTGTTGTGCACTCTACTCTAACATTGATGTGGAGAAATACCTCCACCATCCTCCTCCCTCTCTCTCCACCACTACCCACCCTTTTGTAGTTCCTTATACAGCCTTCCCCACCTCCCCTCTCCACGACTCGCCCCCCCCCCCCCTTTCTACCTCCACCACCACTCCCTTCCCCCCTCTCGACCCTTCTTCTCCACCATTCGATCTCACCCCCCTCCCACTAATCACCAATCTCACCAACCCATCCTCTCCTCTCCATCACTTCCCCACCATAGTACGTACCGTCGCCATCCCTTCCCATCATTATCCATCTCCCTCATTCTCCACCACTACATATATCTCTCTACTCCCCCTTTCATTTATCCATTACTCCACACCTCCTCTCTCCACCACATCCTCCAATATACAGTGCATCATTCTCCATCACTCCACCACAACCCCCCCCCCCCCCCCACACACACCACCAGCTTTTTAATTAACAATAACGACATAAATACATCTTGGAAGTTATTCGAAACCACTTACCTAAAAGCAGTGCAAGCCTGCATACCATCGAAAATACGGCGTCCAGGCCATAATAATAAGCCCAAATGGTGGAATGAAGATATTTCAAACTGCCTGCTTGCTAAAAAATTTGCTAATGATAGATTAAAATCCTCACAAAATGACGAAGAACGGGTGAAATTTGTAGAGCTACGACGCAAAGCCAAAAAGTTAATTAAGCAAAGTAAAAAGACCCTAGAGTTACATATTGCGAATCAAAGTAAAACAAACCCGAAAGAATTCTATAGTTATATCAGAAAGAAAAAAGTAGTTACTTCAACTGTTGGACCGTTAGTCGATGAAAATGGAGAATACACCAAAGACGAAGTACAAATGAGTAATGCCCTCAATACCTTCTTTGCATCAGTTTTTACAACAGAAGACCTCAGTGATATCCCTACACCATCGCCGATTCAGATTGATAATTCAGATGTTCTAAGCAATATCACCGTTACAGAGAGAGAAGTATTGAATTGTTTAGATAAACTCAAGGTAAATAAAACGCCTGGACCTGATACAATCTCGCCTAGAGTTCTAAAGGAAGCTAAGGATGAGCTCTCCAAACCACTGACATTACTATTCAATAAATCCTTGCAGTCTGGAACTATGCCTGATCAGTGGAAGATAGCCAACGTAACACCGATATTAAAAAAAGGCAGCAAATCCCTACCCAGTAACTATCGTCCAATTAGCTTAACCTCAGTTGTATGTAAATTGCTAGAAACGGTCATAAGAGACAGACTCGTAAATCACTTAGAGGAAAATAACATACTTAAAGATACTCAACACGGCTTTCGTAAAAAACGTTCCTGTTTAACAAACCTCTTAGACTTCTTCCACGATATCCTCAACCTCTACGATGAGAGTAAAGCTGTAGATATTATATACCTTGATTTTCAAAAGGCCTTTGACAAAGTTCCCCACAAACGTTTACTGCTAAAACTAAAAGCGCATGGAATACAAGACGGTGTGTTGAAATGGATAGAAAATTGGCTCAGCGACAGAAAACAAAGAGTAGTCATAAACGGTAAGGCATCTAAATGGACCGATGTAAGTAGCGGGGTACCCCCGGGATCGGTACTAGGACCAATTCTCTTTCTAATTTACATCAACGACATAGATAAGGGTCTCACCTGTACAATCTCAAAATTTGCTGACGATACAAAAATTGCAAATAGCGTACTCTCAAAAGATCAAGTTGACGATATGCAACACAATCTAGATAAATTGTCACATTGGGCCCAAATTTGGCAAATGAGTTTCAATGCGGATAAATGTAAAGTACTACATATCGGATACCTAAATGAGAAAGCAAACTATTCGATGAATGGCACTCAGCTTAAGAATGTAAACAGAGAAACCGATCTGGGAGTAACAATATCGAGTAACATAAAACCGAGTCAACAATGTTCAGAAGTTGTTAAGAAGGCAAACAAAATAATTGGCTTTATAGGCAGATCATTTGAGCATAAATCCAACAATAACCTAACCCTTTACAATTCCTTAGTCCGCCCTCTTCTGGAATACTGCGTTCAATGCTGGTGCCCTTATTACCAAAAAGACATAAACAAGCTAGAACGAGTTCAACGTAGAGTTACCAAAATGATACCTAGCCTAAAGAACAAACCATACGAAGAGCGTCTTAGAGAATTAAATCTATTTCCTTTAACCCAGCGCAGATTAAGAGGCGACTTAATTCAAGTGTTCAAAATCATCAAAGGCATCGACAATATGAACTGTAGTAAGTACTTCACTATCGACCAATCTAATTACACACGGGGAAACGGTTGCAAAATTATTGGTAAATCTTTTAACTCACACGAATCTAAGAATTTCTTCTTCAATCAAGTTGTCAACTTGTGGAATGGGCTTCCCCGAGTCGTTATAGACTGCAGCACCGTTGATTCATTTAAATTCCGCCTAGACAAATATCTCCCATCAAACCCACGACGGACTGCGTTTGTAAATGAATAACTTTATTTTATCCTCCCCTCAGTTACTAACCCATATGTCCCCTACTAACTTCCTAGTCCTGCCACGTTAGTGGCAGGGCAGTAGTTCCCTTTCCAATGTTCCCTTACCCACTCTAAACCACTGTTTGGACACTTGATCCTCAGTGTTTTGGAGGACAAGCAGCCTAGAAGGGTCACTAGATCTGTTGTTGCTTGATTTCCTTTGTACTCCTTTGTACTTTGTACCAATCTTCACCCCCCCTCCCACTCCTCCACTTCCGGTCCGTCATCCCTAAAGCCGTAATACTGACTCAGCAATTTTCACAAATTCCAGCTTTATTCACTAAGTCTGAAGTTTTATTATTATTATTATTAGTAGTAGTAGTAGTAGTAGTCTATCTATTTGCTCAGGCCCATTCCCAATTTTTTTTTTTTTTTTACTGGGGGTGGCCGACACGAGACAGAGCCCGAATAGGGAAAAAAAAAAAAAAAAAAAAACAATGAACACAAAAACAAAAGCACAAAGTTACACACATCTAGGTCACCCAGAAGACCCAGAGACCAGGGATCACCAAGGTCACTTCAGCACTCCCCCGGCCCCCAACATCCCAGAGAAGTTCCGGTCTCAGCATGCAGACAAAAAGCGGAACCATACCACAATGTCCGCCCACCTTACATCCAGGCATTACCCTTCATATATACCGGCTCCCCGGGCCAGGCGTCTTTCGGACTATTATCTAGTCCAACTGGCGCCCTACCCACTCTCCCAACGACCGCGTTATTACTCATCTATTCACAAGCATTCTTCATTCATTCCCACTTCTCTTGTCTAGAAGTACTGTGTGAGAGGATCCTCCCCACACATGTGAATACTCAATACATGGACGCACTGTGCCCCTGTACAGAGCAAGAAGCTGCGCAGGGGTGAAGAACCCCACGGAGGCGGTTGAATACACCAAGCTTCTGGAAGCTGTTTTAGCAATTTTTATCTCAAAATTTGCATATTTGGAGCTGATTTTGGGAGTGGCTTAAATTGGAAAATCCACAAAAATGGTCCAATTAAAATTCTGATGGTGCCAATGGATCCAGGGGATTGTAATGTACTTGGGATATACATTTAGGCGTACTCCATACATTCACTGGGTGATTTACTGTTACCGTGTCAAAGTTATGGTAAGGGTAAAACCTAACCTAATAGGGCTTTTTTCGAAAACCATTAACAGCTGCCAGGGGCACACTTTTTTATCAAAAATGTAAATACATTATACCGTTGGAATCACAACAGCGTGAGGAATCTAAAAATCTCCCTAACAACCCTGTCGCAGACCTATATTTACCTCAAACCATTCATTCAACTTTTTTCCTACTCTAACACTGTTCTTGACTGCTCGTAACAAATTTCCTCCAATTTCATAAATCCCTAGCACCTTCCACAATGCTTCACGATCATACGTGATCAAAATTATTAATGATTTTGTTAAATCTTCCTAAGTACTTAAATCTATTTTAGTTGCCGAGGACACTATTATCATTATGATTTTTTTTTTTTTTGCTCACTAGGCCCCCATCAAACTTTAAAAACTGCCACCAAGACTCCCCTTTGAGATAAATTTGTGCATTTTTTGGTAGAAATAATCTCCTAAATTGCAGTCTTGCTTTTGCTCGCCAGGAAAGAATTTAAACCAAAATAGCTCAAAAGGTTTCAAAATTGCCAAACTAATGAGGAGAATGTCTTATAATTGAAATAATTGGTTTGTTTATTTTGCAAATTTTACATTAAAATCTCAATCATAGACTACAGTAGATCTGGACTGGACACGAAAATGGAACTTTGCAATAAGGGACCCATAATCGGAGAACGAACCCACAAGTTTGAACCTCAAAACCACGATAATGTGATATTTTCGTGGTTTCGAGGTTCGAACTTGCAGGTTCGTTCTCAGATTTTGGGTCCCTTACTGCAAGTTCTATTTTCGTGTCCAGTCCAGATCTACTGTAGTCTATGTCTCAATACTAATGGGGATAAACATGAGGGAGAAGGGGGTCCAGAAAACCTCCCTCCATACAGTCCTGTTTCTATTTCTTAACCTTAAGTTTTGTTACACCAAACGGAAGACAAACTTACTAACACCATTGATAACAATTTTATTTGAAAACTAATATTCATTACAAAGTTGTACTGTACAGACTTAACAGCGCCTTACTCCCCTGTAACCTGGAAACTTCCTTTTGATTATATTCTGGCAAATAAAAGGTGAAGGACTTCAGTGGACAGTTGTCACAGATTGCTTGACCGCACCATCCACCAACACACACTGGCTGGCCCGGCCCTCCAACCATCAACCTCTAGGGTTTTTATTTTACTTAAGCGTTGTTTCCCCATAGCGATTTTGATAAGTTGTTTTGTCTTTTTACTGTGTTCGCCCAAGTTTTTGTTTGTTTATTTTGCAAGTTTTACATTATAATTTGCAAGCCAGTGCTCTACCAGCCGTACTACGGCCCGTGTGCCAGAATATAATGAAAAGGATGTAACTGGTACTAAATAGGTTAAGAGGGTGGCCATACACAAAATATTCACTTAAATCTACATCATTCATAATTAAAAGAATTTGTTTTAAATTAAAATATTGTTTGCATAGGACAATTATTTGTAGTAGCAACCTCAGTACTAACTTAAAATCACAGTTTATGAACAAGATTTTTTGGTACACTATTGATTTTGACTGTAGTGTACACCCATAAGAACTTGCTCATACTGTTGAGTAACATGCTGCCCTGGGGCAGTTTAAAGATGGTATGTTACTGGGGAAGTTATCTATTATTTCTTTTTTCAATAAATTAGTTTAACCAGGCCACTGAGTTCCCCCAAAAGGACTCTCATAGTGCTGGCCCAAAGGATTAGAACAGGAGTCCGAATCAGTAAAGAAGTTTGAAAGTAATCTTGATAAAGCTTGGGGAAGACAAGAGTTGAAGTTTGACTACAAAGCGAAAATACAGAATAGTAAAAATGTTGTGTCTGCTGCCGCCGTCAACACCGTGAACATCCGCAGCAGTGCAAGTACTGGTACTGAGCTGAATACACAGGCATAGTTTGCCCTTTTTCCAGAGATACTGTAAAGACAACTACTCAAGACGAGATAGATAGGGAAGGGCAGGAGGTGAACAAATCTAGGAAGGTGAAGATACAGATATTTCTCACCATGGCATCGATTCATCCGGACCACATGAGCTCCACAGCAGAACTCATATAGGGCAGGGCCGAAGGATGAGGCAAGAACTGCTACACTGCAGCACCAACCAAGAAGTGATCAAGGGCCAAGAGAGATTAGGACTAAGAAAGAAAAAAATCACAGTGAGATGCAAATAAACTGCACTACTCGAGTCAGCTCAGCCGTATCAGCGACCAGAGACAAATCAGGTCAGGAGCCAACAACCAAGCCAGGCCAACTAGAGGGTCCGACAGGGTGGCATATGATATAGGTCACCCAAAGGACAATCGGACGAGACAGAAGAAAAAATTAGTCAAGCCGACGACGAAAGCTCGAGGGTAGAGGGTAATAACCCTGACGGACCCGAAGCCCCCCCTACCACGACAACGAGCGTAGTACTAAGGGGGTACAGGGGAAGTATACTAGCACGTCATGCTTACCGTATATAACCAGTGACCATATACAGTAGTTAGTATTTGTGTTTAAGTTGTTGTTGTTCCCCAAGCTGCCTGGCCAAACAGCCCCAAGGCCCCGAGCAAGGCCAAGGCCATAACCGAGCGCCCCCACAGAACCCTCCTTGCCGACCACAATAAAGCCTGGGTGACCGAAGCCACTCCATGGCGGGGAGCTGAGGAGGGTGCGGAAACGCCGGGGAAACCAAAGCCTCACCCAGGGCCCTGTGCCCCTCAGCAATTATGAAGAGAAAGTTGAGGGGCAAAGAAAAAATGTGACGCTTTGGCTTCCAATCTTGGTAGATTGGGAGGTCAATCCACGGAAGAGACGCTGTCACTCGAGATCTAGAAAATATATAAGTAAAAGGAACAGTCAGAGTAAGCTATGGGTATGGCAGAGATCGCTCAGTTCTCACTCTGATAGACCAGCCCATCACCACATGACTAGAACCCAATCCTCTCAGCATCAGCTAGGAAAGGCCCTAGAAAGCTGCCTTTGGCGGGGGGATAGCTTCCCTATGGGCACCCGCCATGTTGTTACTTTATTTTGTATTTGTTACAAGCATTCCCTATGGGCACCCACCATGTTGTTACTTTATTTTATGTATTTGTTACAAGCATTCTCCATTCATTATGAGGCAAGTAAATTGTTACATAAATTTACTCTTTTTAGGGTCAATTACTGTGACTGTATTCTAAAATTTGACATAAATAATTTTAATCAAGCATTTTTAACATGAAATTTCTTGCTTACTTTGTGTCTGTTTGTATTTATTGTTTATCTTTTTCTATTATTAATATTGATGATGATTTTTTTAATTGATTATTCTTGTTAAAAGCGTATTCTTTGTTTAAATTAAATCAGTTGTTACTATTTCATATTTTGTAATTAGTTGTCTTTATATTATATCTATTCATTGTCGATAGTATCAATTGCTTGCTTTTGCGATTTCCTTAAGTTTATTTGTACAATAAATGTAGGTTATTTGTAGGGTAGTTATTGATAGGGGTCACTTGAGGCATGCCATGCTTACAGGTACCTACCCGATAGCACTATCGTTAGTGAGTGCTGTACTGTATATGTATTTTTTGTAATATTATATACATCTTATTAATTTTTATTTTGTACTATTGTTAATGTCTTGTCACGTTGCAAATTTGATTTTAATAGAACATTTTAACACTAATTGTAGCTTCTTTTATTCATGCACAGTTCAGTAATATTTGCCAGAACGTCCCGGACTTCCCAAATTGACTAATTCCCTGAACGTGACGATAGTGCGTTGTTTTGTGTGCAATTAGTTTGCTTGGGAAACAGATTAACTTGTTCATGTAGTAATGTACACCCTATGTGGTGGATTGTGTTCTTTCATTTCATAAATTTTATTTTAGTAAGCGTTGTTTCCACATAGCGATTTTGATATGTTGTTTTGACTTTATATTGTCTTTGTCCCAGTTTTGGTTTGACTTTGTTTGCAAGTTTTACATTTCAATTCCTATTTATTACCACTTCTCTTGCCTGTTCTACAGTCATCCCTCTATCTTCCAACGCTTGTACTACACCATCTCTCCATCTCAACCAAGAGAGACCTTGGTTGAGATGGAGAGATGGTGTATTTAACATAGCAACATCAAAAATATATTCACAAAATAGCACA
This sequence comes from Paralithodes platypus, assembly GCA_032716605.1. Taxonomy (NCBI): domain Eukaryota; kingdom Metazoa; phylum Arthropoda; class Malacostraca; order Decapoda; family Lithodidae; genus Paralithodes; species Paralithodes platypus. The sequence continues at coordinate 746,211 of CM064525.1, forward strand.
GCTAAAACAAGTTAATCTCTTCAAGTTCTAGGGCCTTTCCTAGCTGATGCTGAGAGGATTGGGTTCTAGTCATTTGGTGATGGGCTGGTCTATCAGAGTGAGAACTGAGCAATCTCTGCCATACCCATAGCTTACTCTGACTGTTCCTTTTACCTATATATTTCTAGATCTCAAGTGACGGCATCTCTAACGGATAGACGGCATCTCTATCTTCCAATCTACCAAGATTGGAAGCCAAAGCGTCACATTTTTCCCTTGCCCCTCAACTTTCTCTTCATAATTGCTGAGGGACACAGGGCCCTGGGTGGGGCTTTGGTTTCCCGGGCATTTCCGCGCCCTCCTCAGCTCCTCGCCATGGAGTGGCTTCGGTCACCCAGGCTTTATTGTGGTCGGCGGGGAGGGTTCTGTGGGGGCGCTCGGTTATGGCCTTGGCCTTGCTCGGGGCTGTTCGGCCAGGCAGCTTGGGGAACAACAACAACAACAACAATCTCTTCAATATGATGAGCTCATTTTAATCATATATTATACTGCAAAATATTAGGCAATCATAATACCTTTGGAGAGATCTGTATATATTATTATGTTCCTTCCAACAACCAACTATACTCCTAAAATCGATTAATGAAATTTACAAACACATGTGGCAGTCCGTGGATTCGAATCCAGGATGCTCACACCGAAAATCAACACCTTATGCATCGCACCACGTAGACAGTTATATAAAAGGGATGGGAATTGGAGTAATATATAAAATCAAAGAGGTAAAAATTATCTCAGCTTCAGAAGGACCTACAGGAATTAGAGAGGTAATAGCTATCTCAAGCATCATCATCATCAATCTGACGCCACGCTTCCAGAGGAAGCGCCCCAAAAGGTCTGGCCATGGCAGACATGCCTCCACTGACCCACTCTACAGTGTCATTTCCACTAAGTGGATTATGACCCTTAGCACTGAAGGAGCAGACCCAGAGCAGTCCCTCACCCGGATGGCAGTTCCATCACTGTTTTGATATTTTATTCCTGGCTGGAAGCATACCAAGCACAGGAATGTTCTGAAGATGCTGTATAATATATAATTATAATGTTGTTTAATTCAACTGAGGGAGGACTTACAGGAATCCTAGGGGTAAAATCAATCTTAGACTACCAAGTACAGTAGAACCTATAGGAACCAAATGGATAAACATTACTTATTTTTAGAAAATATAAAACAATTATTATTATTATCAATATTATTATTATTATTATTATTTGTAATAATAATAGAAGAGAAAAATAGAGTAGAAAATTAACAACTTAACCCCTTCTGTACCGAGACATCTTTTGAATATTTTTCTAGTTATATTTAGACAATTTTGTGCAGTTTAAGAAGGATCTGTGATAGTATAAAGGGTTAAGCGAGATATTTCGAAGCCTGTTGATTGCTGGAGGCCCTTTCTAAACTGCATAAAATTGTCTAATAGTAGCCAAAATTAAGTTAAAAAGATGTAGCCGGTACAGAAGGGGTTAATTATTATAAAAGCGTTGCAGAAACAATGACTAATACTGTATATTCCTACTTACATTTATTCATTGTTTTTCTTTGTAAATTGATAAAACACATTAACATTCTTAAACACTAGGGGGGGGGGGGGGGGTGAAAACAACAGGTCATATCTTTATAAATGCAGGGAAAAGGAAAAATTATAGAAACAACAAAAAATGATAAATAAATAATGTATTGAAATTGTACAATATGCTGGTATTTTATTTGTTCGAGCGCCAATTCTCCAAGTGGATTCACGAGCGCTCACATTAACTTAAATTTTTCATTAAAAAAAAAAAAAAAAAAACACATTAAAGCTTATATTCATCAGTAACTCTATGCTCCCCAATATCATATACTGTACGTATATTCATATTTTTGTTCACCAACTCACCAATTTATTTGCAAATAAACCTAACTAGTGAAATCAATGAAAGTAATGAATACATGTGGTACTCCAAGGACTCGATCCTAGAATACTCACACCGAAATACCAGGCACATACCCCATAGCTGGGGGTGGCCGACTCGAGGTATAATAAGACAACAAAAATACTAATTATTATAGGCTACAGCACCTGATAATCCAGAATAATAGAAAAGTAAATATAATAATAAAACAAATCTGGCGAGGTGTGGTGGAGTGGTCTTGCCACTGGCCTGGTAATCCAAAGGTCCCGGGTTCAAATCCCGATGTATCAATGGGAAGATATTATTGGGATGGAATTTGTGCTGTACCTGGTATCAGTGCATTACCACAAGGCCACCGAAACGTCAATAAAATACCCTCATTGTTCCCTGATTAAATAGCACTGTATGAATATTCCCATATTCAAAATATGCTATAGGGGTGCAATGCCTGGTGAGTTATCTGTTCAACAGGTGGCGTTGTGTGTGTGAAAGTGTGAGAGTCCGAGTGTAGGGGATGAGACAGTGAAGCACGGGAACGAGGTGGCTTCAGAGATGGGGTCGTTTCGGGCCATGAGTGAGCACCGTGCCTCATACATACATACATACATAAAATTTTAAGACTGAGTGTTCCACACATAAGTGCAGTTTCAGTCTCTTGTCCTAATGGCGGCATTCCAGGCAACCCTGTTAAGGGCTGCTTCACTTGTCAAGTTCTTGGATTTGAGATCGGCGCGTATAGTCCGATCCCAGGTCTTCCTCCCTCCACAATCACAGACCTGCATTTTTTCACCCAATTTTGTTCATCCATTCTCTCCACATGTCCATACCATCCCAGTCTACTTGTACGCATCACCTCGCTAATACTCTTTATACCTAAACGTCTCCTCAGCTCAACATTTGTTATTCTATCCTGTAGCCTGGCCCCACACATCCATCTCACCATTCTCATCTCATTACGCTCCATTCTGTTGACATCCTCTACTTTAACGGCCCATGTTTCTGGGGCATACGTCATTGCACTTCTAACACTTCTAACACGTGCACTTCTAACACGAGAGGACTTCCCTAGTGGTTAAGGCCCCATTAATTGCTCTTTCCATTCACATATGCATAGCCTACGTGAGTTGCAGTTGGGATGTGTGTACATGCTTAGATTGATATGCAGGATTCGAAGTTGCATAATAAATCGTAGGCAGTGTCCACCATTCTTTAACTGTCTACGTGGTGCGATGCATAAGGTGTTGATTTTCGGTGTGAGCATCCTGGATTCGAATCCACGGACTGCCACATGTGTTTGTAAATTTCATTAATCGATTTTAGGAGTATAGTTGGTTGTTGGAAGGAACATAATAACATGAGGCATACACCTTTCCCTTCAGGGGGAGAGGCATTCTTTTCATGGTCAGGATTGGCATCAATTCTCTGAACTTCCCCCAGCCACACCTAATTCTAGCAACAGTGGCAGCCTCGGCCCCACCACCGGCAGAGATGGTATCTCCTAGGTAACAAAACTTGTTCACCAGCTCCAAAGACTCATTTCCAAAATTCACAGCCACAGGATCATCACTTAACACAAGCTCGCCTTTGCACACTACGCACTCAAATGTGAAGGCATGATGGCAGGTGCTCGTTGTACTCTACGTGCTTCACATGTCTCACTCCCTAGACTGGAACAAGACCTCACGGGCTTCACTGTTCATTGTAAAGCGGTGAATGTTAAGGCTCTCAGCCTATGCCCGAGAGGAAGTCAGTTGGAATATAGAAAAAAAAACAAAAAAAAAACAATACTTTTCATACTCAATCCCAAAACCAAGTCATTAGTTTTTAGTTATTTAACCCCTTATTGGCGGCGCTCGACTTAAGTCGTGCACCAATTTGCAGCAAGTTAGGAGCATTATTAAGGCTTTTAAAGGGTTAAAATCGAGTGCAAATGGCCGGGAGCACAGCGGGCCAGACAGCCGACTGCCAGGGCTTACCGCCGCCCATTAACTCATGTTCCCCGTGTTCTCGAGAGGCCGGCAGTGTAGCCAGTAGTGAGCATAGCTGGGAAAAATATACCGATATATGCTAAACTCCCATGTTCGTGGCATCACTGCAAGAGAACCACGAGTGCTACGTAGCTCATTCTGGTCTCATTTTGAAGCTTTTAGCGCCTAGTTTTTTGCTAAATAATTTTTTTCTTCATGCAGATGCTTGATTTATCATGCAGGAGGGCCTGAATATGCCCAAATGAGCCCAAAACACCCCGCTAGACAAGGGTTAAAAAAGTAAATGGTAATATTTGTGTCGCTTCTTCGAATGTTATCACAGATTTGTCGCTTTGTTACATCACGCCTTTGTTACGTAACTGTGGGAATGAGTGTTGTTTAAAAAAAATACACAGTAACATCTTACAGTATCTTACAGTAGACGTTCTGGAAGAGGCCTTTTAGACCTGTGTATCCAGCTCGGGACCCGCACCAAAAGTGGTGGCTGTGGCAGACTGGCAGTCAATAAAATTTTATCATACTGAAGTTTAGCTTTATAATTATAAAATAGATCTTGTCTACTCAATGCCTTGTCTAAATTACGCTCACTTAACCCTTTTTTACAACCATAGATCCTTCCGAAACTAATCAAAATCATCTACATATAGCTAGCATAAAATTTAAAATAAGGTTGAATAACCTTATGAATTCATTACATCTGCGGGAAATCCCCAACTGTAATGAATTCTACAGCACTAAGTGACGAAGGCTATATAGCACTGAAAACTGTCGTAGCATAGCCGAGATTCGAACCCACGCGGCTAGTTGTCACCAACATAGCGCATAGAGCCTTAGCCCGCTAGGCCACGACAGCTCCATAAAATGTAAAAGACGTCGACGGTAAAGAAGGGGTTAACGGCGCTGCAAAGGGAGTGAAATTATCAAGAACGCAAGTCTAGAAATCCTGACCCAAATCCTTCTTATATGATAAAGTCAGACAGGTTGGGAGAGAGGTATCCTGACCAGGATTCGAACCCACTCACTCAGGCATGTTCGTGAGAGTTGGGCACCGTATCTACTCCACCATCCGCTCGTGGCTGAGTGGATACAGTGCCTAACTCTCACGCACTTACCCGAGTGGGTGGGTTCGAATCAGGGTGTCAAATGAAAGCAGAGTCTGTTATTTTTAGTCGTTATTATTGTACATGTAAAGATAAAATGATGGTTTATAGTTTTTTATGTCTATGGAAGTGATAAAATGGCCAAAACAATGCTATTTCATATTAATTTTCTTGTATTCCTTCTCATATTCATTCAATCTTCAAACAAAATTGCTCCGGTTTGACACCCTGGTTCGAATCCCGGTCAGGATACCTCTCTGCCAAAACTTCTCCTAGTGGGTTCGAATTACGGTCAGGATACCTCTCTCCTAAAACTTCTCCTAACTCGAAAAGGATTTCAGCAATCTAGCATATATGTTCACCACTTGGGAAGAGTCTTACAGTAAGTATAAAACATATATTGTACAGTATAGCCTATTTGCTCCAGCCCTTCCAGACTTACAAGAGGCTAGGGGATGAAGTTGTTGGCCGGGTTAACCCGCACTGTACCAGGGACGGCCTTTTTATCATATTCTGGCAGCTATTAGACAATTTTATTCAGCTTAGGAAGGACCTCTAGCAATAATAAGGCTTCAAACTATCTCAACCCACCCTTTTAACTACCACAGATGATCATTCCCAAGCTGCATAAAATCGTCTAAATATAGCTAGAATAAAATACAACACACGTCGCTGGAACTCCAAAGGTTAAATGGAGAGGGTATCGTCGGCGATACCATTAGTCCGAGTCCGACGAACTCGTGTCCTGAAAAACAAAAAAACAAGTTAAGGGGAGACGGTCATTTTTCTGGTCCCCTTTCTCCCTAGTGTTTAGTCCCATTAGTTTTGAGATTTTGAGACGTTAGGCCCATTTGTTTGGCGATTTTAAGACCTTTCGTCCCATTTAGTTATAAATTTCAAGACCTATTGTGCCATTTAGGTGTTGATTTTTTCCTGGCGAGTGATAGCAAGCCTGTAATTGTAAGACGAACCCGGAAATTTTTTCTACCGAAAAATGTACAAATTTAACTTGAGGGGGGGGGGTCTAGGGGATGTTTTTCTAAGTTTGAGGGATGTCTAGCGAGGAAACTAAGAATTTATGAATGAATTTATAGGCCAAAAAAACAGTCAGTGTCCCCTTAACCCGGGAACTGCAGGAAGACTCTTAAGAGTTCCCCTGGCGGACTGCCGGAAGACTCTTAACCCGTCCAGCCCCGGCTAGTTTTGTTAATGTTTGTTCACCAGAACCCGGCCGGTTTTCAAAAAGTGGTTTTATTCCAGAAACAATAGCGAATGGGTTAGGAATGAAGGAAAAACCACGAAAAACCGCTCAAAAAGCTTAAAGAATGGTCCTACAGAGCCCCCGAAAATGTATTTTACAAGAGTAAAAAAATGAAGGCAATTACCCCCAAAAAACAGGTTATTGCACGCTCACGCACGTGGACTTTGAGAGTTTTCAACCATCGGCACGGTTGCGTGGGATACGTACACAGTTCCCATATAAATCTGAGCCCTCTTGAGTGGCTACACCTGAGGTTACGGTCGGCGCAATTAGGGTGATGCGCCAGGCGCGTCTCTGGGGCTGTGCGTTACATACATCGCCGACGCGTCAGGCGCGTCGCTGGGGCTGTACGGGTTAAGAGTCAGGGGGAAACAAAATCCATTTAAAACACCCATTTTTTTTTATTGCCCCTGGGCCATTCCAAATATCACTCTTCCACCTCCCCTCCTTCCCCACTTTCCTCCCCTCTTTCAGTTATCACCTATTTTCCCTGTTATTCCCTTATTCTGTGGTATATTTTCGTGCTAACATTAGCGAGCTGCAAGCAGGGCATTGTCACACTGTTAGCAAGCGAGTGCAAGAGAGAGAGAGAGAGTATCGATCGACAGTCTCTCTCCAGACGTGGAGAAAAGTGGTGGGAAGTGAGGTTGCCTCAGCCATACATTATGTAACTCCCGGCCTGTATCGCCGATTTTGACCATCCAAACGCTGTTTCCACTTGTTTTATTGTTGTAACAGGTTAATACCTTTATAATCAACCTATAATAGGTGCATATGGATAAGTATTAATGCTATTTATGGTAAAATAACGATGTTAGTGATGGGAACAGCTCAAATACGTCAGCACAGGAGTGTGGTGTCTCATACCCCCCATGCGCACTTCAGAGGTTAAAATGCAAAACTTGAAAAACAATCAAACCAAAAATAGAAACCGCAAAATAAATAAACAAAAGAACTTATCAAAATCACTATGTGGAAATAACACATTGAAGATTTAGTAAAACAATAATAAGTAACGCCCCGTTCTTAACATTAATCATCAATACCAAACCCCAATGTACTTGAATAAACTAATGAAAACATATGGTCCTCCCTAGATTCGAACTCGGGACACCACACCCAGAACATGTATGAATAAACTCTGGCACCTTCCCCAGTTTTCCCTTTTTTTTTTTTTTTTTTAATGGGGGTGGCCGACTCAAGACAGAGCGAACATAATCAATAAAAATTTAACTAACCTGCTTCTGTGATCTGTTGATTTGGCTGTTTGTCCGCCAGGCCGGAACAGCATCAAAGTCACTGTCGTCATCGTCATCATCATCGTTACCACTGTCCTTATCTTCTGCAGGCTTTGTGGGTTTTGCAGTTACCGACGGCTTGGGAGGGGATACGTTGGGCAAGTCGTCATCGTCGCTTGAGTTTGGCTCCTCTTCGCTAGATGTCTGTACAGGGAGTTTTTTCGGCAAGATGGGGGATTTCTTAATTTGGGTTTTTTTCGGCAAGATGGGGGATTTCTTAATTTGGGGGTTTTTCGGCAAGACGGGGGATTTCTTAATTTGGGATTGAGTGGCTGGTATCTCATTTTCAGAAGAATCGTAATTTGTAGTTTGCTGTTTGACGGGAGATCTTTTGGTGAGGTGTTTAGCTGGAATGACCTCCTCGTCCTCGGATGATTTGTCACTTTCGTCCGCTTCTTGGCGCTTGGTGGGGGAGTTTCTGCTTTGGATTTGACCCAGGGAAATGTGTTCCTCTTCTGATGATTCATTCATTTCATGCCGTTGGGATTTGGAAGGTGACTTCGTCTGAGGGCTGCTGCTGGATGTCGCAGATCCCTTCTCTTCCTCTGATTTGCTCTCCTGGGGGTGGGCCTTGACCTTCTTAATTTTTTTTTTTCTGTGCTGTGTTTGTTCGTCTGAATCACTGGCGTCTCCATCACCCTCATCAGTCGATACATACTCCTTCGATTGACTGGGTTTAAGCTTCTGCCTGCTCCGTGAGTTACTTTCTATGAGGTCAAGCATATACTCTGGCTCGTTGCTCGCTGAATTTGTGGAAGGCTCTCTGAGCTTGGGGAAAGACTCTTCATTCACGGGGTACTTGGAATTGGGATAGTCCGTAAATATGTCCCTCTTGAATAACGTGAAGAGTGTCACCCGGTGGAAGCCCAAGTAGAGCGTGCGGGTCTTCTTGTCCATCTCCCCTACGAAGGCCAGAAGTTTACTCTCGTAGTTCTTCAGCGACTCCTTCCACTCAGTGTTAAACAACTCCTTGTCATCGTCGTCCAGCTCCTTCCACCGAGCCGCGCTAATCTTGTGTTTTTCCGTCTTACTGGTGTCATTGGGTAGTTTGTTTGACGTACGTTTGATGTAGTGCAGCAAGGGTGTGCGTGGCGGTCGTGTGAGCTCGTTTTTAAACTTGGGGCAGGACATATAGTTCCGGCACGTGTTGGGGAAGAGGTCGCGAACACTCTTTGCTTTGGTCTTTGGATTGTCTTCTGATGATTTTTTAGTTTTTTCATCCTGTGGAGATAAAATATAGCAGAATTAACACAAAACACAATTTTGCATAGCTCTATCTAACTATCTATCTATTGCCTGACGCCGTGATCCCTGAAGGGATGTCCAAGAACGAACCGCCCCCATGCACCTCTGTCCCTAGTCAGTCGACGCTCCTCCACCCAACCAGCACCGCCTTCATCCATATACTTCCTCACTCCATCCTTCCACCTCCCTTTCGGTCTACCTCTCCCTCTCTGTCCTTCCACCTCGCTCTCGTACACCTTCTTAGTCATTCTCTCGCTTCCCATACGTTCCATATGACCGAACCATGTCAAGGTGTTCCTTTTCACACTTTCCAGCACATCTACCTCCACACCACACCTCCTCCTTACTTCCTCATTCGCCTGTCTATCCCTCCATGTAACTCTGCACGCACTTCTCAAGTAACTTATTTCCACCCCTCTCACTCTTGGTCTGAGTCTTTTCTCAAACGTCCATGCTTCGCTTCCGTAAGTCAGTGTCGGGATTACCACACTGTCATGCAAGGACTTCTTCACTTCCATACTGACCACCCTATTTCTTGTTACTGCATAGCTACAGTACATTAATACTAGAGTAAATTGTGAGCCTTAAGTGACTGGTTCTTATTATAGTTAATATTTAGCTTGTCATCCAAAAAAATTATATAAATAATAAAGAACATATTAATTTTTGCTAGCTACTATACACTTATAAATAAAGAGTGGTGAGCCAAGGTGCTATGAAGTATTTGGATGTCATGGGTAGTTCTATAGGTAGGGCCAGCGAACTTGACAGGTACCTACCCAATAGCACTATCGTTAGTGAGTGATTATGTTTTTTGTACTTTTGTTGATATCTTGTCAAATTGCAAATTTAGCTAAATATAAAATTTGATATAAATTGTAGTTTCTTTATTCATACAGAATTTAGTAAAATTTACCAGAACATCCGTGACTTCCCAAATTGACTAATTCCTTGAACATGACGAGGTGCATTGATATATGTGCGATCAGTTTACTTGGGAAACAAATTGACTTGCTCATGTAGGCTAGTTGTGTACACCCTATGTGGTGGATTGTGTTCTTTAATTTCAAAATTGTATTTTATTAAGCGTTGTTTCCACATAGCGATTTTGATCAGTTCTTTTGAGTTTATCTTGTATCGTCTCAGTTTTAGTTTGTTTATTTTGCAAGTTTTACATTATAACTTATAACTTGAAATGAATGAAAAGCAATCGGGCTGACGTTTCTATCATATGGGAAGACGCCGTATATAGTCAGGCATGTTATAATGTAAAACTTGCAAACTAAACAAACCAAAACTGGGACAAAGACAATATAAAGGCAAAATAACTAATCAAAATCGCTATGTGGAAACAACGCTTACTAAAATAAAACTGCACAATATGAAGACAAAAGAACTTATCAAAATCACTATGTGGACATAATGCATTGAAGATTAGAGCAACATGTATGTATTGTATGTATATACAGTACACAGGCACAAACCCCATAGCTCTGGGGGTGGCTGACTTGAGACACAGCCCAAACAGAAACAACAAAATTAAAATAAACAAAACTTTAAAAATTCACACACATCTATGTTGCCAAGGAGAAGACTCAAGAGACCAAAAAAATATTACAAAATAAGTAAACACAAAACCATAGAAGTTTTGTTGTTGTTGCTGTTCCCCAGGCTGTCTGGCCGAGCAGCCCCAAGGCCATAACCGAGCGCCCCCACAGAAACCTCCCTGCTTACCACTGAAGCCCAGGTGACCAAAGCCACTCCAAGGCGGGTAGCTGAAGGGGGTGCGGAAACGCCAGGGACACCAATACCCCACCCAAGGCCCTGTGCCCCTCAGTGATTATGAAGGGAAAGTTGAGGGGCAAAGGAGAAATGTGACAGTTTGGCTCCCAGTCTCCCAACCTCTAGGTTGGCAATAGGGAGGTCAATCCATGGAAGAGATGCCGTCACTTGAGATCTAGAAAATATATAAGTAAAAGGAACAGTCAGAGTAAGCTACGGGTATGGCAGAGAACGCTCAGCTCTCACTCTGATAGACCAGCCCATCACCATAGAGTTACTTATGTAGAGCAGATTAACCAGACCACTGAGCTCCATATGGAACTCACCATCACCATAGAAGTGTAGGCTATATAGATAATTTAATGTAAAACTTGCAAAATAAACAAACCAAAACGTATACGAACACAGTAAAATGACAAAATAACCACTCGATGTAGTAAATAATATACTAATGTACTAACCGTGTACATGCGCTTGGCTAGGAGGGTCACTTCATCCTGCTGGTCCGCCCACACCTTGTACTCCTTCAGGTACCTCGCTAGTATCTAAAATACATAACAGCATTTTAATATATGCTACGCTAATTAAAATGGAAAACTTGCAGAAAAAAACAAACCCATTTTAGGTTATTAGGTCAATCTAGTAAACAAAAATTAAAAATTTAGCTTGAAGGGGGTCTGGGTGGGCATTTCAATGTTTTGAGGGAATTCTGGGAAGGTATATTTGTTAGCCTAGAAGAAAAACTAAAATACATTGCTCAAAAATGGTAAAAGCAAGCAAAATCCTCAATAATAGTTTAACAAAATATCATAATAACCCCCAAAACTTCAGACCAGATAAAGTAAACTCCTCTCTTTCGGACTCCTCGCATCCGGAGTACCAGAGCTTCCGGAATTAATTTTGGTTTTGGACTGAATTCCCTCTTTCGTATTTAGTCCGAAAGAGGAAGAGTACAATCCGGAAGATCCGGACTGAATTTTCTCTCCTTCAGACTACAATACGAAAGAGAGGGAATACGCACGCTCCGGTTCTTCCTGATTGAATTCTCTCTCTTTCGTATTGTAGTCCGAAAGACCGAGAACAGTCCGGATTCTCACGCTTCCGTAATTTTTCTCTTTTGGACTGGTAGTTTCCCCCAATTAGTCCGAAAGAAAGGGGTTTTACTGTAGTGTTAAAATATAGTGGGCCAGATGCTTCACCTTATCGTGCTTGGCCTTGTACTTCCCCTTGTCCTCTTGCGGTAGTTGACTGAAGAGGGAGGAGGCGTGTAACCATTTCTTCATGGGGTCCATGTGGTCCAAGTCACCGGCGTCCTTCATGTTATCATAGTACAGGCGTAGAGGGATCTTGGGAGGGAGGGCCGGCATCTCCTTGGAACTGAAATAAACAGTTTACATTGATGGAAAAAAAAAAAAAAAAAAAATGGGGATTGGGCATATTTATTTGCTTATTTGTATGTTGTTTTATAATTTGTTTAGTATCCTCCATAGACATCCATCAAGCTTTAAACAAAAAAAACCCAAGACCCTCCTTCAAGATTAATTTGTACATTTTTCGATAGAAAAATGTCCCGGCCAAAGGCCGGTTCCTCTTAAAGGTGGGGGCTCATGGGTTGAGGTAAACATGGAAAAATAATCGCCAACCTGCATATAATTATCTTGTAAAATGCAGTCACTGAAATAATTATTAACAATGGTACTGTATAAAGGATTTTGCGGATCGTCTATACCGGGCCTGTGACGTCATAGTGACGTCACACCAGTATCCTTAGCCTAGACTGGATGGTGGACTTACACTCTTGTGACGTCAGAGGCCCGGTATAGACGATCCACAAAATCCTTTATACCATTGTTAATAATTATTTCAATGCCATTGCATTTTGGAAGATAATTATGTACAGCTTGGCGATTATGCCCCCACCTTTAACCCTTAATTAGCGGCTCACCACATAAGTCGAGTTAAATAAAGCTGGACTATGTGGCGGCGCTCGACATAGGTCGAGTGGCAATTTCAGCACGTAATGTTGCTGAGAGAGAGAGACAAGTGGTGGCAGGAGACTAGCGAGCGTATGACTGCTCCAGACCACCGCGGCGAACCTACTGACACAAATCTCAGCTCCCTCCTCCCTCTCTCACTCGCTACATACTGAATTATATGGGGAAAGTACCGAATTACATGCTTTTTGCACTCGCGTTGCACGGTTATTGCAAGAAAACTAGCCATCATAAAAGGATCGTTATGGTGTCATTCGAAAGCTCTGTTTATGCCCTTTCAGGGATAGGTACTTGTTTTACGTTCTGGGTCTTATTTAGGCATGAAAATGATCACGTAAACAGCCCTATTTTGGCTAAAAACACCCCGCTGGGCGGTACATATAAATAAACCGCATAGGCCGCTCGTAAGGTGTTAAACTACAGGCTCGCTATCGCTCGCCAGGAAAAAAATAGACACCTAAATGACACGAAAAGTCTAAATATTGACAAAGAAATGGGGCGAAACGTATTAACCCGTGGAGCCCCAGCTAGTTTTGTAATGTTTGTTCACCAGAACCCGGCCGGTTTTCAAAAAATGGTTTTATTCCAGAAACAATAGCGAATGGGTTAGGAATTAAGGAAAAACCACGAAAAACCGCTCAAAAAGCTTAAAGAATGGTCCTACAGAGCCCCCGAAAACGTATTTTACAAGAGTAAAAAATTGAAGGCAATTACCAAAAAAACCCAGGTTATTGCGCGCTCACGCGCACGCACGTGGACTTTGAGAGTTTTCAACCATCGGCACGGTTGCGTGGGATACGTACACAGTTCCCATACAAATCTGAGCCCTCTTGAGTGGCTACACCTGAGGTTACGGTCGGCGCAATTAGGGTGACGCGTCAGACGCGTCGCTGGGGCTGTGCGTTACATACATCGCCGACGCGTCAGACGCGTCGCTGGGGCTGTACGGGTTAAGAGGCGTAGAGGGAGCTTGGGAGGGAGGGCCGGCATCTTCTTGGAACTGAAATAAAGATTAAATTGTAAAACTTGCAAAATAAACTAAACAAACGAAAACATGGACGAACACAGTAAAAAGACAAAAACAACTAATCAAAATCGCTATGTGGAAACAACGCTTAACCCTTCCTACCCGGTCTGCCTTAGGTAAGGACAGCACGAAAGAAGGGCCGCTACCCGGTATGCCTTATCTAAGGCATGAGCTTAATAGCCTAATTAAGCTTGGTCCGAACGCCGTGCGCACGACGTATGTCAACAAACCCAAGCGTTCGTCACCGCACCTCCGAAAACAAGGAGAAGACTCCTCAATGTTATTGTTCTGACGTCATGACGAAATTAGTGTCTAAAAAGCCCCCATATTGGCAACATCTCTGCAATATTGGCTCCACTGAAATCGTCATCACAACTGAACCAGTTGACTTACAGAGCTCTACTCAATGCCAAAATACAGATTGAAAACCGCACTACGATTATAGATGAGTGGGAAAGTTCTAGCAGTGAAAATAAACATAAATACGGTAGCCTAGGCCTAGACGTTTTTCGGCCATATCGCCCGGGTAGGGGCGACCGTCATTGGGTAAGACAGCCCGGGGAGGAAGGGTTAACCCGTGCAGCCCCAGCGACGCGCCTGACGCGTCGGCGATGTATGTAACGCACAGCCCCAGAGACGCGCCTGGCGCGTCACCCTAATTGCGCCGACCGTAACCTCAGGTGTAGCCAGTCAAGAGGGCTCAGATTTGTATGGGAACTGTGTACATATCCCACGCAACCGTGCCGATGGTTGAAAACTCTCAAAGTCCACGTGCGTGCACGTGAGCGCGCAATAACCTTTTTTTTGGGGGTAATTGCCTTCAATTTTTTCTCTATCTATCTATCTATTGCCTGACGCCGTGATCCTCGAAGGGGTGGCCACGAACGAACCGCCCCCATGCACCTCTGTCCCCAGTCAGTCGACGCCCCTCCCCCCAACCAGCACCGCCTTCGTTCATGTAGTTCCTCACTCCATTTTTTCTTCAATTTTTTACTCTTGTAAAATACGTTTTCGGGGGCTCTGTAGGACCATTCTTTAAGCTTTTTGAGCGGTTTTTCGTGGTTTTTCCTTCATTCCTAACCCATTCGCTATTGTTTCTGGAATAAAACCATTTTTTGAAAACCGGCCGGGTTCTGGTGAACAAACATTACAAAACTAGCCGGGGCTGGACGGGTTAAGCAAAATAATAAATTATAAATTAAAATGTAAAACTTGCGAAATAAACAAACCAAAACTTGGATGAACACAGTAAAAAGACAAAACAACTAATCAAAATTGCTATGTGGAAATAATGCCTAATAAAATAAAATTTATGAAATAAAAAACATAATCCACCACATAGGGTGTACATTACTACATGAGCAAGTTATTCTGTTTCCCAAGCAAACTAATCGCACACATAACAACGCAGTATCGTCAAGTTTCCAAAATACTGCGCTTCCGATACATGAAGCGTAGGCTATAGCTTCCCTTTCAAGCGGAGGGAGAGTCTTCTCATGGTTAGAATTGGAAGCAGTTATCTGAACTTTCCCTAGCCACATCTAATGCTGGTGATAGTGGGGGCCTCAGCCCCACCACCGGCAGAGATGGTATCCCCTACTTCCCAAACTGACCAATTCCTTGAACATGACGATAGTGCATTGCTATGTGTGCGGTTAGTTTGCTTGGGAAACAGATTAACGTGCTCATGTAGTGATGTACACCCTATGTGCTGGATTGTGTTCTTTTATTTATAAATTATTATTTTACTTAAGCGTTGTTTCCCATAGCGATTTTGATTAGTTATTTTGTCTTTTTACTGTGTGTGAATTTTGTGTTTTGTCTGTGTTTGTTCGTTGTTCTGTCTTTTGACTTTATATTGTCCTTGTCCCAATTTTGGTTTGTTTAGTTTGCAAGTTTTACATTTTAATTGTGTTTTGTGTTTTCCCTGTTCTTGCTCTGTCTTGAGTTGGCCACCCCCAAGAAAATAAAAACAAAAAAATAATAAAATAGAGTAAAATAGAAAATGAAAATAAAAATAGGAAAAGTGGGGATTGGGCCTGAGCATATACATACTGTACTTACATACTGTGTTCGTATATGTTTTGTTTTGTTTATTTTTCAAGTTTTACATTATAATGCATATAAATTTCTTAACCCCTTCAGACAGTTTGCACGCAATCGCGTATATAAGTGGTTTGGACCAAACACCGACTTACACGCAGATCGCGTATATCAATTGGGAAACTTAGTGTTAACTTAATTTATTATATACGCGATAGCGTATATAATCGCGTGGAATTTTAAAAAGTGCTCGGTGAAGGACAACACTAAATGTGGAGCTAGTTGGCAACTTCCTACCGAGCCAGGCAGTACCACAAATAACAGTTCACCCAGGGCGGGTGCCCAACCCTGAAAGGGGTTGAAATAGGGGAGCTATCCCCCCGCCAAAGGCGGCTTTCTAGGGCCTTTCCTAGCTGTTGCTGAGAGGATTGGGTTCTAGTCATGTGGTGATGGGCTGGTCTTTCAGAGTGAGAACTGAGCAATCTCTGCCATACCCATAGCTTACTCTGACTGTTCCTTTAGCTTGTGTGTTTTCTGGATCTCAAGTGACGGCGTCTCTTCTGTGGATTGACCTCCCAATCTACCAAGATTGGAAGCCAAAGCGTCACATTTTTTCTTTGCCCCTCAACTTTCTCTTCATAATTGCTGAGGGGCACAGGGCCCTGGGTGGGGCTTTGGTTTCCCGGGCGTTTCCGCACCCTCCTCAGCTCCCCGCCATGGAGTGGCTTTGGTCACCCAGGCTTTATTGTGGTCGGCGGGGAGGGTTCTGTGGGGGGCGCTCGGTTATGGCCTTGGAATTGCTTGGGGCCTTGGGGCTGTTCGGCCAGGCAGCTTGGGGAACAACAACAACAACAGTTCACCCAAATAGTGTGGCTACTGTCAACAGATAAATAAGTTTCATTAAGATGTTGGAGGGGGTTAATTGTACATTTAAACTATACTCTACTTTGTACATAAAAATAATAAAACTATTTGTCAACAGCCTACTGGGCAGAAGCCCTCATAAGGCTGGGTCTACTTTGTACAGTCTCGCTAATAAGTGATGTCTCGGCACCAAGTATGTTTTGATCAACAATTGGTATCAGCAATATCTAAGCTTCATTTCTTCATATTGTGTGAAGTATATAAACATGTCCCTACACTTACCCCCCCTATTCAACATCTGACAGACATTAATACAGCACAGAGCAAGCCAAATGTAATGACAGCTGAGACATGACTTATTAGCGCGCAGTGCATAGGTTGTGTGACTCACTTCAAGAACAGCTCCAGATCATCTCTGGACACCAAGGGAAGCACTCTTTTCTTGGCGTTGTTGTGTTGTTCATCCTCGTCGTCTCTGTCGTCGGGTTCACCAGGTTCTCTTTTATCTTGTTCCTGGATAGACAAACAAATAAAATACCGTAATAATTTTTTTTTTTTTTTTTTTTTCTAGACACCGTAATTCCCGTGAAGGGGTGGCCATGAACATTGGGCGTTTGTTACGAATTGCTAGGTCAAGTTGCCCGGGCTTGACATCTACCAATAAAATTTTGACAGAGCGGGTTTGACCTCCCGACCCTTTGATCAGCAGCCAACGCTTTACTGACTATGTTACGGCTCGTGATGATGATGATGATGACAACAAATATATAGATTAGGTATTTTCTACCATTTGGAAGGTGACATCCAGGAAATAGGTGTTCAAATTAGCAGCCCATATGTTCTACCCATAGAATCGCCTTATAATAAAAATGTAAAAACTTGCACAACAACCAAACCAAAGCAGGTAGCGGCACAATACAAATAATAATAATAATAACAGATTAACTTGCTCATGTAGTAATGTACACCCTATGTGGTGGATTGTTTTCTTATATTTCATAAATTATATTTTAGTAAGCGTTGTTTCCACATAGCGATTTTGATTAGTTATTTTGCCGTTATATGGTCTTCGTCCGAATTTTGGTTTGTTTAGTGTGCAAGTTTTACATTTTAATTTTACCTGTGGAGGCCAAAACATATGGTTAGTTCCTGGTGTTTTACAATACAGTATATCTATCTATATACTAATATACATACACTAATATACAGTATAGCGCCATTTCTCTCTAGCCCTCGCTCCGAGATTCAAAGGTAAAGGAATGAGACTAAAAATATTAACCCGTACAATATCGGTGACATCCTTTTCATTATATTCTGGTAACTAGTAGACGATTTTAGTCAGCTTAGGAAGGACGTCTACCCATTAAAAGGCTACCAAATTTTTTTTTTTTTTTTTCTATGTGATTGAGGGAGGCAAAAGGCATAACTGCCTATAGCGAGTGCCTCCCCCATAGTTGAAAGAGTGACAGGGCCAAAATCAAGGGACGTTCGAGCCAAAATGCCTGGACACACAGAGTTTGAAGCAATTTAAGTCATAGGAAGCGGGAAAGACTGATTTTGGGAGAGAGTTCCAGAGCTCAGCTGTTGAGTAGAAGAAAGTTTGAGAGTAACGTTTCACTCTCGGGTTGGAGAGTTGCACAGAGTAGGGGTGAGATTGAGTTGCAAGACGGGTACCACGTGCCCTACGTAAAGGAGGTGGTATGCACTGGGATAGCTCTGAGGAACACTGATTATTATAGTAGCGATAGAAGAGAGAGATTGCAGAGAGTTGGTGAGTGGACGGGAGTTTATGATACGAAAGGCCTTCCTTTCAACCTTGTCTAGGAGAGTGGTGTGAGAGGAACCTCCCCAAACATGTGAACAATACTCAATACAAGGGCGCACTATGCCCCTGTACAGAGCAAGAAGCTGTGCAGGGGAAAAGAACACCCTAAGGCAGTTGAGCACACCCAGCTTCTGGGAGGCTGCCTTAGCAAGACTGGTAATATGGTCCTTCCAAATGAGAGCAGAAGAAAAAGAGACACCAAGAATATTGAGAGAAGATGAAGGGTTGATTTTTGTATTGTTGAAGAATAAGGGATAGTCCGCTGGGAGATCCTGACGGGTAGATAGATGGAGAAATTGGGTTTTGGAAGCATTAAAGTTAACAAGGTTTTCTCTGCCCCAATTGGAAATAGTATTTAGATCAGAATTTAAGAGTTCTATGGCTTCATTACGTTTGTCGTTGAGGGATTGCTGGCTGGGGCGTTCTGAAAAAGTAATGGAGTAGTGTAAGGTTGAGTCGGGGATGAATGGATGGGAATTAAGGTACAGTTAAGGAGATCATTTATAAAAATTAGAAAGAGAATAGGAGATAGGACAGAACAATTATAATTAATCCTTTTAGCAACCACATGTCCTTCCTAAGCTTCGTAAAGTCATTTAATGTAGCTAGAATACAATTAAAAAGACGTCGCCGGTACTGAATAGGTTAAATAAAAAAATAATGATAAAAGACTAAATCACTAAAAGAATGAGGCCAAATGTCTTATAACCATACTTACAGTGCATACTTAAAGTATATCACAAAGAATGAGGCCAAATGTCTTATAACCATACTTACAGTGCATACTTAAAGTATATCACAAAGTTGATGATTTTAATTTTAACGTAATAAACTTTCCTTTCCCTAGTAGTAATATCGATAGTAAAATAACTTATAATTGTTTTTATTCCCAGTTAATAAGATTTTGTAAAATTTGCACTAACGTAGATGACTTTTGGGCTAGAGCTAGGTTACTATACAGACTCTTAAGGCGCGGTTACACATGCCCGAGTTGCCCGAATCGGTGACAAAAGTTGCTCTGTGGAGCAACTTTTGCGCCCCAAGCAACTTTTTCGGGACCAATTTGTCACCCGAATAGGGCAACTTTTGCGTCCCGAACGTACGGGACGCATCGCCTGTTGCGGCAACTATAAATATGAGTTGCATGCAATAGTAGTAATGTGATAACTATATATATGATGTGCAAGCATTAATATACTATAATAATGCTCAATCCTTAAATATATATGTCATCACAGTATAATATTCAATAGATTGGGATGAGAAACCGGTTTAATCAAGAAGTAGGCTACAGTATGAATGCGAAATTTCAAGTTTGTACAAATAGCCTACAATATTTTTAGGCAAGAATGGGAAGCATATTCTCTCAAGGGATTAAATGTCATATATCCGTTATCATAATCAACTTACAATTATAATTTGCAGCAGTAAACGATTTGTTATAACTAAATATGAATAATAGCTTCGTTACTGCAATGGTTAGCCTAATACTTCCTTCAGTATTACAAATTATGTATTCTGTATGCTTTGTAATCTTGATTAAATACCGTATTTATGCATTATAGGTTCGGTTAATGCGACGTGCTAAATAGTAGGCTACTCTTTACACAACTTAGCCTACATGTACAGTATACGGTAATAGTGTTTGGCGTAAATTAGTAGGCTATGTCGTGGACATATATTCCATATGTAGCCTATAGCCTAAATAGGCCTATATATATATATAATCCATATACAGTAGGCTAGGCCTATATTAATATAAATAAGTTTTAATACTTCTAATGATAATGTGACAGGTGATATCCGAACCTTAAAGAGCTATAAAATACCACATGGAACACATAAAATCGTACATATAATACAGTAAACACAAGCAAGGAAAGAAATACTGTCACTGCCTATTTTAAATGTGTAATACGTAAAGCAAGGCCTGTGATTGGCTAAACCGGGTGAGCCCGGGCCAGCCAGTCTTCTCTCTCGCTTACTTCTTTGGTTTATCATATCTTTATCTTGCTTGTGTTTACTTTATGATATAGCCTATACGTTATTATTGTGTTTCCTGTGTTCTTTAACCCTTATTTAGCGGCGAGCAACATAAGTCGAGTTAAATAAAGCTGGACTATGTGGCGGCGCTCGACATAACTCGAGTGGCAATTTCAGCACGTAATGTGGCTGAGAGAGAGAGACAAGTGGTGGCAGGAGACTAGCGAGCGTATGACTGCTCCAGACCACCGCGGCGAACCTACTGACACAAATCTCAGCTCCCTCCTCCCTCTCTCACTCGCTACATACTCAATTATGTACCGAAAGTACCGAATTACCTGCTTTTTGCACTCGCGTTGCACGGTTATTGCAAGAAAACTATCCATCATACAAGGATCGTTATGGTGTCATTCGAAAGCTCTGTTTATGCCCTTTCAGGGATAGGTACTTGTTTTACGTTCTGGGTCTTATTTAGGCATGAAAATGATCACGTAAACAGCCCTATTTTGGCTAAAAACACCCCGCTGGGCGGTACACATAAATAAACCGCATAGGCCGCTCGTAAGGTGTTAAGAGCTCTTTAGATTCGGATAGTACTGTAATTTATTAAGTAGGCCTAATCATTAAAATTACTTTAACATATCTAGTTAATGAATAAATAAGGAACAATACAGATGATAAATAAATGATCAGGGTAATAATAAGATAGCCAATCATGAGCGTGCTGCTGTTTCAACTGAATTGCACTTTTACCGACAGACGTGGATTCATGTCGCTTGTTTTATGTAATGGCGAGCAATATAGTCATACATACCTTGGTTTTTATATATGCTCAGCTTTATCATAGGGATTGTGATGTATTAATAGCGTGACGGGAAGCTAAAACGGCCGAATTAAGACCAATTAATTTTGAAGTGAAAACGAAAGTGTAGGCTACGGGAGATAATGCTACGAGCAACTCTCTTCCTGCATGTGTAACCACTTGTTTTTGGGTCTCAGAAAAGTTGCTTGGGTGGCAAAAATTCGGGCATGTGTAACCGCGCCTTTAGTAGACAGAGGTTTTGAGGCAAGTAAATTGTTCCATAAATGTAATCTTTTTAGAGTCAATTATTGTGACTGTATACTAAAATTTGACATCAATAATTTTAATCAAGCATTTTTAACTTGAAGTTTCTTGTATAACCTCTGCTTACTTTTTGTCTGTATTTATTATTTTTTGTCTGTATTTATTGTTTATTTTTTTATTTTTCTATTATTAATATTAATATTGATGATTTTTAAAATTGATTGTCCTTGTTAAAAGAGTACTCTTTGTTTAAATCTGTTGTTACTTCATATTTTGCAATTATTTGTCTTTATATTATATGTATTCATTGTCGATAGTATCAATTGCTTGCTTTTGCGATTTCCTTAGTTTATTTGTGCGATAAATGTAGGTTATTTGTAGGGTAGTTATTGATAGGGGTCACTTGAGGCATGCTATGCTTACAGGTACCTACCCGATAGCACTATCGTTAGTGAGTGCTGTACTGTATTTTATATATTATTTTGTAATAGTATAGATATCTTATCAATATTTGTATTTTGTACTATTGTTAATGTCTTGTCATGTTGCTAATTTGATTTTAAATAATATTTTGACATTTAACATGTAGTTTCTTTATTCATGCAGAGTTTAGTAAAATTTACCAGAACGTCCCGGACTTTCCAAACTTGACTAATTCCTTTAACGTGACGATAGTGCGTTGTTATATGTGCGATTAGTTTGCTTGGGAAACAGATTAACTTGCTCATGTAGTAATGTACACCCTATGTGGTGGATTGTGTTCTTTTATTTAATAATTTTCATTTTAGTAAGCGTTGTTTCCACATAGCGATTTTGATAATTTAATTTGACTTTATATTGTCCTTGTCCCAATTTTGGTTTGTTTAGTTTGCAAGTTTTACATTTTAAACCATACTAATTTATCCTATTCCCCCCCCCCCTTTTTTTTGGGAGGGGGGGGGGGACTCAAGAAAGAGACCGAATAGGGACAACACAATAGAAAACAATGAACACACACAAACAAATAAAAATTCACACACATCTAGGTCATCCAGGAGAAGACCCAGAGACCAGGGTCACCAAGGTCTCTCCGGCCCCCGACCACCCATTGAGGTTCCGATCTCAGCAGGCAGACATGCAGCGGAGCCGAAGCCACAAGCCCGCCCACCAAACTACTAATAATCTAATTTATTCATTTCACTCCCAACGACTAACACCTCCCAATGAAATTAACGAAAGCATATGATCCACCCGGGATTCGAACCTGGGTTACCACATACAGATCTTAAAACCCTCAAACCATTACACTATCAAGACAGTTAAAGGTTTAGTACAGGACTATCTATTGCCG
The DNA here is from genome assembly GCA_032716605.1 of Paralithodes platypus. Classification (NCBI taxonomy): domain Eukaryota; kingdom Metazoa; phylum Arthropoda; class Malacostraca; order Decapoda; family Lithodidae; genus Paralithodes; species Paralithodes platypus. The sequence continues at coordinate 768,952 of CM064525.1, forward strand.
GACGCCTTACTCCCCTTAATGAGGGTGGCCATACACAGAAGGCCCCCAAACAGATCTATTCCCTGTAAGAGGGACAACCCGAGCCAGTTTACTGAAGGACTTACAGGATTGACCACTCAATTTAGGATCCGACCGACTCCGAGGCCCTCTATGTATCTATGTACAGTCGCGCGCGGCACTAATAAGTGATGTCTCGGTACCAAGTATGTTTTGATCAACAATTGGTATCAGCAATATCTAAGCTTCATTTCTTCATATCGAGTGAAATATACAAACATGTTCCTTCACTTACCCACCCTATTCAACATCTGACAAACATTAATACAGCACAGAGCAAGCCAAACGTAATGACAGCTGGGACATGACTTATTAGCGCGACCGTACATGACAACGATATAATATCCATTTTATCGAATACTGGATATCAATCTAATCATATACTCAAACCCAACTGCACACTGAATAGCCTAATGTTTCTAAGTGAAATGCAAAGTGACAGCATTACTCACGACTCTGGCTATCCTCTGCAGAGCCAGCTCAATGTAGGTGATCTTCTCCTCAACCGGCAGGTTGTTGAAGGCCCTTTGTGCCTTTCCAGTATGACCTACATGCTTTGCCCAAATCTGTAGGAAGGAAAGAATCAAAGTAGTAGTTGTAGTAGTAGTTGTAGGTTGCTGAAGGCCGTTTGTGCCTTCCCGGTCTGACCTACATGCTTTGCCCTAATCTGTAGGAATGAAAGAATCAATGTAGTGGTAGTAGTACTAGTAGTAGTAATACTAGTTTGTTAAACGGCGGTTTGTACCTTCCCGGTCTGTCCTACATGCTTTTCCCAAATCTGTAGGGAAGGAAAGAATCAATGTAGTGGTGGTAGTAGTAGTAGTAGTAGTTGTAGTAGGGGTGGTAGTAGTAGTAGTAGTAGCCTGGATGAGGTGCCGTCTATCTTTCTCATTGCTCAGATCAGCACTACTATGCCTGCGGGGAATAAGACGGTCTGCACCACAACCAGCGACGGTGGAAGAAGTGGACTACGAAGCAGCAGTGGCAGAGGGTCGCATAGGGAGGCGACTGGATTGAAGTTGCATGGTGTAGAATAGTAATACCTGATGCTTGTAAAATAAAATGTATGAACAATATTAAATAAAAATCAATGTAGTAAAAAAAAGTAGTAGTGGTAGTAGTAGTAGTAGTAGTAGTAGTAGTAGTAGTAGTAGTAGTAGTAGTAGTAGTAGTAGAAGTAGTAATGGTAGTAGGTTGCTGAAGGCCGTTTGTACCTTCCCTGTCTGACCTCATCTAGTAGGTGAATATTTAGAGTTGGGGCATGTACTTAACCCCTTATTGGCGGCGCTCAACTTAAGTCGTGCACCAATTTGCAGCAAGTTAGGATCATTATTAAGGCTTTTAAAGGGTTAAAATAGAGTGCAAATGGCCGGGAGCACAGTGGGCCAGACAGCCGACTCCCAGGGCTTACCGCCGCCCATTAACTCAGGTTCCCTGTGTTCTCGAGAGGCCGGCAGAGTAGCCAGTAGTGAGCATAGCTGGGAAAAATATACCGATATATGCTAAACTCCCATGTTCGTGGCACTACTGCAAGAGAACCACAAGTGCTACGTAGCTCGTTCTGGTCTCATTTTGAAGCTTTTAGTGCCTAGTGTTTTGCTAAATAATTTTGTTTTCATGCAGATGCTTGATTTATCATGCAGGAGGGCCTGAATATGCCCAAATGAGCCCAAAACACCCCGCTAGACAAGGGTTAAGGGGGGTCACCTACTTTTTTCATCTTTCTCTCCTTTTCTCTCTTCCCCTGACTTGTATCCAGTCGGCCCCATTCAGCCAACTGTTTTAAGATGTTTATCCCCATCCAGGTGTTGATTTCTTCCTGGCCAGCGATAGCGAGCCAGCATTGTATGGAGAAATCCGGCTTCGCCGGAGAAATTTTTCTATCGAAAAATTTACATATTTAGCTTGCTGTCAAAACAAAAATATATGTATGCTGGCTCGCTAATGCTCGCCAGGAAAATATTGACACCTGGATGGTGGTAAACGTCTTAAAACAGTAGGTTGAATGGGGCCGAATGGATACAAGCCAAAGAGAGAGGGAGACAAAGATAAAGAAACGAGGTGGGCTTCAGTGCGGGCTGTTATATAAAAATTATGGTCATCACTGCAGCACTTGGCATATGACAATTGCCAAATTTCTGCCTTGAACAAGGGCTGGGAGGCAGGCGATCGAGTCTAAGCAGCGCGGGACCGTCCCCTCCACCGCACCCCGTGTCTGAGCCATCACTAGTGGCAGTGGGAGACATCTCCAACTCCCTTACAGACTTGGGAATTAAAATGTAAAACTTGCAAACTAGCGGAAACCGCTCAAACTGCTAGTTTTTTACCGATTTAGCGTCACATGTGCAATATCGTTGCACGGCAACCAGTGGTTGTACAGACATGATTCAGGTGTCATTGGAAAGGTCTATTCCTCTGCTTTCAAGGATATATAATTGAAATACGTTCTAGCTCTTGTTTATACATGAAAATGTGCAGGGAGTGAAGGTTACTTTTAGTCTAAAATCCCCGTATGGTACAGTGCAGACCAAGCAATTGTCATATGACAAGTGCCGCAACAAAAGTGTTAATTAATTATAATGACAAACTCCCGAGTGTCTTACCACATACGGCCTCTTCTCCTTCTGTGGTAATGTGTGTCTGAAATAAAAACAAACGAATCAGGAAAGATGGCATGGCGTTGATTTTCCTATCTATCTATTTATTCAGGCCCATTCCCTATTTGTTTTTCTTTTCTTTTCTGGGGGTGGCCAATGTTTGGCAAAAATAAAAATAAATTGTAAACAATAAACAAAAGCAAACAACAAAAATATTAGAGCATAGAATTGATTATCACCCTTAGTACTATTACCCATAGAATTGATTATCACCCTTAGTACTATTACCCATAGAATTGATTATCACCCTTAGTACTATTACCCATAGAATTGATTATCACCCTTAGTACTATTACCCATATAATTTAAAATGTAAAACTTGCAAACTAAACAAACCAAAACTGGGACAAAGACAATACAAAGTCAAAACAACTTATCAAAATCGCTATGTGGAAATAACGCTTACTAAAATAAAAATTAATGAAATAAAAGAACACAATCCATATACAGTACATATGAAGGGGATGGGACCAATACTAACTGAGGAGTAGCATTTTGAAAATTTAGTGGGGGGGGGGGGCCCAAATTGGGGTGGGTAGAAGGTGATATGAGGTCTTATAGTCATGTATATGTTGTTATTTCATCATACCATAAATATGAAAGTGATTAATGCATATTTAAAGTGAATATGGCATAAACATGTTTTTGATCTGGCGAGCCAGACGCTCCCCTTAAAATCGACAAACTAATGAGGCTAAACACGAAAGAGAAGGGGTCCCAGAAAAACCTGTTCTTGGTATGCGTGTGTCCCTCCTTAAACTGGTCGATGTAGACTTGCTTCTCGTGGTTCGACAGTTTATTCCACTCCGCACTCACGGCCTTCAGCATGTTCACCTAGGGAGAGGGAAGACAAACTGTTAGAATTGGATGGATCTATCTATCTATCTATCTATCTATATACTTAGGCCCAATCCCCACTTTTCCTTTTTTTTACTGTATTTTTTTTTGGGTGGGTGGGTGGAGGGGGACGACTCAAGACAGGCCAGAATAGGGACACCACAACAGAAAACAATGAACACATAAAAACAAAATACAAATGCACACACATCTATGATTGGTTGATGTACAAATTTAGCTTGAAGGGGGTCTGGGACTCTGGGTGGCCATATATTAGTTTGAAGAAAGTCTGAAAAGGTGTTTTTGTTAGCCTAGGGGACAAACTAACATACTTTATTATTCTATAGTCCAAATTGCCTAATATACAGTTGAGTCGTGTTATGGTGCTATCTTTTTGTAACAAGGCTGGTGTGGTTCCAGATACTGCAGGTGCAAGTGCTGAAGGGGCTCTCTTGAGTCTTGCTGAGGCACGGTTAGCACTATACCAACATCAGCCACAGTGATGACTTTATTGTACTACAGTACACTCGAACTACTGAAAGGCAACCCCGTCTCGTCTGAGCTGTTACAATGCATGTAATGGAAAAATGACGCTAAACCATTGTATGTATGTATGTACAGTACATTGCTAAAAAAATAAAATAACTGCAACAGCCTGCGACCAACATACCTTTCTCTTCTGTAAGTCTGCTTTGCGTTCTGGTGTGAGGTACTCTATCAAAAAACGTGTCAAGGGAAGGGCGCTGCGGGTCTGGAACACCTCAAACTTCTTCCTCGCCACCACTTCTATCTCGTTCACCAGTTGTGTTAGCGGTCTGGGGAAGATGATCCGTATTAATTAAAATTAAAATGTAAAACTTGCAAACTAAACAAACCAAAATTCGGACAAAAAACAATATAAAGGCAAAATAACTTTATCAAAATTGCTATATGGAAACAACGCTTACCAAAATAAAATTATATTACGGTATTACACTATCTATCTATGCAGAGTTTAGTAAAATTTACCAGAACGTCCCGGACTTCCCAAACTGACTAATTCCTTGAACGTGACGATAGTGCGTTGTTATGTGTGCGATTAGTTTGCTTGGGAAAAGATTAACTTGCTCATGTAGTAATGTACACCCTATGTGGTGGATTATGTTCTTTTGTTTCATAAATTTTATTTTAGTAAGCGTTGTTTCCACATAGCGGTTTTGCTTAGTTATTTTGCCTTTATATTGTCTTTGCCCAAGTTTTGGTTTGTTTAGTTTGCAAGTTATACATTTTAATTGATCTATCTACCTATCTATCTATCTGCCACTACTGGCTACGGTACACCACAGGAAGAAGCACTGCACTAGGACATGAGACTGGAACCGCACTTGGTCTTTAACCCAGGATGTGCAACAAGTCTTCTGGAAGGCACGGTATTTAACCCTCTCACATCCGGACGCGATTTTTGAGCCTATTAGGGATACTTTAAATCCTTTGTTACCGTCAGGGGTATCTATAAACCTTTTGTTTGTTTACTTCAACCTCTGCAATTGTCTTTTAGTTAGCTGTGGGCAGAAAACGAATTTTGGAGAGGTAATTATAACAGTGAGAGTAATCTATTTCTTATTGCTAATCTGGCAACCTCTGCGTCCTATGGTCGTGAGAGGGTTAAGCATGTGTAAAAAGAACCTTTTAAGGGGGGTCACCTGCTTTTTTTCTCTCCTGTTCTCTCTTTCCCTGGCTTGTATCCATTCGGCTCCATTCAGCCCATTTATTTGCAGTCCATATATACATATACCGGTATATAAACTACGAACACACGTAATACCCAGAAAAAAATACAAACACACTAATCTATTAAAATGTAAAACTTGCAAAATAAACAACACCAAAACAGGAACGGCACAATATAAAGACAAAAGAATTAATCAAAATTAAAATGTAATACTTGCAAACTAAACAAACCAAAACTGAGACAATACATGATAAAGGTAAACTAACTTATCAAAATCGCTATGTGGAAACAACGCTTACTAAAATAAAAGCCCACAATAGCACAAAAACCCTTACTTAATAACTGTCATCTTTGTCATAATATGGTTGAACTGTTCTTTAATCATCTCTGCAGAATAGTCCCCCACGACAATCTTTCTCCAGTCGAACTTGTTGAGCGTTATGCGGTATCTCTTGTTGTCCTTCCGCGGCAACTGTTCTCGCATCTGGTGCACCAACGACAACACTGATTCTCTTGTCCACGGCGGGACCATTTCTGTGTGGAGGGGAGAAATAATGGTTTTTAACCCCTACTGTACCGGAGGATACAGTCATTAAAGTTCCCCCCAGTCCCAAGCAATGTGGCCAAAATGGCAAGATAAAACAACCTCCCACCTCAAAAGATGAAGGAATACTGGCTCTCCCAGCCTGCAGTGTGTTGGATATAAGCTGAGAAGTGTTTCCAACTCAAGAGCAGTGCTGAAACAGTCGAGGTACCAGGCATTGCCTGATACTGGTAGTTACAAGGAAAGTACATTACTGACGGCTCCCTGCCGTTGCTGGGACTGGGGGCGATTTATCTACTGACGGCTCCCTGCCGTCGCTGGTACAGAAGGGGTTAAGGTTTGGGGTTTGGGCCTGGGTCTTCTCCTGGGCGACCTAGATGTGTGTGAATTTGTGTTTTTTGTTGTGGTGTGTTGTCCCTAATTGGGCTGTCTGGAGTCGGCTATCCGGGTATAATATGTGCTTGAGTATATAGATAGATAGCTAGAAGGCTTAAGGGTAACTAAAATCAAATTTTCAAGGTGCATCTGGGGCATTATGTAAAACTTGCAAAATAAACAAACCAAAACAGGAACAACAAAATATAATGACAAAAGAATTTATGTATGTATCTTATCTATCTACTGTATTTACTCAGGCCCTATCCCCACTTATCCTGTTGTTTTTTTCCCTCTTTTTTTTTTTCTTTGGTGGGGGGGGGGGGGGCCCCCGACTCAAGACAGAGCAAGAACAGGGAAAATACAATACATAACATAAAACAACGAACACACACAGACAAAACACAAATTCACTCACATCTAGGTCACCTAGAAGACCCAGAGACCAGGGTCACCAAGGTCCCTCCAGCACTCCCCCTTTATGTGGAAAAAACGATTTAGCAAAATAGAATTTTGAAATAAAAGTTAAATTTTAACGTATTGCGATTCTGTTCAGCATTTTTTTCTTTTAATTGGTTTGAGTTTTTTCGTCCCTACCTACTTTCAACTCTAGGGGAGGCACTTGTCACAGGCAGCTCTGCCTTTTGTCTCCCTCATCCACATAGAAAAATAAAATAACAATAATTAAAATAAAATAAAATATAACCCACAAGATTTTGGACCAGATAGTCTAGTACTTAACCCTGGCATTAATATATACCATAACAATTAATTAAAATATAAAAATTGAAAACTAACTCAAAATTTACTGTTCAAATTAATATAAAGAACTCATTAAAATGAAAAACTATCGAAACGACAACACACTAAACAAAATCTATAAATGGAAAAATATAATATTCACCTTCGATTTTGACATCCTCTTCAATGTTCATAGGAGGAGCGTCTGAGGATGTATTCCTCTTTTTCTTCTTCTCCCTCTGCGGGGTGCCCTGACTGTCACTGTGAGAGTCCAAGCCTTTCTTCTTTTTACTCTTCGGGGTTTCCTGGCTTGGCGGGGGGCTCGTCTCCCTTCTACTAGACTTATCGGAGGTGGCTTTGTTCTGCTGCGGGGTGCCCAAGCTGTTGTGGCGCACCCTGGCCTGTGGGGTGCTAGGCTCGTCCTGGGTTTTATGTTTCTTGGACTTGTGCGTTGGAGTATCGGTGTCGGATGGACGTTTGTGTGACGGAGAAAATACCTGGGAAATGATACAAAAACATATTAATAAATTTCTATTCAATACCTGTTGAAAAAATAATTAAAAAAAGCTTATTAACCCTCGGAATCCGGGAGGCCTCATATGAGGCAAAATGCATGGCTAAAATCATCATAACACGACAACCACGCGTCGTAGCGATGTCATCTCAACGGCAATCTTCAGACAACAAAAAGTTCTACAATTTGCAAACAAATTTTACTGCTCTAGGTGATCTCAATCAGTATCTACTGAATTATGAAGTTTGCCTGTACCAAAAGGGCCCCGGACACAGTGATCGGGATCATATGAAGCCCACCCGGATTGCGTGGGTTAACCTACTTCAACCAGACAATGATTTTAGTATTACATTAATGGTGAGATAGATGTGTGGTGCCAAACTGCAAGATAGGATATCAAGTGAGGAGCTGAGGAGAAGGTTAGGTATCAAGTGTATCAGTGATGTGATGCGTAACTGCGTACTAGCAGGCTTGGATGGTTGGACATGTGGAGAGGATGGATGAACAAAGCTGGATGAAAAGATACAGGTCCTTGACTCCTTGAATGTGGAGGGAGCTGCACCTACTGTAGGTTAGGTTAAGTAGAGCAGAATAACCAGACCACTGAGCTCCATACGGAACTCTCATAGGCCTGGCGCTGCACCTAGGGGTGGACCAAGAAAGACGTAGGATCGGACTTTGCGGTCTGATCTTAAATTGTCCTTGTCCCAATTTTGGTTTGTTTAGTTTGCAAGTTTTACATTTTAATCAAAGAACCTGACAAGTGAGGCAGCTCTGGAACGCCGCCATTAGGACGTGAGACCAGAACCGCAGATTGTGTGGAGCACTCGGTCTTTAAATTTGTATATGTATGTATGTAACTCAAGAAGCCCGGATGGCCTTATGTGAGGCCTTGGGGAGTTTTCACCGTACAACCAGAATGGCCACAGGTAAGGTATGGCTCAATGTCCAATTAAGCCATAAAACCACTAAAACAGCGCGAGAAAGCTTTGATATCATGGCAGGCAGCCTACCAAACACACAACACCACACACACACAGTCAATCAGTTAGCTGACTTGTGCTTGACACATACCGTAAAGTGGGGTAACTTCGGACTTGGGTCATAACTTCGGACATCGGCGATAATAAGTAATTAGACATTGTCATTATATAATGGAAAATATATATATATTTTTTTTTGTGGGGTCCGGTTAGAGAAATGGCAAAGGAAGAGCATGTAAAAGTCCTAGGGAACTGACATGAGTATATGTACACGAAAAAAATATTATATATGTGACGAAAATATGTACATTTTTCGCTACCCTGCCAAACTTCTATCACCCTGAAGAAATTTGTTTGTATGAATGATGTTGTGACTGATATAATTTTGTAGTAACATTACCAGAGACAACATCCACCAAAGGAAATTTGTTACACTTGTATAACGCTCTAGCTAGAACAGTATCATTTAACCGATTGTGTTTAAAAAAAAAAACATGGTAACTTCGGACATGGAACAAAACAATCGTTTGTTATTATTTTCCCTATGAAAATAATTTATAATACTTGTACATCATTAACATGGTGGTAAAAGATCAAATCATCATTCTCTGAGTCCAAAAACCCATAAAAATATGATACTATGCTAACCGATTTATGTATTTCGGATAATTCTGGATATATAATATATATAAATTAGGAGAGGCATAATTATATCTTGTCCAAAACAAAATTTATCTGACGAAAGAAACACCAACAAATACGTTATACCTATAAAAATGCTCAAATTCATAAGTGTATATGCATTGATATATTATACATACCTATATATTTTCACTAGGCCTAGTTAATTTTAGAGTTATTGATTTGACAGCATTGGTTATTTTTCCTGCTCAATATTTTCTAGGAGTGAGCTCGATGCCTAACGAGAACAGATCCAAACAGAATATATGTTAAACATCGTATATATCCCCTCCTATACTGATTATACAGGCCTAAAAGTATTGACTGTGCATTTTCCACTATAACATCGGACAAGAATAAGCAGCAATAATAAAATCTTCACATAAAATAGTAGGAGCCGAAAAATTAATGAAATAAGGCCACGAACGTAGGTCCGAAGTTCTCCTCCGTTCGTACCAAGTTATCTCAGCTTTCTTGGCAAACCATTTTCCATAAGAAATCACCTATGTCCGAAGTTAGCCATACAAGTCCGAAGTTATCAACTTTTCAAGCAAACTTCGGACATCATTTAGGATAAGGATAGCTCTCTTCTTATGGGGGATAATTTTAGAGGAGGCTTCCTGGATTACGGCGCACTATCACCATACATCACTTGAACCTAGTTAAATCTCTATAATGTGTTTACACTCAGGAGAAATTGTTAAAAAACATCGAAAAATGTTCCGAAGTTACAGCATTTTACGGTACCCCAAGTCAATCAACCGATACTTTTCAGCAGACCGAATCGATGCATGAAAGCAGCGTACAGACATAAAATGGCTACAATGGTGAAATAAATAAATAATAAATATTATCAATAATCTATCTACTGTATCTATATACTCAGGCCCATACCCATATTGCCATAGGCTGTAGCGAGGTTGGTAGAACACTCGCCTGGAAACTGTGAAATAGAGGGTTCGAGTCTCAGGCCAGCCAGTGTGCTATTTGGCAGACGCCAGAGCTGTGGTGGACGGCGGGGGTCTAGCAATCAGTGGCAACTTTTCACTGAAGTCCCTGATCATCAGGGAACCTAGGTGACTGGACAACTCAACCAGTAGACCATTTCAACACGGAGCTCTCAACCAGTACCAAATCAAGCAATACGGTTAGGTTAGTACAGTACTATATTTTGGCACTGGTTTGGTTGGTCTTGGTTGAAATGGTCTACTGGTCGAGATGTTCGGGAACCGGGAACCCACTCTAGCCCAGCATCAATAGTTGAACAAGTGTCTTCAAAGCTTAAGTCATAGGCGTCAGTATGTCGGCCTGCGCTTACAGACGATTCCTTTGCCAGTCACCAAAACTATCTTATTTTTTTTTACTATTAACCCTTCTTGCCCGGGCTCGCCATCTTAAGGACATTATTGAGAGCCCGGGGGATATGGCCGAAAAACGTTGTAATAGGCTAGCCGTATTCTTTGTTATTTTAACTGCTAAAGAATTCGCAACACATCTCAAAAACGTAGTCCTGTTTCATATCTGTAACCTGGCATTAAGTAGAGCTCTCTAGTTCAACTGGTTCATTGTGTGATGAACGATTTCCGTAGAGAGAGATTCGATGCGATGTTAGCAATATCGAACATTTTGCAGACACTAATCTCGTCATAACCATACAACAACATTGATCCTACGTCTCCTTCTTGTTTTCGGAGGTGCGGTGTCGCAAAGACAGGCTTTGTTTACATGCATCGGACGCACGGCTTTTTCTTCTAAACACGCTTTTGGGGGGGGACTCTATATAAGCTTTCAAGCTTATGGATTTTAAAATGACACCCGGGCTCCTGCCCATCTTCCGCGGTGTCATTTTAAAATGACAACCGGGCAGGAAGGGTTAAACCTGAACCCGTGATGTGCAATGTTAGATGCATATGTTGCGGTAAAGTAGCTAAATTGATCACTTGTGAGTTTCGTTCTATAAGGAAGTTGGAGCTGTAGACATCGATATTTAGCAGAATTACCAGCTAAAATATGGTTGTAGTACATCTATGAATATATAAAACCCAATTCAACATATTTTTTATCCATCAGAAACCTTGATTATTATTGTATCATTATCTAATATCGATGTTTACAGCTCCAACTTCCTTATAGACTGAAACTCGCAAGTGGTCAATTGTCAACACTGAGAGCTTTGCCAAACCACTCACCTCATTTTGCACCTCTTCCATATGTTTCTTATTATTATTACTGGGGGAGTCGGTGTGATCGCTGTCCCTCCTGGGCGAAAGGTTTTAACTGCCCCAGAAACTTTTCCCTGCCCTCTCGCTCCTTCCTCTTATTCTTCTTCTTCTTGGGCGAGTTTACAGGATTGTTTACCTCCCCCTGCGATGTGGAAGGTGATTCGTGGTTTTTATTCTTCTTCTTAAGCAAATTTACTTGATCAGTTTCCTCCTCCTGCGAGTTTAAAGGTGTTCCGTGATCTTTGTTGTTCTTCTTTTTCTTCTTGGATGGGGTGGTCATGCCGACACATTCTTCCGCGAGCAGTCTCCTCGGCAGTTCTTCATCATTGACCTTGCTGCTCAACACGGAGACTGGAACAAATATATAATCAGGGTGTCAAACCGGAGCAATTTTGTTTGAAGACATGAATTAATACGCCTATGAGAAGAAATATAAGAATATTAATATTGAATTGCAATGTTTTGGCCACTTTATCACTTCCAAAGACATAATTTGAACTACTGTATATTCATACTTGTTTTCACCAACTAACTAATTAATTTACAAATAAACCCAACTAATGAAATCAATGAAAGTTGTTGTTGTTGTTGTTGTTCCTCAAGCTGCCTGGCCGAACAGCCCCAAGGCCCCGAATAAGGCCAAGTAATGAAAGTAATGAATACATGTGGTACTCCAAGGACTCGAACCTAGGATATTCACACCAAAATTCTGCACACTAAGCATTAGGCTATCAAGACAGTTAAATGTTTATGCAGGAGCCTAACATATATTATGCATTCTCAAATACTGCATATTAATCTTAGCCTGTACATATACCCATAATTTTAGCTTTGCATATACAATACAATACAGTAATAGACTAAAAATATTAGGTTCGGCTTTTGCTTGATACACTGAATGGTATCGCTAGTAAGTCATGTCTCAGCTGCCATTACGTTTGGCTTTCTCTGTGTTGTATTAATGTCTGCCAGATGTTGAATACAGTGAGTAAGTGTAGGATCATGTTTGTATACCTCACTCGGAATGAAGAAATAAAGTTTAGATAGTGCTGATACCAATTATTATTGGTGCCGAAACATCACTTATTTGGCCGATTGTACAGATGTTTAGGCAATCTCCTCGCACCCCTTGCCTCTGTTTCTATCTATCTATCTATTGCCTGACGCCGTGATCCCCGAAGGGTTGGCCACGAACGAACCGCCCCTGTTTCGTCTGACAGTAAAATAGGTCTGTGGCTAATCTCTTCTCATTGAACTTCACTTAGAAAAATAGGTCTGTGGCAAGGTAAAATAGGGCCAAGTTCCCTCATCCCATAACCCTTTCTGTACCGGCTAGCTACGTCTTCTTAACTCTATTCTGGCTACCTATTAGGACAATTTGTGTGCAGTTTAAAAAGGGCCTTTACCAATTGACAGGTTCGAAGTATCTCTCTTAAACCCCATTTTACTACCACCAGATTCTTCTTAAACGGCACAAAAATTGTATAAACTTAGTTACAATGAATATCGAAATGACGTATCCGGTAAAGAAGGGGGTCAATAAAAAAAAAAAAAAAAAAAAAAAAATGAAGTATTTAATTACAGGTGGATGAGACTCGTTAGCCTTGGTTAGTAACCCATCTAGGGGAGATAACCTTATATAAATCCGGGCGAATGGGACTCGTCAGCCTTGGTCGGATCAAGCCTTTCTAGGGGAGTAAACCTTATACAGGTACAAAAATTTGTATTGCTTACCCTTAGGGTGAAGCAGGTTTAGTGGAGATGTGATTAGAGCCCCTCACAACATCTGTAGAAAAATAGTGCTAAAAAATACA
>CM064525.1:782187-817187 GCA_032716605.1 Paralithodes platypus
CAAAGAGTAGTAGTTCTAGGGATAAATGAATTTTGATAAGCAAAGTTCTGCATTGTGGAGAGAAAGTGTAAATTCATGGGCGCTCTCAGCTGCCCTAGTTCTACGGGGAAAGATGTGAGAGGCGGCACAATTGACGCAAGTTCCTCGGAACAATTGCTGTGAAAATATCTGTAGAAATAATGCAAGGGATGCAACGTCTTCGTATGGATATGTAGAAGGTCCTGTGTGATTGCAGGTTTATTGATTACTCTAATAGCTTTATTTTGAATTTTGTCCAACTGCCTCAATGCAACCATTCCACTTCCACTCCACAGAGGTGAACAGTAATCCATCTGAGAACGCACATGACTTTTATATATTATAACCAAAAGGTGCGGTCAATCAGCAACGATTCTTCTACTTCCACAGATCACCCCCCTAAACCTAACAAAATCGTCCATAATAACCAGAATAAAATAAAAGAAGGCGTCATGATATACATAAAGGGTTAACCCATTAAGTACCGCTGACGTCCTTTCTGTCATATTCTGGCAACTATGAGACGATTATATTCAGCAAAGGAAGGACGTCTAGCAATTAACAGGCTACAGACTAACTAAATTAATCCTTTTAGCTACCATATCTCCTTCCCAAGCTTCATAAAACACGTCTAAATGTAGCTGAAATCAATGAAATAACACGTCGCCGGTACTGAAGGGGTTAAACAAAACAAGTTGGCGCACTTATTCGGATAGAAGGACCGGAAGTTTGGGTCCTGATTGTGAACAAGAACAATTAAGGGGAGGTGGTTGGCTTTTCTGGATCCCCTTCTCTCTCACGTTTAGCCCCATTAGTTTTCATATTTTAAGACGTTCGGACCATTAGTTTAGCGATTTTAAGACTTTTCGCCCCATATCTTTGTCAATATTATGACTTCTCGTGTCATTAAGGAGGGACAGGCGTTCGGCCGGTAATTTTCTCTACCGAAAAATGTACAACTATATCTAGAAGGGGGATCTTGAGGAGTTTGTTTTAAAGGTTTGATGGAGGTCTAGGGAGGAAACTAACAAAAAAATAATAAATACATGAAAAGATCGACCCCAAAATATACCCTTCCCCTTTAAATGAGGTAAGCGCCAGGTGCCTCTGTCTAGCCTCAACATTATCCCATCCTCTCTGCCTACCCCTTGTCCTTATTCTGACTCAGCCTTCCTAGCCTCTTATTACTTATTTACTTCTAGCCCTCGTTGAGAGAGAGAGAGAGAGAGAGAGAGAGAGAGAGAGAGAGAGAGAGAGAGAGAGAGAGAGAGAGAGAGAGAGAGAGAGAGAGAGAGAGAGAGAGAGAGAGAGAGCGAGAGAGAGAGAGAGAGAGAGAAGAGAGCGAGCGAGAGAGAGCGAGCGAGAAAGAGATAGACAGAGAGAGAGGGAGATGAGAGAGAGTAGAGAGAAATGTGTGTGTTGAGAGAGAGATAGAGAGTGTGTGTGAGAGAGAGAGGAGAGATGTGTGTGTGTGTGGAGTGGGTGATTGAGGAGGTATGTAAGTAGAGGAAACAAAAAGAGAGAGTGAGAGTGAGAGTGAGAGGAGAGAGAGAGAGAGGAGAGCGAGGCGAGAGCGAGAGCGAGAGCGAGAGCGAGGAGCGAGAGCGACGAGACGGAGAGAGAGAGGCAGAAAGAGGGAGGGGGAGGGGAGGGGGCGCCGACCCTCATTATGGGGTCCTTTGTTGCAGTAAATTACCCCTGTATCAGACCATAACAACAGAAGTACAGGGGAGATGGATATATGAATGAAGAGGGGAGGGAGATGGGGGGGGGTGAAATGGGTTAGCAATCTGATGGGGTGAGGGAGGAAATTAATAAGACAGGGAGGGAGGAGAATGGGGAAGGGGTGTGGGAGGACAACATGGGGAAGGGTGTTTTGTAGGGGACAACAAATAGGGAAGGGGTTGTGGGGGACAACATGGGGACAGGGTTGTGAGGGGGGGACCAACATAGGAAGGGGGGTGGGGGACAAACATGTGGGAAGGGGTGTGGGGGACAACATAGGGAAGGGTGTGTGGGGGACAACATGGGGGAAAGGGGTGTGGGGGACAACATGGGACAAGGGGTGGGGGGAAGACAAACATAGGGAAGGGGGGGGGGGACAAATGGGAAGGTGTGTGTGGGAGACCAACATGGGAGGTGTAGGGGGACAAATAGGGAATGGGTGTGGGGGACACATGGGGAAGGGGTAGTGGGGACAAATGGGAAGGGGTTGTAGGGGACAACATAGGGGAAGGGTGTGTGGGGACAATCATGGGGAAGGGGTGTGGGGGACAACATAGGAAGGGTGTGGGGGACAAACCTGGGCAGGAGGTGTGGGGGACAACATAGGGAAGGGGTGTGGGGGGGGGGACAACAATGGGGAAGGGGTGTGGGGGCGTTAACATAGGGAACGGGGTGTGGGGGACAACATGGGGAAGGGGTGTGGGGGGACAACATAGGGAAGGGGTGTGGGGGACAACATGGGTGAAGGGGTCGTGGGGGACAACATGGGGAAGGGGTGTGGGGGGGCCACAACATGGGGAAGGGGTATGTGTGGGGACAACATGGGGATAGAGGTGTGGGGGGACAACATAGGGAAGGGGTGTGGGGGACACACATAGGTGAAGGGCCCCGTTTGCGGGGACAACATGGGGAAGGGGTGTGGGGGACAACATGGGGAAGGGGTGTGGGAGACAACATGGGGGAAGGGGATTTGTTGGGGACAACATGGGGAAGGGGTGTGGGGGACAACATGGGTGAAGGGGTGTGTGGGGTGATAACATGGGGAAGGGAGTGTGGGGGACAAACATAGGGAAGGGGTGTTGGGTGTGACAACATGGGGAAGGGGTCTGTGGGGGACAACATAGGGAAGGGGTTTGTGGGGGATAACATGGGGAAGGGGTTGTGGGGGGACAACATAGGGAAGGGGTGTGGGGGGACCAACATGGGGAAGGGGTGTGGGGGACAAACATAGGGAATGGGTGTGGGGGGAAAACATGGGGAAGGGGGGTGGGGGACAAACATAGGGAAGGTTGTGGGGGATAACATGGGGAAGGGGTGTGGGGGACAACATAGGGAAGGGTGTGTGGGACAACATGGGAAGGGGTGCGGTGGGCGGACAACATAGGGAAGGGGTCTTTGTGGGGGACAAACATGGGGGAAGGAGGTTGTGGGGGACACCATTATGGAAGGGGGGTGGGGAGAAGATGGAAAAGCGGAGAATGGGGATGGGAAAGGGGGGGGCAGGAAAAAGATAGGGATGGGGAAGAGAAGAACAATTAAAGAGATTATTATAGATAAGATTACATACGGATAACTATAGCACACATTATCCTTAATAAGCTGTATAGAATCATGAGCAAGTGGCAATAGATTACATACGGATAACTATAGCACACATTATCCTTAATAAGCTGTATAGAATCATGAGCAAGTGGCAATAGATTACATACGGATAACTATAGCACACATTATCCTTAATAAGCTGTATAGAATCATGAGCAAATGGCAATATATAAAATACATTTTATTTTTCTTCTATGTGAATGAGGGAGACAAAAGGCATAACTGCCTGCAGTGAGTGCCTCCCCCAGATTTTATTGACTGTAAATTCGATTCAATATTGTTGCTAAGAAGGTAAGACATAACTGACTGGGAGGGGAGGGGAGGGGGTAAGGCTGGGGGGAGGGGGGGAAGTCGACTTAAATGATGGAGGGGGTGGCGATTAAATGGCTCTGAGAAAGGGGGGGGGGGTAATAATAGAAGGGGGGGAAGAAGACGTAATATTATAAATGGGGATAGACAATTAAATAATGGGGGTAATGAGAGGGAGGTGGAAAGAAGAAGGGGAGTAAGGTGGGATGGGAGGTAAGCATAATAGAAAGCAACACACCCACGGACACATGTGGGGTCTCACCTCTTATATTTGGAATCCCATTACACCATCAGACAGTACACTAGGACCATATGGCTGGGAAAGTGTAGCTAGCAGAGAAGGGGTATTGTAGATAGAGATAGCTGTTGGAATGGCTTTGGTATGTGTTTTATTAGTGTGTATACGTCGTCGATATGTCCCCCGACTGGGTGCGAACATGATATACATGCTAGGACGTACTACCACACCCACTAAATGTCCGCCTTGGCTGCAGTCGAACCCAGGTCAAGCAGATTCACACGTGAGCGTGCTCTCCACTCGACTGCCGCGGCACCTGTATAACAGCTAATACATTTCCTCTATTGGTTTGACCTATTGGGTCCGAGGGGGTCTTTTTGGACCTCCCCTGCTTCGATCCATTAGTTTACAGATTTTAAGACGTGTTACCTAACTAGTGTGGCGAAAGTACTACGTTTTATTCCTTTAAGATGTCTATTTGTTCTGGTCGAGCGATAGAGAGCCTGTTACTTTGAAGAAATCGGCCGTTGGCCAGGACAGTTTTATATAAAAAAAAATACAAATTTAACACGAAGGGGGTCTGGGTGGGCACTTTTTAGTCTTGGAAGGTGTTTTTATAAAGTCTAGGGGACAACCTATAATAAATTGCTCGAAAATGGCAAAAACAAGGAAAATCTTCAATAATAATTAAACAAAATATGCCAATAACCCACAATACGTCAGCTGAGATGGTGTTAATAGAGATACTCCTAAACCACACCTGGACAAACCTTGAATATAAAGTGTTTCCTTATGTATGTCTAGAATATTTGTTCACTTATAACAAAAGATATAACCCAAGTTGAAATGACTGAGGTGGTACACGACTTTAGACCGTGGTGTAGAGTTACCCACATTAATATGAATACACTCTGGGAGATAATGTATGCAAGGAAAATTAGTACGGTTAAATTTTAAGCGTATTTGTTTATGCAGTGATTAGTTAACACGATAAATTGACAGTTTTATAGGAACATTTTCATATAAGTCAATCACACTATTTTTACTATCGTACACTTAATTACTGAGTGTCTACAAATTCCTGTGGCCGACTGTACATAGAAGGAACAAATGGGACCTGAGGCACTGAGGATGGAGCCCCTGGGAAAGCCACACAACAATTACAAGGGGAAAGGAAGTTAATTAAATTAATTAAATGAGAACAACGAAAAAGAACGAGGGGTTTTAAAAGGAACGAGGGTGGATTATAAGTAAGGGATACAGACAAAGGTAAGGACACATAGTAATTATAATATAGATGTACAATGAAAACAAAATATTTAAACAAAATTAAAGGCAACAGTAAGGAAACATGTAAGTATAATAAAGATATACAATGAACACAAAAATAACCTGTTAAGACAAAAGTAATGAAACAGTAATTAAAATAGACAAGAACAGTGAACACAGATATAGTCAAAATGAGGAAACATAGTACTTAAAATAGAGGCGACTAAGAAAGGGAAATACAAAAGGGCATGGGAAAAGAGTAAAACAAATACAATAACTAAATAGAGATAGTCAAGAAAAGGGAAAGGGGAGAACATTAAATTAAAACTAACTTACAATTAAATGGAAACAAAGAGAAAGGAACCAACAAATATTAATACAATATGTTAAAAAACACAATTAAAGAAAAGGGAACAATAAGATAAAATTAAGGGGAGAGGGGTCGGTTTTCTGGACCACTTTCTCCCTCATGTTTAGCCCCATTAGTTTTCAGATGTTAAGATGTTTGCCCCATTAGTTAGTCGATTTTAAGATCTTTCGCCCTATTTCTTCGTCAATATTTAGACCTTTCGTGCTATTTAGGTGTCGATGTTTTCCCTGGCGAACGATAGTGAGCCTGTAATGTTGGAAGAACCGGCCTTCGGCCAGGACATTTTTCTACCGAAAAATGTACAAATTAATCTAGAAGGGGGATCTAATGGATGTTTTATTTTAAATTTGATGGAGGTCTAGAGAGGAAACTAGAAAAATAATTAATACATGCAAAAATCTCCCAAAAAGTGAACCATCCCCTCTTAATGACATTAGATTACAAATGAAGAAGGGAGAAAGGCGTGGAAACGGTGCAAGATACGGGATAAAAAGTCTTGCAGAAGAGAAATGTGACGATGATGATTGTTGCGGAAGTAATAGTTGGGGTAAAAGGGGAGAGGAAGGGGAAAAACTCTAGCTATTCATAAGTCCCTACAATCATACACTTCACCGCTGCCATCAGGGTTACACAGAGTTACATACATACACGAGCTACACAGGCCCCAGTGGTCTCGGCGATGCAGTCAGGACTCAATTTTAAAATAAACACACACTTTACGCTTTATCCCTATGGTCATGCGCAGGATAATTAGAAGGCACTAAACTTAAGGGGGGGTGACTTGCTTTTTGTTATTTCTGTCCTTTTCTCTCTTTCTCTGGCTTGTATCCATTCGGCCCCATTCAGCCAACTAGTTTAGATGTTTATCCCCATCTAGGTGTCGATTTCTTCCTGGCGAGCGATAGCGAGCCAACATTATATGAAGAAATCCGGCTTCGCCGGAGAAATTTTTCTATCGAAAAATGTAAAAATTTAGCCTGCTGTCAAACAAAAATAAAAAATATGATGGCTCGCTATCGCTCACCAGTAAAAATTTTACACCTGGATGGGGATAAACGTCTTAAAACAGTAGGCTGAATGGGGCCAAATAGATACAAGCCAGAGAAAGATAGAAAAGGACAGAACAAAAACAGGTCACCCCCCTTAAATAAGAACAGTACAGCAAGAAAGAAAACACTCTTCCCACCCTTTTATTCCTCCTACTACAAAGTCGGCATGGAAATCAAAGTGAGAGCAACCGATACCCCAGCTGCCCACAGGACAAAGTCACTGGGAAGGTAATGGTACAGTTTTGTATAAATAAGGAACACATTATTATAATAGGTTAGCCTAATGGGTTAGTATTATAAAAAATACTCTTCTTAAGCTTTATCCAATATTATAGAGGAAGTTAGAATATATATAGAATAGTACATGTGAATCCAAGGGTGAATACTACAGACCTCACAGACAGGCACAGGTACTTAGAATAACAACTGCATAGTGTGGGTGCTATGAATTATATAGTTACGTTGTGATATATGCTCCCCCCAACGCCCCGTATAACATGCTGCCCAAGAATAACCCTCTGTGAGTATCTCTTAGAACGGAACAGCACGGACATACGAGTGAAATGACCCGTAACTCTTGAGTCTCCTGATCGACAACCTTATATAGCTCTTGTTCTCTTCAAACATTCCCTCATCAAACTCTCATCAGGTTCCTCGAGGCTTTAAAGACGTTATGGCCTCTGTCGCCAGTCACCCCTCCCACGCAGTTTCACCCCACCCCAGGGCTCAGTCGTCCCCCTCTTCAGTGTTGTGGCTCTAAATATGATGATATATGTCCATTTCCGACACCCACTCTCTTACGTATTCCCATCATGTTTCGGGTTTAGCTGTACCAATCCTCAATGATGTGACTCTTAAATACACAGTGCTATTGTATACTTTATAAGTGTATATTGTTGTGGTACTGTATATTGTTATGCTACTGTATATTTAATATGTATATATTGTTATGCTACTGTATATTTAATATGTATATATTGTTGTGGTACTGTATATTTAATATGTATATATTGTTGTGGTACTGTATATTGTATATGTATATATTGTTGTGGTACTGTATATTGTATATGTATGTGTATATTGTTGTGCTACTGTATATTGTATATGTATATATTGTTGTGGTACTGTATATTGTATATGTATATATTGTTGTGGTACTGTATATTGTATATGTATATATTGTTGTGGTACTGTATATTGTATATGTATATATTGTTGTGGTACTGTATATTGTATATGCATATAATGTTGTGGTACTGTATATTGTAATGTATATATTGTTGTGGTACTGTATATGTATATGTATATTGTTGTGGTACTGTATATTGTATAGTATATATTGTTGTGGTACTGTATATTGTATATGGATATATTGTTGTGGTACTGTATAGTGTATGTATATATTGTTGTGGTACTGTATATTGTATATGTATATATTGTTGTTGTGCTGTATATTGTATATGTATATATTGTTGTGGTACTGCTATTGTATATGTCTATATTGTTGTGGTACTGTATGTATATGTAGATATTGTTGTGGTACTGTATATTGTATGTCTGTATCTGTATGTTGTATGTGTACTGTATATTTGTTGTGGTACTGTATTGTATATGTATATATTGTTGTGCTACTGTATTGTCTCTGTATATGTTGTGGTGTCTCTTATATGTATATATTGTTGTGCTCCGTTATTGTTATGTATAGTGTTGTTTATAATTTGTATGTATTGTTGCTCCTCTCTTAGGCATAAATGTTATGTTCGTATTTCATTCTATCAGCAGTCTCATCACACCCCGAGGCTCAGTTGTTCCTATCCTCAATACAATGTACTGGCTCTCATGACAATGACATTATGCTCTCTTGACCAGCTGATTATTTTCAACCAGTCACACCTTAAGTCAGGTTCAATTGTTCCCCTCTTCAATTGTTTCCATAAGGATAACACTGTCTATTAGGTTTTCTTATATAGCTCACATTCATTATTCGTCTCTTTAGTTGTTCCTCTCTATACTGTGGCTCATAAAAGGATGGTGTATTAGGTTCTTTCTGACAAACTCTGCACATCGTTCTGGCCGAGAACAGCCCCTTCCTCACTATTCACTCTTAGTCCAATCTAACTCCAGGATCACATGTCCATCTTTTAATATAGTGGCCTATTGTGATAGGGCAACATTGTAGTTGGCACTAACAATAGCATATACAGTATATATATAGAATACCGGTATATATATATATGATATATATATATATATATATATAGTGTGTGTGTGTGTGTGTGTGTGTGTGTGTGTGTGTGTGTGTGTGTGTGTGTGTGTGTGTGTGTGTGTGTGTGTGTGTGTGTGTGTGTGTGGAGGGGGGTGGGGGGGGGGGGATGTACTCTACTGACAGTACAAAGCAAATATCGATGTTTATATATATTATCTGTAATTGGTAAATCAAAGGTGAAGGACCCTGGTATGTGATCCCGCCCAAGGCCAATACCACCATCATTACCACCACTATCACCGTTACTACCACCATTATCACCAATACTACCACCACTACCATAATTCCCACTACCATCACCATCATTACCACCACTACCATAATTACCATCACCATCATTACCACCACTATCACCGTTACTACCTCCATTATCACCAATACTACCACCATTCCTTCTTGTTTCTCCTACACTTGCCCTTATATATTTTGTTCTCTTCACCTTCACCCTCCTCCTCCTCCTCTACTTCTTCTCCTTCATTGTTTCCACCATGATTGTATTGTGAGTAAAGTGGACTGATGGAGCGTGTCATAAAGCAAACAACCACCAATCACAGAGAACCATTACAGCACAGGACAATTACAGAAGGTGTCAACGACTCCTACAAGTTGTAGCACCCTCTTATTACACAGGGCATAATATCCACTATAATGATGCCTGATCGAAATGTGTACTGTATTGGACTTTCCAGTACATATTCAGTATATATATATATATCGGTATATATAGTATATATATATTCGTTTCATTTAATATTTCATATTTTGATGACTTACAATTCTTCATGTAAAATATAAGCAAATAATCAGTAAATTGTAGATTGACTTTATAGTTCCAATAAATAAATAAATATATAATTTAGTTTGTGGTGCATACCCATGCGCAGTATACAGAAAATGGGTGGGCCCGAACTCAATACAGTGTAGCGTCTGCCGCTATTGTGTATACCACAGTAAGAAGCGCTGCACTAGAATAAAGGGACCTCTACCGAGGAAGACGTCCGCAATTGAGAAATGTGTATGCATAGTATGCAAAGGTGAGCTTTGTGTTCAATGACCGGCTCGAGAGTGTTAACTTTAGCAATGAGGCACTGGAGATGGTGGACAAGTTTTGCTACTTGGGAAATACCATCTCTGCCTGTGGTGGGGCTGAGGCCGCCACTATCGCCAGCATAAGATGCGGCTGGGGAAAGTTTAGAGAACTGTTGCCACTACTTACCATGAGAAAACTCCCTGTCCCCTTGAAGGGAAAGGTGCGTGCTTCATGCGTTAGAAGTGCAATGACATATGCTTCAGAAACGTGGCCTGTCAAAGCGGATGATATCAACAGAAAGGAACGCAATGGGATGAAAATGGTGAGATGGATGTGCGGTGCCAAACTACACAATAGGATATCAAGTGAAGAGCTAAGGAGAAGGCTAGGTATCAAGAGTATCAGTGATGAGATACGTTTTTTTTTTTTTTTTTTTTTTAAGAGACAATGAACGGAGGAAGGAAAAACACAGATAAAACAAAAAGGTCCATGTGCCTAAAGGCATCCTCCATTCATAAAATGTTTGTAACAACTGGATTTAAACATTTGTTGATTGTAAGTTTGTGGAAAGCATTCAGAGGGAAGTGAATTCCAAAGAGTAGTAGCTCTGGGGATAAATGAATTCTGATAAGCAGAAGTTCTGCATTGTGGAGGAGAAAGTGTAAATTCATGGGCGCTCTCAGCTGCCCTAGTTCTACGGGAAAGATGTGGAGAGGCGGCACAATTGAAGCAAGTCCCTCGGAACAATTGCTGTGAAAATATCTGTAGAATAATGCAAGGGATGCAACGTTTCTTCGTATGGCTAATGTAGGAAGGTCCTGTGTGACTGCAGGGTTATTGATTAATCTAATAGCCTTTATTTTGAATTTTGTCCAACTGCCTCAATGCAACCACTCCACTTCCACCCCAAAGAGGTGAACAGTAATCCATCTGAGAGCGCACATGACTTTTATATATTACGGCCAACTGCTCGTCAGTGAAGAATTCTCGAACTCTGTACAGGAGTCCCAGTTTTTTAGAGGCATTCTTAGCAATGCTTCTAACATAATGTGTCCAGCTCAAGTTAGTAGTTAATGTTACACCGAGAATGTCAATACTAGGGGAAGTGGGAATATTTACATCATTAAAAAATATATGGGAGTCAGTGAGTTCTGTCGGTTAGAAAATTGAATGTACTTGGTTTTCTGTGCATTAAAGGAAACTAGATTCTCTTGTCCCCATTCATTAATTCTAGAAAGGTCCTGGTTCAGAGAAATTGCAGTGTTTTATTTTTGAATTTATAAGATCGGGTTGGCTGAAAGAATTGGTAATGTGAAGGAACTGTGGAGTGTTGAGTCATCTGCGTAGGAATGTATTGGATTATGAGTGGTAGATATGAGATCATGATATGAATGAGGAACAGAGTTGGGGCCAAAACTGATCCCTGGGAAACACCAGCATTTATTGAGTGAAATTGA
This sequence comes from Paralithodes platypus, assembly GCA_032716605.1. Lineage (NCBI taxonomy): Eukaryota > Metazoa > Arthropoda > Malacostraca > Decapoda > Lithodidae > Paralithodes > Paralithodes platypus. Next base: position 793,521 of record CM064525.1, read on the forward strand.
GAATAAAGGCCATCTACCATTACACGTATTTTTCTGTTATGAAGATAAGAAGAAATTAGTGGAACTAATGATGCAAGGCCGTAGTGTGACATCTTCGACAAAAGGATTGATGCCAGACTCTATCAAATGCCTTTGATATATCCAGTGCTATTGTATGTGTTTCACCATGTTGGTCTGTAGCTTGGTTGATTTGATGCGTAAGAAGGCAAAGAATGTCTGCAGTTGATCGACATCGTCTAAAACCATATTGCCTATCACTGATTAATTTATTATTCTCCAGATGCTTAATTATGTGATTATTTAATATAATTTCAAAAACGTGCCCAAGAGTGGAAGTTTAGCTATTGGTCTGTAGTTTGATGGATCTGAAGAGGCACCTTTTTTAGGAACTGGATGGATGTTTGCTTCTTTCCAGGGTACTGGGAAGCATGAGGCATGAGTACAACAGACGGAAAAATTTTGCCAATACAGGAGCGAGCACCAAGGAGCAATTCTTAAGTACTATTGGAGGAATTTCATCTGGACCAGGAGCCTTATCTACTGAGAGATTCTGCAAAATAGTTTTGACATGTCTGGTGTGGATCTTAAGTGAGGGAATTTCAGGTGAATTAAAATTAAGTACAGGGACATCTTGATTTATTTCATCTAAGGTTGAGTTGGTGGAGAAAATATCTGCAAGAAGGTTAGCTTTACCTCGTGGGTCACTTACAAGATTGCCAGTCGGAGATTTTAATGGTGGAATGGATGAAGCAGTAGTGAAGTTGGATTTACGTACTAGCAGGCTTGGATGGTTTGGACATGTGGATAGGATGGATGAACTAAGTTGGGTGAAAAGGTGCACTTCCATGAACGTGGAGGGAGCTGCACCAAAGGGAAACCCAAGAAAGACGTGGGATCAGACCTTACGGTCTGATCTATAATCAGAGAACCTGACAAGTGAGGCAGCTCTGAATAGGGCTGCCTGGAACGCCGCCATTAGGACATGAGACCGGAACACCACTTCCTGTGTATGTATTGTATATATGTATGTATGTACTCAAATGAAAGATATGAGTGAGAAAACCTGGTGGCAGACAATATGAGTGATTATTAATGGGATTAGTGGGAAGTGAGGCCCCAACAATACCTGGCCAGACAATGGGAGGATGGGGAGAACAAGGAACACAATTTAAAAAACCGTAAATCAGTTGGTCGGCGACAAGCAGGAGTGAAATGCTTAACCCTTTAAATTAAAGGACCTGCCCCCTTTACAGATACCTATAAACAAGTGAATTCGGCTTAGGAAGCACCTCTTAAAGGAAAATTATAATATATAGTATATCTATACAGTATATTACAAAATACTAATACTAATAATAATAACAATAATACCAATAATAATAATTATTATTATTGCTGTTGTCGCTGTAAATCATGTAATATACTCAATGTTATTCAAAATATTTATTATCGAACTTACGATGGCCATTTTGGAGTCAAATGGTGAAGGTAGTGCTGACAGCCAGTAGAGAAAAACATATAATAACCTACAATATGACTAATAGGAAAGAGAGACGTACAGTTCACAACAATTATATCAAGTGGCATTGCTTTACCTAATTTAGTCGGGTAGGTACGAAATATTTAAGTAAATAAATAAATACACACACACACACACAAGTCGAAATGTAGCCAACATAATTATTGCCAATAAATTCCTACATCACTTTGTAATCCAATTGTCTATAACAAGTAGATTGACCCACCCGAGTCATACCCCTTTAAGCCTAACCTATTATGTTCTCATACCTAATCATGTTCATTAAGCCTTTCACTCGAGAGGTTTTTCCCAAGCTGAATACAATCGTTTGAGTTTGTCATCAGATTGATGGGATTTACATGAAATGTGTTCATCCGGAGCTTTCAATTATGTTATAGAGTGATCTTTAATTACGACTAATTGACTAGAGCCGTGGTGGTCGAGTGGTGAGCACGCTCACGTGTGAATCTGCAAGACCCGGGATCGAATCCCTGCCACGGCGGACATTTAGTGGGTGTGGTACGACATGAAGGTACTGACCAAATTTCACCAACAAACATCAGTTCATTATTATCATTCTGAGAGACAAACATCTTCACAGAAGTGATTACAAAACCACTGTATACTCAAACTTAGCAGCGGCGTGTCGAGTAAGCTTTACAAAGGTGTGTAGCTACAAGCACAAAATATCAAAGTAATCCAAATCTGCATAATGAGGCTTCAATCGAGTAGTTTAATGAAATGCAAGCTTAATTGTCAACAAATCCACCACAGTAGGCTATAATAGGAAGCTTAATTTACTCTGGCTTCGTGCAGGACTGAATGCAGGCCGGAAGATTCACTACACCACCTATATAGAAATAATACAAAATCTGACAGGACTGAATGCAGGCTGGCATATTCACTACACACCACCTATATAGAAATAATACAAATCTGACAGGACTGAATGCAGGCCGGAAGATTCTCTACACCACCTATATAGAAATAATACAAAATCTGACAGGACTGAATGCAGGCTGGAAGATTCTCTACACCACCTACATAGAAATAATACAAAATCTGACAGTATCCTAAGAGAAACTTCCGTATCATCTAGTTCACACTTCACCAGGTTTTACAGCAGCCTATTACCTACAACACCAACAACACAACCAACACAGTTATTCCAAGAAGAGTGCAGCCAAATTGGAGCGAGGATGACAGGCCGTTATGAGAGTATAGGTTGGTGGGAGGGAAGAGGAGGGAGGGGGAAGAGGAACGGTTTGCAAGTTCCTGAGCGGCGGAATAGAGGAACTAGAAAGGAAGTGGTTGCTGAGAACGGAAGTAGGAGGTTAGCTAAGGAGGTGTTGGAGAGAGAGGGAGAGAGAGAGAGAGAGGAAGAGAGAGAGAGAGGGGAAGAGAGAGAGAGGAATAGAGGAAGAGAGAGAGAAATAGAGAGAGAGAGAGATAATGTGTAGATGTATTCGTTTGCACACTTGTGTGAGTATGCGTGATGATTACACGTGGAGTTGTATGTGAACACTTACGTGTGGTCCGACATATAGGGAAAAACATAATTAACTCTTACTAAGCTCGTCAAAGGTATTTTGCATAATCCGCGGGGGCACATCTTTTAAACATTAAATATTTAATGGAAATACAACACACAGTTTTTTCTCTATAACTGACCAATATTCCCCCTCGCAAGAATGAGATATGCTCAATAACTGTAAGTCATGTACACTGTATAATAATGTCAATATAATGTTTATCGTTAGCCTACAGTACACTATTATAAAGTCTCATTTGAGACTGCCGAACGCCAATCGATTTTGGTAAATATTAAAATTACTAACTTGCTTAAGGGGAGGTCTCCACTTGAGGGATTGTTTTCTTGACCCCTTTCTCCCTCAATGTTTTAGCCCCCATTGCTTTTGATAAATAAAAATTTTGCCCCCATTAGCTTTTCGGTAGCGATTTTACGAACTTTCCACCCCATATTAAGACCTTTCGTGGCAATTCAGGTGTCTATTTTATCCTGGCTACGACGATAGTGAGCCTGTAATTTAATTTAGAGGGAGGAACCGGCCCGGCCGGGAAATTTTTTGCTACCGAAACGTTTTACAAATTTATCTTGAAAGAGACTCGAGGGGGTGTAATTTTAAGGTTGATGGAGGTCTAGGGAACAAACTAAATACCTCCCCTTAATGAATAGGAATATGAATGAATCAGTAGTTACGACGTTACCATTGCCATAACATTATTCAGAAATTGTACAAATAGTAAAAAGCAATCTACCCGAAATAATCTATAATGACAAATATCCCTAGCCTAATTTTATAGGCAACTACTTGACGACGACAACACGATCCACGGATTCATGAGCTGTTATACACAGCTAGTACCTGATTTTAACCCAGAACTTGGGGGATAGGCTGTGGCACGTTTTGTTTGTTTTCGTCTATTATTTCATTTCTTTATTCATATAATTTTTTAGTTTCCTCCCTCCTAGACCTCCATCAAGCTTATAAAAACGCCCTAACCCCCCTAGACCCCCCCTTCAAGATAAATTTTTTACAATTTTTTTTTTTTTCGGTAGAATAATGTCCCGGCTTGAAGGCCATTCCTCTTAAAATTGCAGGGCTCGCTATCGCGTCGCCCACGGAAAAAATCGACACTTAAAATGGCACGAAAGGTCGTAAAATTGAACAACGCAATGGGGGCGAAAGGTGTTGAAAAACGGCCCAAAACTAATGGGCCGAACGTCTTATAATGTCAACACTAGTGGGGCTAAACATTAGGGAGAAGGGGGTCCAGAAAAACGGTCTCCCTCCCCTTAAGAAGCTTACCGATTACGAGTGTGAGCATCTACATTACGAGTGTGAGCATCTACCTTACCTACAATTACGAGTGTGAGCATCTACCTTACCTACAATTACGAGTGTGAGCATCTACCTTACCTCTACAATTACGAAAGTGTGAGCAATCTTACCTTACCTACATTTACGATGTGAGCATCTACCTTACCTACAATTACGAGTGTGAGCATCTACCTTACCTACAATTACGAGTGTGAGCATCTACCTTACCTACAATTACGAGTGTGAGCATCTACCTTACCTACAATTACGAGTGTGAGCATCTACCTTACCTACAATTACGAGTGTGAGCATCTACCTTACCTACAATTACGTGTGAGCATCTACCTTACCTACAATTACGAGTGTGAGCATCTACCTTACCTACAATTACGAGTGTGAGCATCTACCTTACCTACAATTACGAGTGAAAACATCTACCTTACCTACAATTACGAGTGTGAGCATCTACCTTACCTACAATTACGAGTGTGAGCATCTACCTTACCTACAATTACTAGTGTAAGCATCTTTCGACCTTACCTACAATTAACGAGTGTGAGCATCTAACTTACCTACAATTACGAGTGTGAGCGCATCTACCTTACCTACAATTACGGAGTGTGAGCATCTAGCCTTACCTACAATTACGTTGTGAGCATCTACCTTACCTGACCATTACGAGTGTGAGCATCTACACCTTACCTACAATTACGAGTGTGACATCTACCCTTTACCTACAATTTCCGAGTGTGAGCATCTACCTTACCTCACAATTAACCATGTGAGCATCTACCTTACCTACAATTACGAGTGTGAGCATCTACCTTTACCTACAATTACGAGTGTGAGCATCTACCTTACCTACAATTACGAGTTGTGAGCATCTACCTTACCTACAATTACTAGTGTGAGCATCTACCTTAACCTACAATACGAGTGTGAGCCATCTAACTTACCTACAAGTACGATTGTGAGCATCTACCATTACCTACAATTACTAGTGTGGAAGCACACTACCTTCTAACCTACAATTACGAGTGTGAGCATCTACCTTACCTACATTACTAAGTGTGAGCATCTACCCTTACCTACAATTCGAGTTGTGAGCATCTACCTTACCTACAATTAACGAGTGTGAGCATCTACCTTACCTACAATATCGTGTGAGCATCTACCTTTACCTACAATTACGAGTGTGAGCCATCTAACCTTACCTACAATTACGAGTGTTTGATCATCTACCATTACCTACAATTTACGAGTGGGGATATCTCCCCTTACCGACAAGTACTAGTGTGAAGGCATCTACCTTACCGAACAATTACGAGTGTGAGCATCTACCTTACTACCATTTACGAGTGTGAGCATCTACCTTACCTACCAATTACGAGTGTGAGCATCTACCTTACCTCCAATTACTAGTGTGAGCATCCTACCTTACCTACAATTAATGATTGTTAGCCTCACCTTACCTACACAATTACTAGTTTGAGCATCTACCTTACTACAATTACGAGTGTGAGCATCTACCTTACCGACAATTATAAGCTAGTTAAGATTAACCGGTATTTAGTGAACTACAGAAGACATCGTGTAGTACCGTGGTGTCACCAACAATATCTGGTGACGATAACCCCGTGATCCACATTCCTCTCGTAGACTGTTCACACCACACTCGGAAATTCACATACCGTCTCGTGGTGCCCATATTAATATCCACATTCCGGCCACACTTAACTTTTCGAAAACTATTATTAGTTTCCGGCTAAGTCGCGTTAAAAACCGATCGGAGGTGTATTAACCCGTTCTTCTCTAGCATATGTATTTGTGCTTGGTATAATGTTGATTTTATTCTAGACCTTGGGGACACAATACAAATAAAAGGTGCCTCAAACCTCATGTATATTCAATATGGTGAGAGGAGAGAGAGAGAGAGAGAGGAGAGATGAGAGGATAGAGAATGATAGATACTAGAGATAGAGAGAGTAGGAGAGAGAGAGATATAGAGAGTAGGAGAGAGAGAGAGTAGAGAAGACATGGAAGACAGAGAGACAGAGAGAGAAGCACCTCCTGCGTATCCTCTGTGACCTATTGTACCGGTATGTATATTTGAATGTGTATGTGTGTGTGTATGTATGTTTGTGCCAGGAATTTTAAGTGGTCACATAACGCGCCTGTAGTGAGTTTTGGAGTATTTTTGGGGTTGTCTAAAAACGGGTTACGTTTTGTCATTACGGAAGTGGTCGATCGGTGGGTGTCCAGGTAGTGACCAACCTATACTGTACCACACACACGATACACTCACTCACTCACTCACGCACACTCACAGGTAACCGCCCACTCGCACATACACTCCACGCACTCCTACCACACACTAACTCACGTATACTAGCAGTCGCACATATGGCACTCGCACTTACACTGCCACATCACACATATAGGCCCACACACACACACACACAATCACACACACACACACAGACACACAATATAAACACCTCATAACCACATCTACTTCTCGCACACGAGCCGCCATAAGTACAACAATATTTCCACACATAACCACACTAGCACATATTACTCACTCACACATACCACTGCACCACACACACATGCACACATATAAAACACCATAACCAAAACTTAAAGCAACATACACGCACCTCAAACATACAGATACAACACATAACCACGCACTCATCACCACACACTACAGCTAGTATCTGCTGGCACTCACACTCACACTCACACTCACATACGCACACCCCTTCAGCACACTCACGCTAACCCTTTTCTGCTGGCACCACACACACATTCACAGAGGTGTAAACATGCACACACTGAAACAAACTAATATTGAGCGAAGTTTTCATACTATAGCAATATATTTTATATTTGTCATATAAGCCCATATGAACACCCAAGTCACACGTTATAATACCTGGACCATATGCAAATACACAACCGCACACATCACAATACACACACACACACACACACGTACACACACACACACACACACACACACACACACACATTGCATCACACAAACCTTTCCCTTACATAGAATTCTGACTTCCGGCCACTCTGAATGTGGATATGAATGGGGACAGCTGGCAATAATAGGGACATGGTGACAGGGCTAGAGATGAGGAAACAGCTGGAGACACATAAACAGAGATAGGTACTTGGGGAGGGCACAGAACAATACGGACACGAGGACAAGGATAGGGATAGGACAATATGAGGATGGGGTTAGGAAACAAAGGGACATCGGGGTGAAGATAAAACTATGGGGATAAGAACATCGGGGACATCGGGGTGTGGATAAAAACATGGGGATAGGGACATAGGGACATCGGGGTGGTGATAGAAACAGAGGGATAGGGACATAGGGACATCGGGGTGGGGATAAAACCATGGGGATAGGAACATCGGGGTGGGGATAACACATGGGGATAGGGACATAGGGACATCGGGTGGGAGATAAAAACCATGGGGAGAGAGACATATAGGCTCATCGGGGTGGGGATATAAAAACATGGGGATAGGGACATAGGGTTCCTCGGGGTGGGGATCAACACATGATGATTGGCATATTGACATAGCTATGGGGATAGTGACATTGGGGATGGGGGTAAAGGCCGGGTATTGGAACATAGTACACGTAAATGCGGATAGGGGCATAGGGATTGTGATAAGGATAAGGATGGGGGATAGGGACATAGGGATATACGAGCCACAATAAAATGTGGATGGGGGATCTGGATATATGGATGGGGAAATAATAGCGAGATGGGGAATATGGACATAGGATTATTGGGAATGGGTCTCAAGAATAGGAAGATACATGTTATGGGGATAAGGACGTAAATGATTGGGATATGGGACATGGGTCACCCCAAGGAACCTATTGATTGGGGCTAGGGACAAGAGGGATGGGTATACGGACATGGGGATAGGGACATAGGGGCAAACGGGAATTGGTATAGGGAAATGGGGATGGTAATAAGGACATAGGGGTATAAGGATGGGGAAAATAGGGACAAGGCTATGGGCATGTGGATAAGTGACGTAAGCATAGGGACAAGAGGACTGAGATATTGATATGGAAGGACACATGAAGAAGGATAACAGACATACAGGCATGGACACAGATGTAAGTGGTTGGGAATAACGACACTATGACACATACGGTCATCGGCCGAGGACAATCAAGATATTGGCAACGTACTGAAGGCAACTCTATAGAAGAATGGGGTCCAGGGTATTTGTTATACACTTTATGAGGACATAGGGACACAATTGCAATGAAATTGAGGACACAGGAAATTCACCTAATGAACCACAATATATATTATATGGGCGCTAGGACACCTTCTAGATATATTTAGAACTTATAGAACATAAGGTAGCAACGTACAATTACCTAAACCATTAAAATATAAAAATTAGGACGAATTTGATTGAAACTCGGGACAGTATGGGGCATCAAAAATAAGGAAAATATATCTGAAAACTGAAAACTAAATAAATCAGTACACCACTATACTAACACCTAGGCCACACGGCACATTGAAGGCCACGAGGACATAATCAGCCCGGGGGGGGGGGGGGGGGGGGGGATACGGGAGACTGGTCAAGCGGGGGTCCTCCACAACACAGTAGTCACATTTTTTTTTTTTTTTTTTTTTTCTATGTGATTGAGGGAGGCAAAAGGCATTACTGCCTATAGGCGGTGCCTCCCCCATAGTTGAAAGAGTGACAGGGCCAAAATCAAGGGACGTTCGAGCCAAAATGCCTGGACACACGGAGTTTGAAGCAATTAAAGTCATAGGAAGAGGGAAAGACTGATTCTGGGAGAGAGTTCCAGAGCTCAGCTGTTGAGTAGAAGAAAGTTTGAGAGTAACGTTTCACTCTTGGGTTGGAGAGTTGCACAGAGTAGGGGTGGGATTGAGTTGCAAGACGGGTACCACGTGCCCTACGTAAAGGAGGTGGTATGCACTGGGATAGCTCTGAGGAACACTGATTATTATAGTAGCGATAGAATAGCGAGAGAGATGCAACATTGCGACGGAAGGAGAGAGACTGCAGAGAGTTGGTGAGTGGACGGGAGTTAATGATACGAAAGGCCTTCCTTTCAACTTTGTCTAGGAGAGCGGTGTGAGAGGAACCTCCCCACACATGTGAACAATACTCAATACAAGGGCGCACTATGCCCCTGTACAGAGCAAGAAGCTGTGCAGGGGAAAAAGAACCCCCTACGGCGGTTGAGCACACCCAGCTTCTGGGAGGCTGCCTTAGCAAGACTGGTAATATGGTCCTTCCAAATGAGAGCAGAAGAAAAAGAGACACCAAGAATATTGAGAGAAGATGAAGGGTTGATTTTTGTATTGTTGAAGGAATAAGGGATAGTCCGCTGGGAGATCCTGACGGGTAGATAGATGGAGAAATTGGGTTTTGGAAGCATTAAAGTTAACAAGGTTTCTCTGCCCCAATTGGAAATAGTATTTAGATCAGAATTTAAGAGTTCTATGGCTTCATTACGTTTGTCGTTGAGGAATTGCTGGCTGGGGCGTTCTGAAAAACTAATGGAGTAGTGTAAGGTTGAGTCGTCTGCGTATGAATGGATGGGAATTAAGGTACAGTTAAGGAGATCATTTATAAAAATTAGAAAGAGAATAGGAGATAGGACAGAGCCCTGAGGAACACCGGAGTTTATAGAGTGAGGAAGTGAACAATGGCCGTCCACAACCGCGGCTATGGAACGGCCGGAAAGGAAATTAGAGACAAAGGCACAGATGGAGGGATAGAAACCGAAGGAGGGTAGTTTAGAAATTAAAGATTTATGCCAGACTCTATCGAAGGCTTTCGATATGTCTAGTGCAATAGAAAAAGTCTCACCGAAGTCCCGAAGTCCCTATCTATATATAGAGATAGATAGATACATAGATCGATAGATAAAGAGAGAGAGAGATATATATATATATATATAGAGAGAGATAGATAGATACATAGATCGATAGATATCTAGATAGATAGAGAGAGATTGATACATAAACGATAGAGAGAGATTGAGAGCGAGAGAGAGAGCGAGAGAGAGAGAGAGAGAGAGAGAGAGAGAAAGTGAGAGCGAGAGAAAGAGAAGGGTGAACAATCCGTAATTCTAGTCTCCAGCACTCAGGAAAGACATACACCAATTAGAAACAGTCGAAGCTAGGGATACAACAGCCCATTCTATCGATTAGGGCACTGAGCTACGAGGACTGGTTGAGAACTCTTGATCTCTTTTCCATGGAATCGGGTAGACGCACTGAGGCCTTTGAAATACTAAAGGGGGGATGGGTGTATTTATTTGCTTATATATTTATTTATTCTCTATTGTTTTAGTTTCCACCCTAGACCTCCAATAAGTTCTCTCCAAATTACAAGCTCGCTATCGCTCGCCAGGAAAAAATCGACACCTAAATGGCACGAGAAGTTTTAACATTGACAAGGAAATTGGACGAAAGGTGTTCAAATCGCCAAACTAATGGGCCGAATATCTTAAAATCTGAAAACTAATGGGGCTAAACATGAGGGAGAAGGGGGGGGGGGGGGGGAGGGGGCAGAAAAACTACCCATCCTCCTCTTGATGAGTTTGACAACGTGGGTACTTAAAGGGGTAGTATTTCTGGACCCCCGTCTCCCTCATATTGAGCCCCATTAGTTTTCAGTTTTAAGATATTCACCCAATTAGCTTGCTTATATTAAGACCTTTCCACCCATTTCTTTGTAAGTTTTAAGACTTTTCATACCATAAATGTGAACCAATCAGAGCCTTAGTATGGGGGGATGAGGTATTTAGGCCAATCAGAATTAGCTTAAAGTGTGACGTCATGCTGTGAGCCAATCAGAGCCTTAGTATGGGGGGGATGAGGTATTTAGGCCAATCAGAATTAGCTTAAAGTGTGACGTCATGCTGTGAACCAATCAGAGCCTTAGTATGGGGGGATGAGGTATTTAGGCCAATCAGAATTAGCTTAAAGTGTGACGTCATGCTGTGAGCCAATCAGAGCCTTAGTATGGGGGGATGAGGTATTTAGGCCAATCAGAATTAGCTTAAAGTGTGACGTCATGCTGTGAGCCAATCAGAGCCTTAGTATGGGGGATGAGGTATTTAGGCCAATCAGACTTAGTTTAGAGTATGAGGTCAGATGAATGTGCAGGGCCAACCCGAGTATTACTACGGGGAACGTGACGTCATAGGTGTGTGGACCAATCAGGGTTAGTATACAGTGTGTCGTCATAGGTGTGCGGACCAATCAGAAGGCTAGAATCGGCGGTGACGTAATTCTCTCAGCCAATCACAAGCGCCCAAACCAGGGAAGTCCAAGATGCTGTTTTTGTTTTCTTGTTATAAGAAACTTTTTACGAAACTGGCTAATCGGCTCTCTCTCTCTCTCTCTCTCTCTCTCTCTCTCTCTCTCTCTCTCTCTCTCGTAAACAATTAATTCCCATAATGTAACAAATGGTTACCAGACCGTCAAAATCTCTCTCTCTCTCTCTTTATTTCTATCCTTTCCTTCAAATTTTCTTTTCTATCGGATATGCCATCTCTACTAGAATTAAGTCCTGACCACCTCGTTTGGATCATAAGGTCTGTATGTCTATGTAAATCTCTGACACACACACACATACACACACACATACACACCCACACACACATACACCCACACACACACACACACACACACTTGTTACAAATAATTACCATACCGTCAAAAATCCCCAACAAAATTTCCTTCTTCTTTCATAAAAAAAGGAAAAAAAAAAAATCGGATGTGACGTTCATGGAATTGTGTGGGTGATTGATGTGTCAGAGAGAGAGAGAGAGAGAGAGAGAGAGAGAGAGAGAGAGAGAGAGTATGTGTGTATGTATGTATGTATGTATTTATGCATGTATGTATGTATGTATGCATGGACTGTATGTATGTATGTATGTATGCGTGTATGTATGTGCGTATGTATATGTGTGTGTATACGTATGTGCGTGTGTATGTATATGTGTATGTATATGTATGTGTGTATATATGTGTGACTATTGCTCCTGGGTGTGAGACTGGTTTGTGAATGAGTTTGTTTTTATCTTATTTATGCGTCTTCGTTTGTTTTTTCCCTGAGAAACTGGTGTTAGGTGGGTTTATCTGAATCAGTGTTTGGTCAGAGCTCTTTACGTCTGTGTTGTCATCGGCTTCATAAATATTTGTTAGGTTGTATTTTATGATATGCTTTCATACTCTCGCTATGTCTGTCTGTCTGTCCGTCTCACTTACTCACTCACTCAGCTAGATAAACACAATCTAGATAAATTGTCACATTGGGCCCAAATTTGGCAAATGAGTTTCAATGCGGATATTTAATGTAAAGTACTACATATCGGATACCTAAATGAGAAAGCAAACTATTCGATGAATGGCACTCAGCTTAAGAATGTAAACAGAGAAACCAATCTGGGAGTAACAATATCGAGTAACTTAAAACCGAGTCAACAATGTTCAGAAGTTGTTAAGAAGGCAAACAAAATAATTGGCTTTATAGGCAGGTCATTTGAGCATAAATCCAAAGAAGTTACCCTAACCCTTTACAATTCCTTAGTCCGCCCTCTTCTGGAATACTGCGTTCAATGCTGGTGCCCTTATTACCAAAAAGACATAAACAAGCTAGAACGAGTTCAACGTAGAGTTACCAAAATGATACCTAGCCTAAAGAACAAACCATACGAAGAGCGTCTTAGAGAATTAAATCTATTTCCTTTAACCCAGCGCAGATTAAGAGGTGACTTAATTCAAGTGTTCAAAATCATCAAAGGCATCGACAATATGAACTGTAGTAAGTACTTCACTATCAACCAATCAAATTACACGCGGGGAAACGGTTACAAAATTATTGGTAAATCTTTTAACTCACACGAATCTAAGAATTTCTTCTTCAATCGAGTTGTCAACTTGTGGAATGGGCTTCCCTGAGACGAGACGTTATAGACTGCAGCACCGTTGATTCATTTAAACTCCGCCTAGACAAATATCTCGCATCAAACCCGCGACTGACTGCATTTGTAAATGAATAACTTTATTTTATCCTCCCCTCAGTTACTAACCCATATGTCCCCTACTAACTTCCTAGTCCTGCCACGGACATTAGTTCCAGGGCAGTAGTTCCCTTTCCAATGTTCCCTTACCCACTCTAAACCACTGTTTGGACACTTGATCCTCAGTGTTTTGGAGGACAAGCAGCCTAGAAGGGTCACTAGACCTGTTGTTGCTTGATTTCCTTTGTACTCACTCACTCACTCATTCTCACTCTCTCACACACACACGCACATTCTATATATATATATATATATATATATATATATATATATATATACAGTATATATACACGTATATATATATATATATATATATATATATATATATATATATATATATATATATGGTAGTATACTGTATGTAGGCCTATATCACACAAATCCATAATTAGACAACAAACTCGGGGATTTTCATTCGCAAAGAAGTAAAATTCCCTACCTAAATTCCTCTATAATTCCCTTCTGTTACACCCCAGGAAATATCGGAGTCTGCCCCCCCCCCCCCCTCCCCCCCTCGCCCGTGCAACCGTAGCGTATCGATTGGTATATTATCATCTTAACCCTTTCTGTACCGGTGATGTTTTGTTATTTATTGTTTTACTTTTCAGATACATTTAGACTATTTTATAGAGTTTAGGAAGGATATGTGGTAGTTACAAGGATACATTGAGACAGTCTGTAGCCTTTTAATGACTACACGTCCTTTATGAAGCTTAGGAAGGATATGTGGTAGCTACAAGGATACATTGAGACAGTCTGTAGCCTTTTAATGACTACACGTCCTTTATGAAGCTTAGGAAGGATACATGATAGCTAATAGGATTAATTGAGACAGCCTGCAACCTTTTAATGGATTGGCGTCCTTCCTAAACTGAATAAAATCGTCTATTGGTTGCCAGAATATAAATAACAGGACGTGACCGGTACTGAATGGGGGTAATGGTCACATTTGCATTTGCGTTTTATGATAGACTTTCCTACTCTCGCTATGCCTGTCTCTGTCTCTATGTGTCTGTCTGTCTGTCTGTCTGTCTGTCTGTCTGTCTGTCTGTCTGTCTCCCTGCTGTATGCGTTCTGAATCTCGCACTGGGAAGTTAAGCTGGTATCACACGAGCGCTTTTTCTCTCAACATTTATTCTCAACACTGGTCTGGCAGCTTATAAGGTTAACATTTAAAATATGTCTGTTACCTAAATTAATCTAACATCAGTCTAGTCTCCGATACCAGTGCATAATAGTCCAGAAATGTTGCCAGAAAATGTTGATCATCGAATGTTGACTATAAAAGCTCTCGTGTGATACCGGCTTTAGAGTGAGGATGTGTGGGAATGTGTATCACACGTGGTATAATTCAGTGTATGTTGGCAGCACGGGGGTAAATCCAGCTTGACCATTAGGATGGCCCGATTTTCTGGACCCCTTTTTCCCTCGTGCTTCGCCCCATTAGTTTTGAGATTTTAAGACGTTCGGTCCATAAGTTCGGCGATTTTAACACCTTTCGCCCCATTTCGTTGTCAATTTTAAGACCTTTCGTGCCATATTTAGGTGTCGATTTGTTTTCCTGGCGAGCGATAGCGAGCCTGTAAATTTAAGAGAGACTGGTCTTTGGCCGGGACATTTTTCTACTGAAAAATGTACAAATTTATCTTGAAGGGGGTCTAAGGGTTTTTTTTTGTAAGCTTAATGGAGGTCAAGCGAGGAAACTAAAAAATAATAATGAATAAATGACTGAATAGACCAAAAAACGAGCCACTGTCCCCATAACCCTATCAGCGTGGATGTGGGAATGTACAGTATATCACACGTGGAATAATTCAGCGGGTGTTGCCGGCATGGGGGGGGAGGGAAAATCCCGTGTGACCATTAAGACATACCGACCGACACGCTACGGGTGCACGTGGGAGAGGGAGAGAGAGAGAGAGAGAGAGAGAGAGAGAGAGAGAGAGAGAGAGAGAGAGAGAAAGGGGGTGGGGGGGGGGGACTCGGACATTTCCCGCCGGGGTGTAACGTAAGGGAATTTAGAGCCAGGAATTTGTTACGGAATTTTCCTCTTTACCACTGAGAATCCCTGAGTATGGTTCTAGGCACCAATCGAGCAGGGCATTGCCCAGGGGAGGCGACATTGGCATATGATAAAGAGCTGCTGGAACTCCCGTTTCATTTGCCTGGCTTTCCTTACTGTTTATATTTGTGCCTCAATTACAAAAAATATTAATTCAGTTAACTGAATTAGCACCAAATAGGCGACTCCGATTCAGTAGAGTTTATTGAGGTAGTACAAGATAGTTTTTTATTTCAATTCATAGATACGCCGACTAGAGGTATTAATATTCTTGATTTAGTTTTCAGTAACAATGAACATATGATAAATGATGTAGAGATTGGTGACCACCTAGGAAATAGCGATCATAAATCTATTTATTTTAATATACAATGGACAGGGAATGCTAAAGAGAATACGACACTTATCCCAGATTTCAGAAAAGCCGATTATGGTGGGCTAAGAAGAGACTTAAGGGTGGACCCTATTGTTAAGCAATTAAGTCAGGATATGCCAGAGTTAAACTTGCCACCTACATATAACCAGTTTATTGCTTCACTCAACAATGCTCAAAAATAAATATATCCTTAAAAGAAGATTTAGATCGACGCAGAACCAACCAAAATGGATGACTAATAAGTTAATAGATCTTATAGGAAAAAAGAAAGGAATATATAGAAAAATAAAGAAAGGCGAAAATCATTTACATATATACTATCAGACTCTATCAAGACAGGTCAAAAAGGAAATCAGGAAAGCAAAAAGAAATTATGAAATAAGGATAGCCAGTGACTCAAAAAATAACCCTAAAGCTTTTTACCAACTATATAAATCTAAAGTTAGAGATGTAATAGGCCCCCTAAATACTTCAATAGGAGAAATAACAGAAAATGATTTAGAAATGTGCAGTACATTAAATAGTCAGTTTCTTTCCGTTTTCACTAATGAAAATTTGGCACAGATTCCAGAAGTCAATATGGTATATAGTGATAGTATAGAAAATATGTTAAGTACAGTTAGTATAAGTAGAAATGATGTGCTTAAGGAAATTGACAGACTGAAACCTCAAAAATCGCCTGGTCCTGACGAGGTATATGCTAGAGTATTAAAAGAATGCAGAGATGAGTTAAGTAGCCCATTAGCATTTTTATTTAACAAGTCATTAGAAACAGGTTTAGTTCCAGAAGCTTGGAAGCTTGCAAATGTAGTTCCGATATTCAAAAAAGGTGATAAATCGATAGCATCCAATTACCGTCCCATTAGTCTCACATCAATCATAGGAAAGTTGCTAGTCTATTATTGCTAGGAAAATTAGAAGCCACTTAGCAAAATTTAACTTAATAAATTCTTCTCAGCATGGATTCACTCAGGGACGTTCTTGCCTTACTAATTTGCTTAGCTTTTTCTCAGAGGTATATGAAGCAGTAGATAGTGACAAGTCATATGATATTATTTATTTAGATTTCAGTAAAGCTTTCGACAGAGTCCCTCATGAGAGATTGATGAGAAAGGTTGAGGCACATGGAATAGGAGGATCGTTGTTGGGATGGATTAGGTCATGGCTAATTGGTAGGAAACAGAGTCAGCATAAATGGTACCAAGTCAGAGTGGGGAGCAGTCAAAAGTGGTGTCCCCCAGGGATCGGTATTAGGTCACCTGTTGTTTCTTATATACATAAATGACCTAGATTTAGGTATAACTAGTAGGATAAGTACATTCGCAGACGATACTAAAATGGGGAGATCAATTGATTCAGATAGCGATATAGAGTGCCTCCAAAGGGATCTAGATACCTTACATGAATGGTCAGTAAATTGGCAGATGAAGTTTAACATTGACAAATGCAAGGTATTAAAGATAGGGAAGATGAAAACAAATGTTAAATATAAACTAGCTAATTTAGAATTAGAAAATTCAGACTACGAGAAAGATCTAGGTGTGTTTGTTAGCAATGATTTGAAGCCTAGAAAACAGTGTATAAGCGTTCGTAATAAGGCAAACAGGATTCTCGGGTTCATCTCTAGGAGTGTGAGTAACAGAACTGCTGATGTTATCTTAAAACTTTTACCTAGCATCGTATAAGTGATCCCATATGGATTATGCTGGTGTTATTTTAGTGAGACATAGATTATTAGATTCATTGGAGAGAGTACAGCGTAGAATGACAAAAATTATCCATAATATTAGAAATCTTCCGTGTGAAGAAAGGTTGAAGAAATTAGGTTTACATTCGTTAGAGAGACTCGGAGTTAGAGGAGATATGATAGAGGTGTTCAAGTGGGTTAGTGGGATTAACAAAGGGGACATGACAAATGTACTAAAGCTCAGTGATAGCGAAAGAACTCGTACCAATGGTTTCAAATTAGATAAATTTCGTTTCAGAAAAGATATAGGCAAATATTGGTTTGGTAACAGAGTTGTAGATGGGTGGAATGGACTACCAAGTGCTATAGTGGGATCTAAAACTGTAGGGAGCTTTAAGATAAAATTGGATAAGCATATGGGCGAGAAGGGTTGGTTTTGAAGGGGGATCAGCCGGGTTGGGCCTATCAGCGCTCTGCAGACCCCCATAATCCTGGTTAATCTCTAACCGTTTTGGTAAGATGATCCTCAGGGTATTAGAGTGTTAAACCTATAATTGGGCTTTGTAATTGGGGTTGTGTGGGACAGGGATCTGCCTTGCTTAGGCCAATCGGCTTTCTGCAGACTCCCATTTTCTTATGTTCTTATGTTCTTATTAACTCTCACAAACACCTCCTCCTCCTATTATTTCACTACACTTAACAAGCATACCACACTTCTTTCCAACACACAAATTAAATATAACGTATCATTATTTTGGCTTTCAATTACTCTTTCAACCTTGGGGTGGGGGTGCACTCGTTACAGGCAACCTTTGCCTTTTGTCTCCTTTAGGCACATACAAAGAAACATACATACACATCCCCCCCCCCCCCCCCCACAGGGCCACACAGTTCGTCTCTCCGTGAAGAGAATAGCAGACAACCACAGACATATTTAAGTAGGGGAGGAAATGGGCTAGGAGGGAGGGAGTGAGTGAGTGTTGGAGAGAGAGAGAGAGAGAGAGATGGTTTGAGTGAGGGAATGAGTGTTGGAGAGAGACAGTGATGGAGAGGGCGTGGTGGAGGAGAAGGTGAAGAGAGAGATGGAGGAAATACTGGAGATGAAGAAAACGGGCAGGAAGTGGTAGAGAAGGAGGTGTAGAAAACGTGTCCATATGGGGCACTGCATTAATATAACCCCAACCCCTCGTACAGGACCCGTTAGTGTTCCCTAGCAAGCCACCGTGACCACTACTGCCTCTGGAAATCACAGTAAGTAGATACATTTTCAACTTTTCAATCATATACATAACTTTTGTTCTATCTATATGAAGGAGACAAAAGCAAAGCTACCTGTAACACAATTGCCTTAAAACATTGCAGGATAAAGCACTCATGTGACACCGGACTAAAACTGGTATCACACGAGCGCTTTTTCCCTCAACATTTTTCCTCAACACTGGTCTGACAGCTTCTGAGGTCAACATTATAACTATTTTTGTTACCTAAAGTATTCTATCATCAGTCTAGTTTCCGATACCAGTGCAAAATATTCCAGAAATTATGCTAGAAAACTGTTGATCATCGAATGTTGACTATAATAGGGGAGGTGTGGTGGAGTGGTCTTGCCACTGGCCTGGTAATCCAAAGGTCCCGGGTTCAAATCCCGATGTATCAATGGGAAGATATTATTGGGATGGAATTTGTGCTGTACCTGGTATCAGTGCATTACCACAAGCCCACCGAAACGTCAATAAAATACCCTCATTGTTCCCTGATTAAATAGCACTGTATGAATATTCTCATATTCAAAATAATTATGCTATAGGGGTGCAATGCCTGGTGAGTTATCTGCTCAACAGGTGGCGTTGTGTGTGTGTAAGTGTGAGAGTCCGAGTGTAGGGGGTGAGACAGTGAAGCACGGGAACGAGGTGGCTTCAGAGATGGGGTCGTTTCGGGCCATGAGTGAGCACCGTGCCTCATGTGAAGGCAAGATGGCAGGTGCTCGTTGTACTCTACGTGCTTCACATGTCTCACTCCCTAGACTGGAACAAGACCTCACGGGCTTCACTGTTCATTGTAAAGCGGTGAATGTTAAGGCTCTCAGCCTATGCCCGAGAGGAAGTAAGTTGGAATATAGGGAAAAAAAAAAAAAAAAAAAAAAAAAAAAAAATCTCGTGTGATACCGGACTAAGGACAAATATGTCGCTTGTCGAAACACCATTCTCCCTCAAGCTTAGAACTATTAGTTTTCAGATTTTAAGAAGTTTGACCCATTAGTTTGGGAATTTTAAGACCTTGCACTCCATTTCTTTGTCAATATTAGGACCTTTCACCCCATTTCTTTGTCAATTTTAGGACCTTTCCTGCCATTTAGGTGTCGATTTTATCCTGGCAAGCGATAGCGAGCCTGTAATTGCAGGAGGCCGCGACATTTTTCTACCAAACAATTTACAAATTTCGAAGGGGGTCTAGGGAATGTTTTTAGAAGCTTGATGGAGGTCTAGTGAAGAAACTAAAACAATAATTAAAATATATATGAATGAGAAAATAAATACGCCCATCTCAACTTAAGGGGAGGTTTCCACTTGAGGGATCTTGATCCCTTTTTCCCTCATGGTTAGCCCCATTGCTTTTGAGATTTTAAGACGTTTGCCCCATTAGTTTGGTGATTTCAAGAATTTCCGCCCCATTCTGCAAATTTTAAGACCTTTCGTGCAATTTAGGTGTCGATCTTATCCTGGCGAGCGATAGCGAGCCTGTAATTTAAGAGTAACCGGCCTTCGGCCGGGAAATTTTTCTACCGAAAAATGTACAAATTTATCTTGAAAGGGGGTCAAGGGGGTGACATTTTAAGATTGCTGGAGGAGTAGGAAACAAACTAGAAACTTTCCCTTGAGATCTTGAAACAATATACAACTTAAATTAAGTAGATGCCAGACCACAGTTGCCTAAAAGCATTGCCTGATAAAGCGCTTGTGTGACTCCAGGTTAACGGGAGATATTTAGCTTTTCTACACCCGTCTATACCGGGCCTGTGACGTCATAGTGACGTCACACCAGTATCCTTATCCTAGACTGGATGGTGGACTCACACTCTTGTGACGTCACAGGCCCGATATAGACGATCCACAAAATCCTTTATACCATTGTTAATAATTATTTCAGTGCCATTGCATTTGCAAGATAATTATGTACAGCTTGGCGATTATCATTCCATGTTTATCTCAACCCATGAGCCCCCACCTTTAAGAGTCTGAAATAATATACAACTTAAATTAAATAGATGCCAGACCACAGTTGCCTTAAACAATTGCCTGATAAAGCGTTCGTGTGACACCGGATTAAGCTCGGTGAAACTAGAGTGCCGGTACATAGTTCATGTTAGCAATGGGAAACCCGTGGATGGTAACATTTCAACATGGGTTAATATATTGTTATATGTAGGGTGCTATGACCTGTGTGGGTTTGTGTGGGCGGGGGGGGGGGGGGGTCTGTGTGTGTGTGTGTGTGTGTGTGTGTGTATTAACTTGCTTGTTCGTCAAGGGGAATCCACGCAATGCGAGCTAAGCTCATTATTATCGCGCCTCCTTAACTGGGAATGTATTGCGTGAAATGCATGTTAAGTGTTTATGTATCGTTGGAATGGCTGTGGATGTGTGTGTAGTCTGTATTTTAGCCAATTGGCGACATCTGGAAACAAAGGCTTAGGGTTAATCTGGTACCATTCTCACTACGGTACCAGTCTCACCCGAAGGCTTAGGTTGACCAGTAGCTTAGGTTGACCAGTACGATACCCATCTCACCTTGTAACCGATCACCAACCCCACATGGGACGTCACAACTTCGTCCACTTATTCCAGGTTCCTATTTATACTGCTAGGTGAACAGAGGCTACACCGTTAGGAGACTTGCCCAAATGTCTCTTCCCCGCCCGGGTCTCGAACTTGGGACCTTCTGGTTGTGAGCCAGACGCGCTATCTGTTACGCCACGGGGAGGATTGTTACGCCACGGGGAGGTTTGTTACGCCACGGGGAGGTGTGTGTGTGTGTGTGTGTGTGTGTGTGTGTGTGTGTGTGTGTGTGTGTGTGTGTGTGTGTGTTAAAATCGCCAAACTAATGGGGCGAACGTCATAAAATCTCAATACTATTTGGGCTAAACATGAGGGATAAAGGGGTCCAGACTATTACAACCAACCCCTTTAGCTCTATTTCTAAGTGGGGCAAATAATAGTAAAGTGGTAGTAACAAATAATAGTAAAGTGGTAGTAACAAATAATAGTAAAGTGGTAGTAACAAATAATAGTAAAGTGGTAGTAACAAATAATAGTAAAGTGGTAGTAACAAATAATAGTAAAGTGGTAGTAACAAATAATTTACACAGTTTAAGAACAATTGAATTATCAGGAACTATGCATTTTGACTGTACTGTAGACTGAGAATTACGTTCATGAATAATTGTGATGGACTTCTTTCCTACGTGGTCGAAATTTCCCCTGGTAATTAGTAGACTGGGGATATAATTATGGCACATAAATACACACATATACACACACACACACAAACAAACACACACACACACACACACACACACATTAGGTAACCTTGGGGATATCCTGTGATGCTTCGATACACTTTGGGCAATACTACTGAGTCACTCCTACCATTCAAACCAACAAGAAAAACAACAACGAATATATAAATAATAATCATAATTACAGTAATAATAATAATAATAATAATAATAATAATAATAATAATAAATATTAATAATAATAATAACAATAATATTATTCACCAGCTTCATCATCTCGTATTCATTCTCTCTCTCTCTCTCTCTCTCTCTCTCATTAAAATATTTTGTATCTCTTTCCCTATATAAACCATGACAGATCCTTTAATGTTATTCAGGCTATTATTAGACGATTTTATTAAGCCCAGAAGGAATCTAAGGGAGCTTGAGTTTTAATGGAGATATATTGGACCTCTTTTGCTTGCTAGAGATCTTTCCTAAGCTGTATAAAATCATCTAGTGTTTGCAAAAAAAATACAAAATAAATACAAAAATTACTGAAAGGGTCAATAATCAGCATACTTCTTAATTTTATTTTATTTACTATTCTTTTGTTTTACCCCTTCATAATTTAAGACGTTTCATCTTTTTATCTGGCTATCAGTAGACGATTCTATTTAGCTTAGGAATGAAGTTTTTTTAGTCACGAGGGTTAATTATCTCCGCCAACTAAATTGGACTGAGGTTATGTTTTCATCTCCGTTTGTCTGTCTGTCTGTAAATATTACATATCACACAGTTACGAATGTCACGAAATTTGATAGGCAGATAGGATATGCACCAAGGAAGACGAATTTAGATGTAAGTAACCTAGGTTCGAGTCCTTGGAGTGCCACATGTATTTGATGATTTCATTAATTGAGCTTAGAGGTGAAGTTGGTTGGTGGAAAACATAAGAACATAAGAAAATGGGAGTCTGCAGAAAGCCGATTGGCCTAAGCAAGGCAGATCCCTGTCCCACACAACCCCAATTACAAAGCCCAATTATAGGCTCAACACTCTAATACCCTGAGGATCATCTTACCAAAACGGTTAGAGATTAACGCAGGATTACGGGGTCTGCAGAGCGCTGATTGGCCCAACCCTGCTGATCCCCCTTCACACCCAACCCTTCTCGTCCATATGCTTATCCAATTTTATCTTAAAGCTCCCTATCGTTTTTAATCCCACTATAGCTCTTGGTAGTCCATTCCACCCATCTACAACTCTGTTACCAAACCAATATTTGCCTATATCTTTTCTGAAACTAAATTTATCTAATTTGAAACCATTGGTACGAGTTCTTTCACTATCACTGAGCTTTAGTACATTTGTCATGTCCCCTTTGTTAATCCCACTAACCCACTTGAACACCTCTATCATATCCCCTCTAACTCTGCGTCTCTCTAACGAATGTAAGCCTAATTTCTTCAACCTTTCTTTATACGGAAGATTTCTAATATTATGGATCATTTTTGTCATTCTACATTGTACTCTCTCCAATGAATCTATGTCCATT
>CM064525.1:822187-847187 GCA_032716605.1 Paralithodes platypus
TCGGTACTAGGACCAATTCTCTTTTTAATTTACATCAACGACATAGATGAGGGTCTCACCTGCACAATCTCAAAATTTGCTGACGATACAAAAATTGCAAATAGCGTGCTCTCAAAAGAACAAGTTGACGATATGCAACACAATCTAGATAAATTGTCATGTTGGGCCCAAATTTGGCAAATGAGTTTCAATGCGGATAAATGTAAAGTACTACATGTCGGATACCTAAATGAGAAAGCAAACTATTCGATGAATGGCACTCAGCTTAAGAATGTAAACAGAGAAACTGATCTGGGAGTAACAATATCGAGTAACCTAAAACCGAGTCAACAATGTTCAGAAGTTGTTAAGAAGGCAAACAAAATAATTGGCTTTATAGGCAGGTCATTTGAGCATAAATCCAAAGAAGTTATCCTAACCCTTTACAATTCCTTAGTCCGCCCTCTTCTGGAATACTGCGTTCAATCCTGGTGCCCTTATTACCAAAAAGATATAAACAAGCTAGAACGAGTTCAACGTAGAGTTACCAAAATGATACCTAGCCTAAAGAACAAACCATACGAAGATCGTCTTAGAGAATTAAATCTATTTCCTTTAACCAGCGCAGATTAAGAGGCGACTTAATTCAAGTGTTCAAAATCATCAAAGGCATCGACAATATGAACTGTAGTAAGTACTTCACTATCGACCAATCTAATTACACGCGGGGAAACGGTTGCAAAATTATTGGTAAATCTTTTAACTCGCACGAATCTAAGAATTTCTTCTTCAATCGAGTTGTCAACTTGTGGAATGGGCTTCCCCGAGACGTTATAGACTGCAGCACCGTTGATTCATTTAAATTCCGCCTAGACAAATATCTCGCATCAAACCCGCGACTGACTGCGTTTGTAAATGAATAACTTTATCCTCCCCTCAGTTACTAACCCATATGTCCCCTACTAACTTCCTAGTCCTGCCACGTTAGTGGCAGGGCAGTAGTTCCCTTTCCAATGTTCCCTTACCCACTCTAAACCACTGTTTGGACACTTGATCCTCAGTGTTTTGGAGGACAAGCAGCCTAGAAGGGTCACTAGATCTGTTGTTGCTTGATTTCCTTTGTACTCCCTCCTATCTTCCCCTTCCCATCCACCTATCCCCCCTCCTATTCTCCCATCTTCCTATCCCCCTCCCTCCCTCCTCACCTATCCAGCACTCCCCCACCCTCCCTCCTCACCTATCCAGCACTCCCCCACCCTCCCTCCTCACCTATCCAGCACTCCCCCACCATCCCTCTTACAAGTCCAGCTATAATCCTTCCCCTCCCTCTCCTCCACCCCCCCCCCCTACCCTCTCTCTCTCCTTACCTGTCCACAAACTATCCACACCCACACAGCACAGTACTCAACCTTCAGTCCTCGTGTGTACAGCCTCACAGTCAGACGTACACAGCTGTCGTTCGTGTGTGTATGTGTGTGTGTGTGTGTGTGTGTGTGGACGTGTGTTTTGGTGTTGGACTGCAGCTCATTATTATTATTATTGAACTTTCTCGTGCAATGATCAATACTTTCAATGATTGTAATATTGTAAACGATGTGTAAAGTTTTGTAAGAGGTGGTCAACAAACTATTTAAAGTATCTATCTATATATTTGTGTGTGTGTGTGTGTGTGTGTTGCAGTGTTAAGCCATCCCAGGTGTGCTTCGTCAACACACACAGCTGTTTATCAATTTACACAGCTCTCTATTTCTGTGTGTATTGTCTAGTTAATGTTATTCCAGTATATCAGAAAGAAAAAAGTAGTTACTTCAACTGTTGGACCGTTAGTCGATGAAAATGGAGAATACACCAAAGACGAAGTACAAATGAGTAATGCCCTCAATACCTTCTTTGCATCAGTTTTTACAACAGAAGACCTCAGTGATATCCCTACACCATCGCCGATTCAGATTGATAATTCAGATGTTCTAAGCAATATCACCGTTACAGAGAGAGAAGTATTGAATTGTTTAGATAAACTCAAGGTAAATAAAACGCCTGGACCTGATACAATCTCGCCTAGAGTTCTAAAGGAAGCTAAGGATGAGCTCTCCAAACCACTGACATTACTATTCAATAAATCCTTGCAGTCTGGAACTATTCCTGATCAGTGGAAGCTAGCCAACGTAACACCGATATTAAAAAAAGGCAGCAAATCCCTACCCAGTAACTATCGTCCAATTAGCTTAACCTCAGTTGTATGTAAAATGATAGAAACGGTCATAAGAGACAGACTCGTAAATCACTTAGAGGAAAATAACATACTTAAAGATACTCAACACGGCTTTCTCGTAAAAAACGTTCCTGTTTAACAAACCTCTTAGACTTCTTCCACGATATCCTCAACCTCTACGATGAGAGTAAAGCTGTAGATATTATATACCTTGATTTTCAAAAGGCCTTTGACAAAGTTCCCCACAAACGTTTACTGCTAAAACTAAAAGCGCATGGAATACAAGACGGTGTGTTGAAATGGATAGAAAATTGGCTCAGCGACAGAAAGCAAAGAGTAGTAATAAACGGTAAGGCATCTAAATGGACCAATGTAGGTAGCGGGGTACCCCAGGGATTGGTACTAGGACCAATTCTCTTTCTAATTTAAATCAACGACATAGATGAGGATCTCACCTGTACAATCTCAAAATTTGCTGACGATACAAATATTGCAAATAGCGTACTCTCAAAAGAACAAGTTGACGATATGCAACACAATCTAGATAAATTGTCATGTTGGGCCCAAATTTGGCAAATGAGTTTCAATGCGGATAAATGTAAAGTACTACATATCGGATACCTAAATGAGAAAGCAAACTATTCGATGAATGGCACTCAGCTTAAGAATGTAAACAGAGAAACCGATCTGGGAGTAACAATATCGAGTAACCTAAACCCGAGTCAACAATGTTCAGAAGTTGTTAAGAAGGCAAACAAAATAATTGGCTTTATAGACAGGTCATTTGAGCATAAATCCAAAGAAGTTATCCTAACCCTTTACAATTCCTTAGTCCGCACTCTTCTGGAATACTGCGTTCAATCATGGTGCCCTTATTACCAAAAAGATATAAACAAGCTAGAACGAGTTCAACGTAGAGTTACCAAAATGATACCTAGCCTAAGGAACAAACCATACGAAGAGTGTCTTAGAGAATTAAATCTATTTCCTTTAACCCAGCGCAGATTAAGAGGTGACTTAATTCAAGTGTTCAAAATCATCAAAGGCATCGACAATATGAACTGTAGTAAGTACTTCACTATCGACCAATCTAATTACACGCGGGGAAACGGTTGCAAAATTATTGCTAAATCTTTCAACTCACACGAATCTAAGAATTTCTTCTTCAATCGAGTTGTCAACTTGTGGAATGGGCTTCCCCGAGATGTTATAGACTGCAGCACCGTTGATTCATTTAAATTCCGCCTAGACAAATATCTCGCATCAAACCCGCGACTGACTGCGTTTGTAAATGAATAACTTTATTTTATCCCCCCCTCAGTTACTAACCCATCTGTCCCCTACTAGCTTCCTGATCCTGCCACGGACATTAGTTCCAGGGCAGTAGTTCCCTTTCCAATGTTCCCTTACCCACTCTAAACCACTGTTTACACACTTGATCCTCAGTGTTTTGGAGGACAAGCAGCCTAGAGGAGTCACTAGATCTGTTGTTGCTTGATTTCCTTTGTACTCCTTTGTACTTACATTCTACTGAGCTGCTAGTCATTGTACACAACTGTTTACTCAACCACTTATACTGAAGCTAAACCACCTTCCCTGCTTTCAACTCAAGGGTTTTGTATTTAATTGCATATATTCGTTCAGGGATTACTAAATAAATAAATCTATATAAACAAATAGATAAATTACTGTCAAACCACACGCATTTCTGACAATTGGACCTCTCGTGCTGTGGATTCTATTGTGTTCCTTCAATTGACGTTTGCTGCTGTTCAACCCTTCGTCTGTGTTCGTGTGTTCGTGATTACCCCCTTGTCTACTACTAACTTCTACCCTACACGCTACCGCCAGGAGATTCTACCCAGAGTACGTATATATAACACGATCTTAGGGAGTGTTTTTTATGGACCCCCTTCTCCCTCATGCTTCGACCTATTAGTTTTAATATTTTAGGACGTTCGACCCATTAGTTTGACGATTTTAAGATTTTTCGCCCCCTATATGTCAATATTAGACCTTTCGTGCCATTTAGGTGTCGATTTTTTCCTGGCGAGAGATAGCCAGCCTGCAATTTAGGAGGAACCGGCTTTTGGCCAGAACATTTTACTCCCGATTTTTTTTTCAAATCTATCTCGAAGGGGGTTCTTGGAGGTATTTATAAAAGCTTAATGGAGGTCTAGGGAACAAACTAATAAAACAAAATAGTAATTCGACGATTTTAATCAGCTTAGGAAGGATCAGTGGAAATTGAAACGTTAAAGACTATCTCCATTAACCCTCTAACTTCCATACACCTTACTAATCTTAATATAATTACCAAATAATAGCCAGAAAACAGAAAATAAATGAGTCCTCGTATCTTCTATGAGTCAACCCACACCCTCCACCCATCTACCTGGTCATACAGTACTGATAAGCGTAATCTATGAGTCAACCCACCCCCACCACCCATCTACCTGGTCATACAGTACTGATAAGCGTAATCTGTGAGTCAACCCACACCCACCACCCATCTACCTGGTCATACAGTACTGATAAGCGTAATCTGTGAGTCAACCCACACCCACCACCCATCTACCTGGTCATACAGTACTGATATGCGTAATCTGTGAGTCAACCCACACCCACCACCCATCTACCTGGTCATACAGTACTGATAAGCGTAATCTATGAGTCAACCCACACCCACCACCCCTCTACCTGGTCATACAGTACTGATAAGCGTAATCTATGAGTCAACCCACACCCACCACCCATCTACCTGGTCATACAGTACTGATAAGCGTAATCTATGAGTCAACCCACACCCACCACCCCTCTACCTGGTCATACAGTACTGATAAGCGTAATCTGTGAGTCAACCCACACCCATCACCCATCTACCTGGTCATACAGTACTGATAAGCGTAATCTATGAGTCAACCCACACCCACCACCCCTCTACCTGGTCATACAGTACTGATAAGCGTAATCTGTAATCAAACAACTGCCCCACTAAAGGCCCAGTGACTATTACCGAGTGTCCTGCTAGTTACTGTTTCAAGATGGAGTGTGACAGTAACTTTAATTAAACCATTTATATAATTGTAATTCCTCACTTAATAAGTTAGTTACGTTCCTGAAAACTAGCGAAAAACTGTGTTGATGGCCTAGTGTTTAGTGCGCGGAATAATTTCGGTGTGAGTATCCTAGGTTTGAGTCCTTGCAGTACCACATGTATTCATTACATTCATTGATTTCACTAGTTAGGTTTATTTGTAAATTAATTAGTGAGTTTGTGAAAACAAATATGAAATAGACCTTTAAATCAAACAACCTTAAGTGAAGTAGATACAGTGTATATATATATATATATATATATATATATATATATATATATATATATATATATATATATATATATATATATATAATATATATATATTGCTCGAAAATTACAAAAACAAACAAAATCCTCAATAACAATTAAACCAAATATAATAATAACCCCCAAGACGTCGGACCAGCTAGTGTTAGAATGTATTATATACAAATTAAAATTGTGTTATAATTTAAATGGGTTTCTTAAATTATTTTTGTTTATTTAATTATTATTACTATTACTATTTTGCTATTACCAGTACCACGTCATTCTATTATGGATAAACATTTGTGTTTACTATAAATATGCATTCTTATATTCCCCTCTCTCTCTCTCTCTCTCTCTCTCTCTCTCTCTCTCTCTCTCTCTCTCTCTCCTCATCCATACCCCATCCTTGTCTTGTCCATGGCAAGTATGTTGACGTAAGATAGATTGATAGATAGAGCTAGAGAGGTATGACGTAATATACAGTATATATATATATATATATATATATATATATATATATATATATATATAGAGAGAGAGAGAGAGAGAGAGAGAGAGAGAGAGAGAGAGAGAGAGAGAGAGAGAGAGAGAGAGAGAGAGAGAGAGAGAGAGAGAGAGAGACGAACAGAGGATTGGGAAATACAAAAACAAAAAAATAGTTGTAGGTCCCTAGGCGTATTATACCGAATATTTCCGAGTTATACACGTGATACACAGACGAACCATTTAGACACGTTGATGATATATTTTGACACATTCCATTGGGGAACTACATGTGGAGGAATTGCATTTATATTTCGTTCACTGTCTTTTTTATAAATAGATAGATAGACGGACAGGGACAGACAAACAGACAGAGAGACAGAGAGAGAGAGAGAGAGAGAGTATGTATTATTAATGCATATACAATTCCAGTCATCAATCTAGTGTCAAAACAAACCAACAGCATACACAGCAATAACATAATCCCCTCAGCGTGGACAGTGTTATATGGTAGAGCGGGTAATAAATGGGTTACACTAATGACTCCAATAGTAACAGAGATCGGCCAACCCTCCGCCATTTTGGTACCCACTGGTGTTGTTTTCCTTTTATTACACTAAGGGGAAAAAAAAAAAAAAAAAAAAAAAAAATTATATATATATATATATATATATATATATATATATATATATATATATATAATATATATATATATAGAGAGAGAGAGAGAGAGAGAGAGAGAGATTCGCACAACTCTGACTTACATAATCGCTTTTACCGACAGCGCTAGTCAAGCCAATGCGGATATACCCGTCCGTAAGAATTCCATTGCACAATATTAATTCCTGGTGCTGCGGCTTCCAATGATGGTATTCAATATAGTTCTGGGAAATAAAACAGTAGATCTGCTGTTGCTTAAAGGGAGGTTTGATATTATTATAATAATAATTATTATTTTTATGATAATTAGTTAGATGAATTATTATACAACTTCAATTAACCACTTGCGAGTTTCAGGCTATAAGGAAGTTGGAGCCGTAAACATCAAAATATAAACGGAAATGCAATAATAATGTCGGTTTCTGATGGATAAAATATATGTTGAATTGGGTTAAATTGTTTGTATGGACACTTGAATTACTCTTTGCATACCTTTCTAAAAAAACACATTGCTATATATCCCAGAATTGCCAAGAAAAAATGCTAGAATAGGAATTAGTGTAACAGTGCCCTTAAGGGGAGGTATTTAGTTTGTTCCCTAGACCTCCATCAAGCTTAAAATTACACCCCCTTGAGTCCCTTTCAAGAAAAATGTGTACATTTTTCGGTAGAAAAATGTCCCGGCCGAAGGCCGGTTCCTCTTAAATTACAGGCTCGCTATCGCTCGCCAGGATAAAATCGACACCTGAATGGCACGAAAGGTCTTAATATGGGGTGAAAGTTCTTAAAATCGCTAATCTAATGGGGCAAACGTTTTATAATATCAAAAGCAATGGGGCTAAACATGAGGGAGAAAGAGGTCCAGAAAAAAATCCCTCAAGTGGAGATCTCCCCAAGGTGGAGGTAGTTGTTTTTTCTGGACCCCTTCTCCTAGCTCATTAGTTTTTATATTGTAAAACGTTCGGCCCAATAGTCGATTTTATGATCTTTCGCCTTATTTCGTTGTCAATTTAAGACCTTTCGTGCCATTTAGGTTTCGATTTTGTTTTGGCGAGCGATACCGAGCCTGTAATTTTAAGAGGAACCGGGCTTTGGCCGGCACATGTTTCTACCGAAAAATTTACAAATTTATCTTGAAGGGGGGTATAGGGGGTGTTGTTGTTTTGTAAAGCTTGATGGAAGTCTAGCGAGAAAACTAAAAACTAAATAAATAGACCAAATGATAACCAGACCCCGTAATGACTGTTGTGCCGGCTTGATGTATTGGCTGTGATACGGTGGTGGTGTAATGGTCATTTTCCTGTTCACTGAATAAGGGTTCCAAGGTTCGACGATCACTTAGCACTCTCTGGTCCGACGTCATGGGGGTTATTATGATATTTTGTTTAATTATTATTGAGAATTATGCTTGTTTTTACCCTTTTCGAGCAATGTATATTAGTTTGTCCCCTAGGCTAACAAAAATACCTCCCCAGACTTCCTTCACACTAAAATAAAAATAAAAAAATAAAAATAAAAGCCCACCCAGACCCCCGTCAAGCTAATACAAATGTTGATAGAAAACTGTATTGGTCAAAGACCGATTTCTTCTAAGTTAAAGGTTCATTGTCACTTGGCCTAAATAATATGATGCAAGGATGGGGTGAAGCATTTTATAATGGCCAAACTAAAGGGGTGAAACGTCTTAAAATCTATAAAATAATGGAGCAAAACAGGTGAGGCTTAAAAGGCACACCCCCTGAGACCAAAATCGAGTTAACAATGCCTATAGACTATATAATAATTGTTGTCCCGGTGTGATGTATTGGTTGTGATACGGTGGGTGGTGGTGATACTGGTCATTATTATGTTCACTGACTGGGGTGTCAAGGTTCGACTATCATTTAGGAGCACGGGTTTCAAAAAATGAGAAGGGGTACCCTGTTCTGGGGGAGCGATAGCGAGCCTGCAACTGCCCCATTTTTCTACCCCCAAAATACACATTTAGTATGAAGGGGGTCTGGGGGATTATTTACTTGAATAGGGTCTGGGGAGGCGTGTTTGTTTGATTTTGTTTTATTATTGTTTAAAACTAGGGGGCAAACTAAAATTATGTTGCTCCAAAATGGCAAATACCATCAAAATCCTAAATAATAGCTAAACAGAACATCTTTAATAACCCCAAGACGTCGGATAACATAGTGTTAATAACATGTTCCAGAGAACACGTATCAGAGGGTTCAGTGGTATTTTTTTACCTCCCTTAACAGAGGTGTCCAAAAAATGACCACGGCATAACCTTGACATATCCAGCACTGGTGGCTGAAATATATTTTCAACTTATATACAGTATATATATATATTATACATATACTGCATATAGTATACATAAAAATACTGCTACTACTACTACTACTAATAATAATAATAATAATAATTTTAATAATAATAATAAATCTCTACTCTACCCATGCCTAACTCTCCATCTCCTTAATCAAACAGATCCACACCGGGCATCACCAGCATCATCACCGTAACGTAACCTTGCGATATCCTGTACCCACCACCCCGGAAACAAGTCACGGTTTAGTTCCTACCCGGGGATAGAACCGCAACCACCTTCTCCTTCACCACCTAACACAAGACAGGTGAGTTACTATTGTGTTGAACTCTATCTATAGCGAGGGTGGTCGTCTTCACCTCACTATAGTCTGTGTCCAGCTAAGGGTAAATCGAACTTCTTAGCAACTGATTTATCGATACATAATGGAAATATATGGAAATAATATGTCCCTATATCATATACAGTAAATACAAAATACCAAGTATTCCTAATTAACAACCTATTTCGCTTCAAAAACTTCGTAATAGCTAAGTAATGAAGCTAGTGACATGCATAGTAATGAAGCTGGTGACATGCATAGTAATGAAGCTGGTGACATGCATAGTAATGAAGCTGGTGACATGCATAGTAATGAAGCCGGTGACATGCATAGTTATCATCAGCTGGAAAAAAACAGGCCATAGTTTGCCAATTATAAAAAAAATCGCCCCATTCCAGTGTCGATCGTTTGTTTTCCTGGCGAGCAATAGCGTACCTATATCTTAAAAGACATCAGCCTTCGCCCCGACAGGCCTTTGGCTGAGATATGTAGACATTTTCCTATCGAAAGATGTACACATCTAGCTTGAAGGGGGTCTGGGTGGGCATATTTTAGTTTGAAGGAAGCCTGGGAAGGCGTTTTTGTTAGCCTAGGGGACAAACTAAAATAGATTGCTCGAAAATGGCAAATGCAAACAAAATCCTCAATATTATTTAACCAAATATCACAATAACCTCCCAGACGTCGGACCAGAAGGGGTTAAATCTTTGTTGTCACGTAATTGTTGTGGTTTTATGACTGAGCATGACATTACTAAAGTGTGTGTGTGTGTGTGTGTGTGTGTGTGTGTGTGTGTGTGTGTGTGTGTGTGTGTGTGAGAGAGAGAGTCAGTAATTCCTCTTATAATAATTATGGTGGTTTACAGGGCTACACACGACACATTACCAAGGTCAGATATAATGGGGACATAAAGGTATAACTCGTGTGACCTTACTATTAACAAGGCTACCCAGGCTTTTGTTGTTAGCTATATAGTTATGTGTGTGTGTGTGCGCGTGTGTGTGTGTGTGTGTGTGTGTGTGTGTGTGTGTGTGTGTGTGTGTGTGTGTGTGTGTGTGTGTGTGTGTGTGTGTGTGTGTGTGCGTATATACAGTCGCATGGTGTGATTGTGTGTATTGTGTGTGTGTGTGTGTGTGTAGGTTCTTTGTGGTCGTTCAGGCATTGTGGTTGTGATGTGCGTATATATTGTATGCATAATCTGGGGCATTATTGTATTTTGTGTGTGTGTGTGTGTGTGTGCGTATATACAGTCGCATGGTGTGATTGTGTGTATTGTGTATTGTGTGTGTGTGTAGGTTCTTTGTGGTCGTTCAGGCATTGTGGTTGTGATGTGCGTATATATTGTATGCATAATCTGGGGGCATTATTGTACTTTGTGTGTGTGTGTGTGTGTGTGTGCGTATATACACAGTCGCATGGTGTGATTGTGTGTATTGTGTGTGTGTGTGTAGGTTCTTTGTGGTCGTTCAGGCATTGTGGTTGTGATGTGCGTATATATTGTATGCATAATCTGGGGGCATTATTGTACTTTGTGTGTGTGTGTGTGTGTGTGTGTGTGTGTGTGTGTGTGTGTGTGTGTGTGTGTGTGTGTGGGTGTGGGTGTGGGTGTGGGTGTGTGTGTGTGTGTGTGTGTGTGTGTGTGTGTGTGTGTGTGTGTGTGTGCTTTGTGTGTGTGTGTGTGTGTGTGGGTGGGTGTGCTTTGTGTGTGTGTGTGTGTGTGTGTGTGTGTGTGTGTGTGTGTGTGTGTGTGTGTGTGTGTGTGTTTCCTATGTGGATAAGGGAGACAAAAGGCAATACTGCCTGTGACGAGTGCCTTCCCCAGAGTTGAAAGAGTGACAGGGCCAAAATCAAGATATGTTCGAGTCAAAATACCAGAACACACGGAGTTTGAAACAATTTAAGTCATAGGATGAGGTAAATATGGAATCAAAGAGAGAGTTCCAGAGCTTAGCAGTTGAATAGAAGAAAGATTGGGAATATAGTTTCACTCTTGAGTTGGAGAGTTGCACAGAGTAGGGGTGGGATGGCGTTGCAAGGTGGGTGCTACATACTCTACATAGAGGAGCTGGTATACACTGATAGAGCTCTGAGGAATACTGTTTATTGTAATAGCGGTAGAATAGCGAGAAAGATGCAACATTGCGGCGAAAAGAGAGAGATTACAGAGGATCGTTGAGTGGACGTGAGTTAATGAGACGAAAAGCTTTCTTTTTTACTTTATCTAGAAGTGCTGTGTGAGAAGATCCTCCCCACACATGTGAACAATACTTAGTACAAGGACGCACTGTGCCCCTGTACAGAGCAAGAAGCTGTGAAGGGGTAAAGAACCCCGGGAGACAGTTGAGCACATCCAGCTTCTGGGAAACTGTTTTTAGCAAGGGTGGTAATATGGTCTTTCCAAGAGAGATCAGAGGAAAAAGAATCACCAAGGATACTGAGAGAAGGTGATGGGTTGATTTTTGTATTGTTTAAGTACAAGGGAAAGTCCTGTGGGAGTTCTTGACGGGTGGATAAACGGAAACAAATTGGGTTTTGGAAGCATTGAAAGCAACAAGCATTTCTCTGCCCCAAATGGAAATGGTTGGTAGGTCAGAAGATAAGTGTTCTATGGCATCATCAAGTGACTTTTTGAGTGATTGCTTGTTGGTGGGGGGGGGGGGGGGGGGGGTCTCTCTCTCTCTCTCTCTCTCTCTCTCTCTCTCTCTCTCTCTCTCTCTCTCTCTCTCTCTCTCTCTCTCTCTCTCTCTCTGAAAAACTATACTCTGTTTCTTTTCAACTGACAATGAACCGAATCCCTTAGTACCTGATTACTCTATACTTAATGGGAAAATCTGAAACTATTATGTCTCTGCCTCATATAAATACCAAGTTAGCACCATATTCCACTACAAAACCATCAAAATACCCGAGATATCTTGAGCTGAACTTTACAATTTATCGTCAGTTGAAATATACCAGACTATAATTGAATAGGGTAAGGTAGAGTCGTCAGCATATGAATACCCCCCCCCCCCCCCCCCCAGACGTCGGACCAGCTAGTGTCAACCAGGAAAAGGGGAGTCATGTACTTAAAAGGGTTAATGCTTATGTCATGCTGTCATAAAACAACCCCCCTGCTCTGTCATAAAACCACCCCCCTGTTCTGTCATAAACCCACCCCCCTACCGTGACAAATGGTTTATGCTGTCATTTGTGTCAATTAACTTATTTTATGATGTGTGTAGATCATGGGAGTGTATCGTATGTTTGGCTCTAGTTTGTACCACTACCACCATTACATATTCACAATTTCACTATCACCACCACAACTGTCCCCACCATCAACACCACCACTGTCGTCACCACCACTATCACCCTAATTTCAAGAAAGCAAACTTTCATAAACTTAGAGCTATGTTTAAAAAAACTGACTGGAGGTTTTTAATTAACAATAACGACATAAATACATCTTGGAAGTTATTCGAAACCACTTACCTAAAAGCAGTGCAAGACTGCATACCATCGAAAATACGGCGTCCAGGCCATAATAATAAGCCCAAATGGTGGAATAAAGTTATTTCAAACTGCCTGCTTCCTAAAAAAAATTGCTAATGATAGATTAAAATCCTCACAAAATAACGAAGAACGGGTGAAATTTGTAGAGCTACGACGCAAAGCCAAAAAGTTAATTAAGCAAAGTAAAAAGACCCTAGAGTTACATATTGCGAATCAAAGTAAAACAAACCCGAAAGAATTCTATAGTTATATCAGAAAGAAAAAAGTAGTTACTTCAACTGTTGGACCGTTAGTCGATGAAAATGGAGAATACACCAAAGACGAAGTACAAATGAGTAATGCCCTCAATACCTTCTTTGCATCAGTTTTTTACAACAGAAGACCTCAGTGATATCCCTACACCATCGCCGATTCAGATTGATAATTCAGATGTTCTAAGCAATATCACCGTTACAGAGAGAGAAGTATTGAATTGTTTAGATAAACTTAAGGTAAATAAAACGCCTGGACCTGATACAATCTCGCCTAGAGTTCTAAAGGAAGCTAAGGATGAGCTCTCCAAACCACTGACATTACTATTCAATAAATCCTTGCAGTCTGGAACTATGCCTGATCAGTGGAAGATAGCCAACGTAACACCGATATTCAAAAAAAGGCAGCAAATCCCTACCCAGTAAACTATCGTCCAATTAGCTTAACCTCAGTTGTATGTAAAATGCTAGAAACGGTCATAAGAGACAGACTCGTAAATCACTTAGAGGAAAATAACATACTTAAAGATACTCAACACGGCTTTCGTAAAAAACGTTCCTGTTTAACAAACTTCTTAGACTTCTTCCACGATATCCTCAACCTCTACGATGAGAGTAAAGCTGTAGATATTATATACCTTGATTTTCAAAAGGCCTTTGACAAAGTTCCCCATAAACGTTTACTGCTAAAACTAAAAGCACATGGAATACAAGACGGAGTGTTGAAATGGATAGAAAATTGGCTCAGTGACAGAAAGCAAAGAGTAGTAATAAACGGTAAGGCATTTAAATGGACCAATGTAAGTAGCAAGGTACCCCAGGGATCGGTACTAGGACCAATTCTCTTTCTAATTTACATCAACGACATAGATGAGGGTCTCACCTGCACAATCTCAAAATTTGCTGACGATACAAAAATTGCAAATAGGTACTCTCAAAAGAACAAGTTGACGATATGCAACACAATCTAGATAAATTGTCACATTGGGCCCAAATTTGGCAAATGAGTTCAATGCGGATAAATGTAAAGTACTACATATCGGATACCTAAATGAGAAAGCAAACTATTCGATGAATGGCACTCAGCTTAAGAATGTAAACAGAGAAACCGATCTGGGAGTAACAATATCGAGTAACCTAAAACCGAGTCAACAATGTTCAGAAGTTGTTAAGAAGGCAAACAAAATAATTGGCTTTATAGGCAGGTCATTTGAGCATAAATCCAAAGACGTTATCCTAACCCTTTGCAATTCCTTAGTCCGCCCTCTTCTGGAATACTGCGTTCAATGCTGGTGCCCTTATTACCAAAAATAAAAAAGCTAGAACGAGTTCAAAGTAGAGTTACCAAAATGATACCTAGCCTAAAGAACAAACCATACGAAGAGCGTCTTAGAGAATTAAATCTATTTCCTTTAACCCAGCTCAGATTAAGAGGTGACTTAATTCAAGTGTTCAAAATCATCAAAGGCATCGACAATATGAACTGTAGTAAGTACTTCACTATCGACCAATCTAATTACACGCGGGGAAACGGTTGCAAAATTATTGGTAAATCTTTTAACTCACACGAATCTAAGAATTTCTTCTTCAATTGAGTTGTCAACTTGTGGAATGGGCTTCCCCGAGACGTTATAGACTGCAGCACCGTTGATTCATTTAAACTCCGCCTAGACAAATATCTCGCATCAAACCCGCGACTGACTGCGTTTGTAAATGAATAACTTTATTTTATCCTCCCCTCAGTTACTAACCCATCTGTCCCCTACTAACTTCCTAGTCCTGCCACGGACATTAGTTCCAGGGCAGTAGTTTCCTTTCCAATGTTCCCTTACCCACTCTAAACCACTGTTTGGACACTTGATCCTCAGTGTTTTGGAGGACAAGCAGCCTAGAAGGGTCACTATAACTGTTGTTGCTTGATTTCCTTTGTACCACCACGACCACTACTATCACCCGTACCACCACCACTATCACTATCACCACCACTATTATCACCATCACCACCACCACCACCACCACCACCATACTTTCGTCCTAACCTTTATTACCGAGGGATTATCTGCCGTTATGGAGAGAGAGAGAGAGAGAGAGAGAGAGAGAGAGAGAGAGAGAGAGAGAGACAGAGAGAGAGAGAGAGAGAGAGAGAGAGAGAGAGAGAGAGAGAGAGAGAGAGAGAGAGAGAGAGAGAGAGAGAGAGAGAGAGAGAGAGAGAGAGAAAAAGCCTCACATGTGATACTGTATACGGGTTTTTCCTGCCGTATAATGAGAGGAAGGAGGGGAGGGACCGTTATTAATACCTTGTTGTTTGTCTTGTTATTATTTGTATTACAAATGGTGATGGTGTTATTACTATTGTTATCAGTATTATTCATTATTTTATTATTATTATTGTTGCTGTTGTTTTTATCCTCAATACTAGGATTATTATTTGTATTATTAGTATTACTATTATTATTATGGTGACTAAATAGATTATACTACATTACCCCCCCCCCCCCTCCCCCGTTATTCTTGATTACGGTGTGCTGGCTTAATAATTCAATAATAGGTAGCGCCAACGAACTTGACAATAATCTTGACCCCTTAGCTTCTTATAACTCAAAATGCATGAAAGCAATCAGGCTGACGTTTCTATCATTTGGGAAGAGTCCACCAAAGAAATAGGTGTGGATATTTACAGTCAGTTTGCTCTAGGCCCTTTTGAGTTACAGAGAGGTCAGGGATCAAGTTTATTGTTGGCGCCACCTATAACAGACATTGGGTCCAACTGCAGCCCCAGATGTGCCTAACAATATTTGCAGAACCCTGACCTAAACGTTGACAAGTAGGGCCTCAGAACAAGCCCTCACAGATGTAAGTCTGTGAGGCCATCACAGGATATCACCAGCAATGCCTTGTTCTAGTAATCACAAAAACAACTAGTAAATTCTGGAACTCTCCACCACAATCTATCTTTCCTTCATCCTATGACTTCTTAAACTCTTTCAAGCTCCGTGTGTCTGGATATTTTGACTCTACCGTACCTAAACCCTTTCACTGCGGGACCCGTTCAGGAACACCATGGAAATTTACTGCAATTTAAAGCCTGTTCAAGCCTGTGAAGACGAGTGCGAGTGAGAGAGAGTGCGGTAGGCTCCTGTCTGCACTCCAGCACGTCTGCCAGGGCACTGAGAGTCTCTCTTGAGATATATGCAGTGCTGCCAAAGGCAAATAGGCAAATGTAGCGCGACATTGCTAATTATTAGCGAATATTGCCTATGTCTGTGGTAGCGTTGCAGATGAACCGCACACGCTACGAAGCTTGTTCTTGTATCATTTTGAAGCTATCTTCTAGGTTTTTGCTGTAAACATTTAATTTCATCCAGGTACTTGCTTAAGCAATCAGGAGTGCCTGAATGAGCCCTATTATAGCGGAAATAAGCCCACAGCGTAAGGGTTAAATTTAGCTCTCTATCACGCTTTCAATTTAAAGGGACACTCTTTGCAGCCAGCTTTGCCTTTTGCCTCCTTCCTACACGTAAAAAGAATGAAAAAACAACAAAGAAGCAGAATAACCACACCACCAACATATAAATACTGAACCCTCCTCTCATTATAGAGGAGAAACCCATATATAACATGTTGTGTGTGTGTGTGTGTGTGTGTGTGTGTGTGTGTGTGTGTGTGTGTGTGTGTTCTGTTTTGAGGTCATGGTCCCTCCTACTACCTCTATATCTACCTCCCTCTATCTATCTATCTATCTACTTATCCTCTCTCTCTCTCTCTCTGATGGGATTAAATTAGGAAAGTTAAGATTTGGTGACGATGTTCTCTCTCTCTCTCTCTCTCTAATAGTGTACTGTTTTTGCAATAAGTAAAATAAGCCAATGTTGCATAAGGCCAAGCAACTGATACTATGTGAGATTATATTTATTCTATCACTGATATATATACAGTATATACCGGTATATATATATATATATATATATTTTTTTTTGTCTATGTGATTGAGGGAGGCAAAAGGCAGAACTGCCTATAGCCGGCGGGTGCCCAACCCCGAAAAGGGTTGAAATAGGGGAGCTATCCCCCCGCCAAAGGCGGCTTTCTAGGGCCTTTCCTAGCTGATGCTGAGAGGATTGGGTTCTAGTCATGTGGTGATGGGCTGGTCTATTAGAGTGAGAACTGAGCAATCTCTGCCATACCCATAGCTTACTCTGACTGTTCCTTTTACTTATATATTTTCTAGATCTCAAGTGACGGCGTCTCTAACGTGGATTGACCTCCCAATCTACCAAGATTGGAAGCCAAAGCGTCACATTTTTCCCTTGCCCCTCAACTTTCTCTTCATAATTGCTGAGGGACACAGGGCCCTGGGTGGGGCTTTGGTTTCCCGGGCATTTCCGCACCCTCCTCAGCTCCCCGCCATGGAGTGGCTTCGGTCACCCAGGCTTTATTGTGGTCGGCGGGGAGGGTTCTGTGGGGGCGCTCGGTTATGGCCTTGGCCTTGCTCGGGGCCTTGGGGCTGTTCGGCCAGGCAGCTTGGGGAACAACAACAACAACAACAACAACTGCCTATAGCAAGTGCCTCCCCCATAGTTGAAAGAGTGACAGGGTCAAAATCAAGGGACGTTCGAGCCAAAATGCCTGGACACACTGTATACTGTATGTATATATACCGGGTATATATACACTGTATACTGTATGTATATATACCGGGTATATATACACTGTATACTGTATGTATATATACCGGGTATATATTGTATCCAAAATGAATTGTTTGCCCGGTAAATGAAGGTTGTTAAGTCAATGCTCCAAGACAATACAAACCTTTCCATTTAATTCACCTAATGCAGTCCTGGTTCTACCTGCTTCTCTCTCTCTCTCTCTCTCTCTCTCTCTAACTACTTACCTATCTATATAGTATATACCTACCTACCTCATTCTCACTCTCTCTCTATCTATTTACCTATTCCTCTCTCTCTCTCTCTCTCTCTCTTTCTAACTACTTACGTATCTATATAGTATATACCTACCTACCTCATTCTCACTCTCTCTATCTATTTACCTATTCCTCTCTCTCTCTCTCTCTCCCTCTACCTCTCTCTCTCTCTATCTCTCTCTCTCTCTCTCTCTCTCTCTCTCTCTCTCTCTCTCTCTCTCCCCCAACCTTCCATTGTGCCTTTCAACTATTGTGTTGCTCTTTTCCTCTCCTTTCTCTCTCTTTCCTATCTCCTCCGTTAATTTACAGTCAATCTCTTTCTCTTTCTTTCAAATATAATACATATTTATACACTCTTTCCTATTAATTATCTTGTATATCACCTGTCTCAGTGTCTCTCTCTCTCTCTCTCTCTCTCTCTCTCTCTCTCTCTCTCTCTCTCTCTCTCTCTCTGTCCTTCACACCTGAGTTAGAAGTTAGGTTAGAATATTACCCTGGTTAACAAGAGCTGGGGGGGGGGGTTACAAAGGCACACTAACCACACAGACCTTGCTGCCATGAGGAGAAAAAGAGAGAGTGAGAGTGGGAGAGAACAAAAAAGAGAGAGAGAGAGTGAGAGTGGGAGAAGAAAAAAAAGAGAGAGAGAGAGAGAGAGAGAGAGAGAGAGCGAGAGAGAGAGAGAGAGAGAGAGAAAATATCATAAACAAGGTTTTAATAATAAAGATACAGATAAATAAATATAGATAGATAGAAGAGACGAATATAGATAGATAGATAGATAGACCGACAGACAAACAGACAGATAGATAGACAGACGGACAGCCAGATAGATAGATAGAAAGTGTCCAAAATGGCCGTCGTGCTAAAAAGAATATAAATAAAATAATCCCCCAAATTCTAAATAATTTCTAGAGCTTACACGATCAACTATTCCAACATTTTTCCATTTTTTTCCCCCTGGTAATGTTGTCTTGACAGTTTCTGAATAAACATTATACAATAATTCAATCACTCCTAAAATATTCAGCCTTCAAAATTTCTCTCCTCCTATCATAATTTTATATATATATATATATATATATATATATATATATATATACCGTATATATATATATATATAAGAACATAAGAACATAAGAAAATGGGAGTCGCAGAAAGCCGATTGGCCTAAGCAAGGCAGATCCCTGTCCCACACAACCTCAATTACAAAGCCCAATTGTAGGCTCAACACTCTAATACCCTGAGGATCATCTTACCAAAACGGTTAGAGATTAACGCAGGATTACGGGGGTCTGCAGAGTGCTGATTGGCCCAACCCTGCTGATCCCCCTTCACACCCAACCCTTCTCGTCCATATGCTTATCCAATTTTATCTTAAAGCTCCCTACCGTTTTTAATCCCACTATAGCACTTGGTAGTCCATTCCACCCATTTACAACTCTGTTACCAAACCAATATTTGCCTATATCTTTTCTGAAACTAAATTTATCTAATTTGAAACCA
Source organism: Paralithodes platypus (assembly GCA_032716605.1). NCBI lineage: Eukaryota > Metazoa > Arthropoda > Malacostraca > Decapoda > Lithodidae > Paralithodes > Paralithodes platypus. The sequence continues at coordinate 841,683 of CM064525.1, forward strand.
TTAGTACGAGTTCTTTCGCTATCACTGAGCTTTAGTACATTTGTCATGTCCCCTTTGTTAATCCCACTAACCCACTTGAACACCTCTAACTCTGCATCTCTCTAACGAATGTAAACCTAATTTCTTCAACCTTTCTTCATACGGAAGATTTCTAATATTATGGATCATTTTTGTCATTCTACGCTATACTCTCTCCAATGAATCTATGTCCATTCTGTAATTGGACAGCATAATCCATATGGGGTCTCACTAATGACAAGTAAAGTTTTAAGATAACATCAGCAGTTCTGTTACTCACACTCCTAGAGATAAACCCGAGAATCCTGTTTGCCTTATTACGAACGCTTATACACTGTTGTCTAGGCTTCAAATCATTGCTAACAAACACACCTAGATCTTTCTCGCAGTCTGAATTTTCTAATTCTAAATTAGCTAGTTTATATTTAACATTTGTTTGCATCTTCCCTATCTTTAGTACCTTGCATTTGTCAATGTTAAACTTCATCTGCCAATTTACTGACCATTCATGTAAGGTATCTAGATCCCTTTGGAGGCACTCTATATCGCTATCTGAATCAATTGATCTCCCCATTTTAATATCGTCTGCGAATTTACTTATCCTACTAGTTATACCTAAATCTAGGTCATTTATGTATATAAGAAACAACAGGGGACTAATACCGATCCCTGGGGGACACCACTTTTGACTGCTCCCCACTCTGACTTGGTACCATTTATGCTAACTCTCTGTTTCCTACCAATTAGCCATGACCTAATCCATCCCAACAACGACCCTCCTATTCCATGTGCCTCAACCTTTCTCATCAATCTCTCATGAGGGACTCTGTCGAAAGCTTTACTGAAATCTAAATATATAATATCATATGACTTGTCACTATCTACTGCTTCATATACCTCTGAGAAAAAGCTAAGCAAATTAGTAAGGCAAGAACGTCCCTGAGTGAATCCATGCTGAGAAGAATTTATTAAGTTAAATTTTACTAAGTGGCTTTTAATTTTCCTAGCAATAATAGACTCTAGCAAATTTCCTATGATTGATGTGAGACTAATGGGACGGTAATTGGATGCTATCGATTTATCACCTTTTTTGAAGATCGGAACTACATTTGCAAGCTTCCAAGCTTCTGGAACTAAACCTGTTTCTAATGACTTGTTAAATAAAAATGTTAATGGGTAACTTAACTCATCTCTGCATTCTTTTAATACTCTAGCATATACCTCGTCAGGACCATGCGATTTTTGAGGTTTCAGTCTGTCAATTTCCTTAAGCACATCATTTCTACTTATACTAACTGTACTTAACATATTTTCTATACTATCACTATATACCATATTGACTTCTGGTCATATATATATATATATATATATATATATATATATATATATATATATATATATATATATATATATATATATATATACAGTATAATCGCTATCTCTCTCTCTCTCTCTCTTTCTTACTGGAATGGGCTGCAAGATTTTTGAGAGACTAACTCTTCCTTAGAACTCACCCTCACACAAACTCTCTCTCTCTCTCCCTATTCATATATGTATCTCACACACTCTCTCACACACTCTCTCTCTCTCTCACCGCACCAGTTGTACTGCAGTACCGTTGATTCCTTTAAAAATCGCCTAGACAAATATCTTGCATCAAACCCGCGACTGACTGCGTTTGTAAATGAATAACTTTATTGTATTCCCCCCTCAGATTCATCAAGCATTATTTTGTTTTTTTTTTTGTTTTTTTTGAGACAATGAACGGAGGAAGGATAAAACAAAAAGGTCCATGTGCCTAAAGGCATCCTCCATTCATAAAATGTTTGTAACAACTGGATTTAAACATTTGTAGATTGTAAGTTTGTGGAAAGCAATTCGAGGGAAGTGAATTCCAAAGAGTAGTAGCTCTGGGGATAAATGAATTCTGATAAGCAGAAGTTCTGCATTGTGGAGGAGAAAGTGTAAATTCATGGGCGCTCTCAGCTGCCCTAGTTCTACGGGGAAAGATGTGGAGAGGCGGCACAATTGAAGCAAGTTCCTCGGAACAATTGCTGTGAAAATATCTGTAGAATAATGCAAGGGATGCAACGTTTCTTCGTATGGATAATGTAGGAAGGTCCTGTGTGATTGCAGGGTTATTGATTAATCTAATAGCTTTATTTTGAATTTTGTCCAACTGCCTCAATGCAACCACTCCACTTCCACCCCACAGAGGTGAACAGTAATCCATCTGAGAACGCACATGACTTTTATATATTACGGCCAACTATTATTGCGTATATATATTACTAAGACGTTACTCTCTTTTTCCCCGATATGCGAAAGATCACTTATAACTGTGTTATGTTACTAACCCATCTGTCCCTTACTAACTTCCTAATCCTGCCACGGACATTAGTTCCAGGGCAGTTCCCTTTCCAATGTTCCCTTACCCACTCTAAACCACTGTCTGGACACTTGATCCCTCAGTGTTTTGGAGGTCAAGTAGCCTAGATGGATCACTAGATCTGTTGTTGCTTGATTTCCTTTGTACTCCTTTGTACTATATATGAAGGTTTGATATGAGGTAGTAAATAGGAACAAGTGATATATACCGGTAGTATATATGATGAGAGATTACTAGCGTTCCTTTGAGATAATGTGCTCAGTGAATTGTTCTTTCCTCTCACATAAACATTACGATATTAACCATTTCACTACCAGAACGTCTGTTTACCGTTCATTATTGCTGAGGTTAGACGGTTTTATGCCGTTGATGAAGGACCTATTTAATTCAGAGGGCATATCGAGATTGTATTTACACCTGTGAGACCAAGAGTTGCATTAAACAACAAAGGTAATCGTCTAACGGTAGCCAGAGTATAAAGGAAATACGTCCTGGGTCTCAAGGGGTTAATAGTGCAGTTGGGTCCAGTACATGATTAAATTGATATCCAGTATTCGATACATGGATATTAATCGTGGTCATGTGTTGTACCTTTAACTGTCTTGATAGTGTGATGGTTAAAGTGTGTAAGTTCTATACGTGATATCCCAGGTTCGAATTCTGTGAGGATCACATGTTTTCTTTGATATCATTTGGGGGTGTTTGGTGTTAGGAGTAACATTAATTGATTAAGATTATTACAGAAAGTATGTTACATATACAAAATAATTTTCAATAATTCAGTGGAAATTGGATGAGTAAATTTTGGGAAAAACCTATTGTCTTTCCTTTTGACGAATATATAGCAATATATATATTGGGACACTATAAATAATGCCTGTAGTTAACAAAATTATCAACTTAAATAAAACTGTTATATATCATAAGGCCATTAATTTGGATTTATTTTAGAAAGCTCCAATCGAAAGCCTGAAAAGTGTTCTATGCTACAGAACACGAATATGACACATTAATATACGTACCATTTGTGTTACAGTTTATGTGACTATACCTTTATAACCTACAAACGACTAGAGTAATCCAGCTATTATGTCTACCATTTGGGAAGGGTCAGCCAGGGAATAGATGTGGATATTTACAGCCCATTTTCTCAAGCCATTTTTGAGAGTAATCGAGCTAATATTTCTACCATTTGGGAAGGGTCAGCCAGGGAATAGGTGTGGAAATTTACAGCCCATTTTCTCAAGCAATTTTTGAGAGTAATTGAGCTAATATGTCTACCATTTGGGAAGGGTCAGCCAGGGAATAGGTATGGAAATGTACAGCTCATTTTCTCTAGCCCTTTTTGAGTTACCAATTTCTGACCTACCTATTTGAAACAGGGTATAGTTTCCTGAAAGTTGTATGTATGTATACATGTATATACTCAGTCGTATACCCCATTGCTGGAGGTGACCGACACAAGACAGAACCAGAACAGAAACACTATATACAGTTCCTATTCTCAGGGTTCGAGACCACTTTCGCGTTCCCTTGACCGTTTCTCTGTCTCGTAGAGTAGGAGAAATATGAACGTTACCGGATACAATAACTGGGATACAATTTATTTAAACTACAAGGAGGAAAACTACCAGGTAATTTACAACTTAATTATGGATTCCCAAAATAGATTCATGCAAAATAGGTTGAGTGAATATTAATGGGGGTAATGCCTATAAACACCATTAACTTAAAAATTCAAAGAGTCTTTTACTTAGTGATTACATCATAATGACGCAAGGTATTTCAGTGCTCATCGGTACAGAGGTAACTAATTTGATATCTATCTATCGATCTATTGCCAGACGAGATATTCCTCTTTATGGGGGTGGCCATGCACAAAAAGCCCCCAAGTGGACCTGTCCCAAATTACATGGGTTTATGTCTAAAAGGCATGTTTGACAATATTATATCACCGTTTCAAAGTGATTCAATAAAGTTTGTACCATCTTTCACTACTGGCAATTGTACCTCCTGAGCATATTTCAGGGCCGTTCCATTAAATATTGTAAAAGCTTTCCCTACGACCTTTCTCGACCCAGATTGACCCTTATCGTTTATCTGTATAAGTGTCAATCTGGGTCGGGAAAGGTCGTAAGGAAAGATTTTACGATGTTTAAAGGAATGGGCCTTAGCCACCTCAGGTCTTCCACAGGGCTCTGTTCTTGGCCCACTATTGTTTATCCTAAATTAAATTACATGGATAATGTTTGTAGCCTGCAAAGTTTGCTGTTCATGGTTGCAGATGTCAATAAAATTAAAGTAAACGATGGTGAATATAATTTTGTTCTTCTGGCGGTCATTAGAAAAGGATTTTAAATAAAGCGAATGATCAGAAACTAGGTAAAGGGAATTAAACTCTGAGAAGTGCAAGGTGATGCATAACGGACAAGCAAATCTTAATTAAGGGTAAAAATTCAAGAAATTACTTACTTAGTAAAGGATTAGGTCATTCTGATTAGTAAAGACCATATTGCCTGTATTCTTAAAAACAAGCCCATCATTGTCGGTGGTAATTACTATAAATAATTACTATAAATAATTACTAATAATTACTAATTATAATATAACCACTATAATAAATTACTATTGCTAGCTATTCGATAATATATGCTAATTGTTGTAATTGCAATGAGAGTACTGCAATAATCTTCCAGTACTGTACTTTTAAGGGGAGATCTCCACTTGAGGGATTTTTTTCTTGACCCCTTTCTCCCTCATGTTTAGCCCCATTGCTTTTGATATTATAAAACGTTTGCCCCATTAGTTTAGCGATTTTAAGAACTTTCACCCCATATTAAGACCTTTCGTGCCATTCAGGTGTCAATTTTATCCTGGCGAGCGATAGCGAGCCTGTAATTTAAGAGGAACCGGCCTTCGGCCGGTACATTTTTCTACCGAAAAATGTACAAATTTATCTTGAAAGGGACTCAAGGGGGTGTAATTTAAAGCTTGATGGAGGTCTAGGGAACAAACTAAATACCTCCCCTTAAACATTTATCTTGAAAGGGACTCAAGGGGGTGTAATTTAAAGCTTGATGGAGGTCTAGGGAACAAAC
>CM064525.1:852187-854249 GCA_032716605.1 Paralithodes platypus
CCGCGACTGACTGCGTTTGTAAATGAATAACTTTATTTTATCCCCCCCTCAGTTACTAAACCCATCTGTCCCCTACTAACTTCCTAATCCTGCCACGGACATTAGTTCTAGGGCAGTAGTTCCCTTTCCAATGTTCCCTTACCCACTCTAAACCACTGTTTGGACACTTGATCCTAAGTGTTTTGGAGGACAAGCAGCCTAGAAGGGTCACTAGATCTGTTGTTGCTTGATTTCCTTTGTACTCACTCACTCACTCACTCACTCACTCTCTCTCTCTCGCTAGAACAAGGAAGTCATGAACAAAGAAGATCACAGTCAGAAGAACAAGATGAACAAGACCTGTATGTCAAAATGTTCTTCTACTGTAGGTCAAATGTCAGATGCTCAATCCCTTGCAATTATACAGTTAATTATGGCTATCATTAGACGCTTGTATACAGTTAATTATGGCAATCATTAGACGCTTGTATACAGTTAATTATGGCAATCATTAGACGCTTGTATACAGTTAATTATGGCTATCATTAGACGATCTGTATACAGTTAATTATGGCAATCATTAGACGCTTGTATACAGTTAATTATGGCAATCATTAGACGCTTGTATACAGTTAATTATGGCTATCATTAGACGCTTGTATACAGTTAATTATGGCTATCATTAGACGCTTGTATACAGTTAATGTTGGCTATCATTAGACGCTTGTATACAGTTAATTATGGCTATCATTAGACGCTTGTATACAGTTAATTATGGCTATCATTAGACGCTTGTATACAGTTAATTATGGCAATCATTAGACGCTTGTATACAGTTAATTATGGCTATCATTAGACGCTTGTATACAGTTAATTATGGCTATCATTAGACGCTTGTATACAGTTAATTATGGCTATCATTAGACGCTTGTATACAGTTTAGGAAAGATCTGTGGGAATGATAAGGGTAAAGACTATCTCCATTAAGGGTAAAGACTATCTCCATTAAGGGTAAAGACTATCTCCATTAAGGGTAAAGACTATCTCCATAAGGGTAAAGACTATCTCCATAAGGGTAAAGACTATCTCCATTAAGGTGAGATGTCCACTTGAGGAATTTTTTCTTGACCCCTTTCTCCCTCATGTTTAGCCCCATTGCTTTTGATATTCTAAAACGTTTGCCCCATTAGTTTAGCGATTTTAGGAACTTTCACCCCATATTAAGACCTTTCGTGCAATTCAGGTGTCGATTTTATCCTGGCGAGCGATAGCGAGCCTGTAATTTAAGAGGAACCAGCCTTCGGCCGGGACATTTTTCTACCGAAAAATGTACAAATTTATCTTGACAGAGACTCAAGGGGGTGTAATTTTAAGCTTGATGGAGGTCTAGGAAACAAACTAAATACCTCCCCTTAACCCTCTCTGACTTCCACACCTCCTTCCTAATCTCAATGAAATCTTGTAATAATAACCAAAACCGAGAAACGAAATGCGTAATCGGATCTTGCAAGGGTTAATAAACAAGAACAAGAAAAGGAAACCGAACATAAAAAAATACCTTCTCAAAAATAACCAATTACATGTAGGCTATTAACCCTTTCAAGCTTCAATACGCATTTCTGTTTTGTGGTCTGGTAATTATTAGATAATTGTATTCAGATTAGGAAGGGGTATATAGAAGTCAGAGGGTTGATTGAGATAGTCTTTACCCTTTCAATACCCACAGATCCTTCCTAAGCTGCATAAAAATCGTTTAATGATAGCCAAAATAAACTGCTAAAACGCGTCAGAGTTTCAAGGGGTTACAATTATATACAACTGGATACACAATATGAAGTAAACAAAAAATACCTTCACATGTTACGAACTGAACATCAAAGCTACAGACGAAAAGGAAAAGAAAATGGAAAATATGGAGTGAGTGAGTGAGTGTGTGAGTGTGTGAGTGAGAGTGAAAGAGAGATAGAGGTGTAATGATAATTTGCACACATATACAGAGAGAGAGAGAGAGAGAGAGAGAGAGAGAGAGAGAGAGAGAGAGAGAGAGAGAGAGAGAGAGAGAGAGAGAGAGAGAGTAAGGAGC
>CM064525.1:854349-914349 GCA_032716605.1 Paralithodes platypus
CCGTCATTGGGTAAGACAGCCCCGGGGGGGAAGGGTTAACCCGTGCAGCCCCCGCGACGCGCCTGACGCGTCGGCGATGTACGGTAACGCACAGCCCCAGAGACGCGCCCTGGCGCTGTCACCATAATTGCGCCTGGACCGTAACCTCAGGTGTAGCCAGTCAAGGAGCGGCTCAGATTTGTATGGGAACTGGGTACGTATGACACGCAACCGTTGCCGATGGTGTTGAAAACTCTACAAAGTCAACGTGCCGCAGTGTGCGCGTGAGCGCGCAATAACCTTTTTTTTGGGGGTTAATGCCTTCAATTTTATTCTATATCTATCTATCTTATTGATGACGCCGTGATCCTCGAAGGGGGTTGGCCCCGAACGAACCGCCCCCATGCACCTCTGGCCCCAGTCAGTCGACGGCCCCTCCCCACAAACCAGCACCGCCTTCGTTTCATGTAGTTCCTCACTCCCATTGTTTCTTCAAATTTTTTACTCTTGTAAAATACGTTTTCGGGGGCTGGTAGGACCATGCTTTTAAGCTTTTTTGAGCGGTTTTTTCGTTGGTTTTTCCTTCATTCCTAAACACCTTCGCTATGGTTGCTGGATATAAACACCTTTTTTTTGAAAACCCGGCCCGGGTTCTGGTGATCAAAAACATTACAAAACTAGCCGGGGATGGACGGGTTAAGCAAAAAATAAAAATTATAAATTAAAATTCAAAACTTGCGAAATAAAAACAAAACCAGAAACTTGGAATGAACCACAGTAAAAAGACAAAACAAAATAATCAAAATTGCTATGTGGAAATAAGGCCTAATAAAATAAAAAGTTATGAAATAAAAAACATAATCCACCACATAGGGTGTACATTACTACATGAGCAAGTTATTCTGTTTCCCAAGCAAACTTAATCGCACACATAACAACGCAGTATCGTCAAGTTTCCAAAATACTGCGCTTCCGATTACATGAAGCGCTAGGATATAGCTTCCCTTTCAAAGCGGAGGGAGGAGTCTTCTCATGGTTAGGAATGGAAGCAGTTATCTTAACTTTCCCTAGCCATTCCTAATGCTGCGTGATAGTGGGGGCCTCAGCCAAAACCACCGGCAAGCGAGATGGTATCCCCTATTTCACAAAATGACCCAAGTCCTTGAAACATGACGATAGTGGGCATTGCTATGTGTGCGGTTAGGTTGCTTGGGAAACAGATTAACGTTTTTTTTTGGGCCTTTTTTTCAAGGTAGTGGAGGTACACCCTAATTGCTGGATTGTGTTATTTTATTTATAAATTATTATTTTACTTAAGCGTTGTTTCCCATAGCGATTTTGATTAGTTATTTCTGTCTTTTTAATGTGTTGTGAATTTTGTGTTTGGTCTGTGTTTGTTCGTTGTTCTGTCTTTGGACTTTATATTGTCCTTGTCCCAATTGTGGGTTGTTTAGTTTGCAAGTTTTACATTTTAATTGTGTTTTGTGTTTTCCCTGTTCTTGCTCTGGTTGGAGTTGGCCACACCTTTCAAGAAAATAAAAACAAAAAATAATAAAATAGAGTAAAATAGAAAATGAAAATAAAAATAGGGAAAAAGGGGGGGATTGGGCCTGCGAATATACATACTGTACTTACATACTGTGTTCGTAATATGTTTTGTTTTGTTTATTTTTCAAGTTTTACATTATAATGCATATAAATTTCTTAAACCCTTCAGACCGTTTGCACGCCAATCGCGTATATAAGTGGTTTGGGGCCAAACACCGACTTACACGCAGATCGCGTATATCAATTGGGAAACGTAGTGTTAACTTAATTTATTATATACGCAGATTAGCCGGTATAATCGCGTGGAATTTTAAAAAGTGCTCGGTGAAGGACCAACACTAAATGTGGAGGCGACTAGTTGGCAAATTTCCCTACCAGAGCCAGGCAGTACACACAAATAACAGCTTCACCCAGGGCGGGTGCACAACCCTGAAAGGGAGTTGCATAGGGGAGCTATTCCCCCCGCCAAAGGCGGCGTTCTAGGGCCTTTCCTAGATGGTGACTGAGAGGATTGGGTTCTAGTCATGTGGATGATGGGCTGGGTCTTTAAGAGTGAGAACTGAGCAATCTCTGCCATACCCATAGCTTACTCTGACTGTCCCGTTAGCTTGTGTGTTTTCTGGATCTCAAGTGACAGGCGTCTCTTCTGTGGCTTGCCCTCCCAAACTACCTAGCTTGGTAGCCAAAGCGTCACATTTTTTCTTTGCCCCTCAACTTTATATCATAATTGCTGAGTGGCACAGGGGCACTGGGTTGGGGATTTGGTTTCCCGGGCGTTTCCGCATCCTCCTCAGCTCCCCGCCATGGAGTGGCTTTGGTCACCCAGGCTTTCTGTGTGGTCGGCGGGGGGTGTTCTGTGGGGGGGCGCGTCTCGGTTATGGACTTGGAATTGATTGGGGCCTTGGGGCTGTTCAGGGCAGGCAGCTTGGGGAACAAACAACAAAAACGGTTCACCCAAATAGTGTGGCTTACTGTCCAACAGATAAATAAGTTTCATTAAGATGTTGGAGGGGGTTAATTGTTACATTTAAACCTTATACTCTACTTTGTACATAATAAAATAATAAAGAAACTATTTGTCAACAGCCTACTGGGCAGGAAGCCCTCATAAGGCTGGTGTCGTACTTTGTACAGTCTCGCTAATAAGTGATGTCTCGGCACCAAGTATGTTTGATCAACCAATTGGTATGTCAGGGAAAACTATCTAAGCTCATTTCTTCATATTGTGTGAAGTTATATAAACATGTCCCTACACTTACCCACCCTATTCAACATCTGACAAGGACATTAATACAGCAACAGAGCAAGCCAAATGTAATGACAGCTGAGACCATGAATTATTAGCGCGCAGTGCATAGGTTGTGTGACTCACTTCAAGAAACAGCTCCAGATCATCTCTGCGACACCAAGGGGAAGCCACTCTTTTCTTGGCGTTGTTGTGTTGTTCATCCTCGTCGTCTCTGTCGTCGGGTTCAACCAGGTTCTCTTTTATCTTGTTTCCTGGATAGACAAACAAATAAAATACCGTAATGATTTTTTTTTTTTTTTTTTATTTTCTAGACACCAGTAATTCCGTGAAGGGGTGGCCATGAACATTGGGCGTTTGTTACGAATGACTAGGTCAAGTTCGCCCGGGCTTGACATCTAACAATTAAAATTTTGACAGAGAGCGGGTTTGACCCTCCCGACCCTTTGATCAGCAGCCAACGCTTTACTGACTATGTTACGGCTCGTGATGATGATGATGATGCACAACAAATAATATATAAGATTAGGTATTTTCTCCCATTTGTAAAGGTGGGACATACCAGGAAATAGGTGTTCACAATTAGCAGCCCATATGTTCTACCCATAGAATCGCTTTATAATAAACAATGTAAGAAAAGCTTGCACCAACAACCAAACCAAGCATGGTAGCTGGCCACAATACAAATAAATAAGATTAAATAAACAGGATTAACTTGCCTCATGTAAGTAATATGTACCACCCTATGTGGTGGATTGTTTTTCTTATATTTCATAAATGAGATTTTAGTAAGCGTTGTTCCCAACATAGCGATTTTGATTAGTTATTTTGCCGGTATATGGTCTTCGTCCGAAATTTTTGGTTTGTTTAGTGTGGCAAGTTTTACATTTTAATTTTACCTGTGGAGGCCACAAAAAACATATGGTTAGTTCCTGGTGTTTTACAATAACAGTATATCTATCTATCATACTAATATACATACACTAATATAACAGTTATAGCGCCATTTCTCTCTAGCCCTCGATTCCGAGATTCAAAGGTTAAAGGAATGAGGGACTAAAAATATTATACCCGTACAATATCGGTGACATTCCTTTTCATTATTAATTCTGCCGTAATCTAGTAGATCGATTTAGTCAGCTTAGGAAAGGGCAGGTCTACCATTTAAAAGGTCGACCAAATTTTTTTTTTTTTTTTCTATGTGATTGAGGGAGGCCAAACGGGCATAACTGACTATAGCGAGTGCCTCCCCCATAGTTGAAAGAGTGCAGTGGCCTAAAAATCAAGGGTACGTTCGAGCCAAAAAGCGCTGGACACACAGAGTTTGAAGCAATTATAGTCATAGGGAAAGCGGGGAAGGGGGGAAAAGGAATGATTTTGAGGGGAGAGAGTTCCAGAGCTCAGCTGTTGAGTAGAAGAAAGTTTGAGAGTAACGTTTCATCTCTCGGCGTTGGAGAGTTGTCACAGGAGTAGGGGTTGAGATTGAGTTGCACAGACGGAGGTACCTAACGTGCCCTCACGTAAAGGAGGTGGTATGGCACTGGGATAGCTCTGAGGAACACTGATTAGTTATAGTAGCGATTAGGAAGAGAGAGATTGCCAGAGGAGTTGGTGAGTGGACGGGAGTTTATGATACGAAAAGGGCCTTCCTTTCAACCTTGTCTAGGAGAGGTGGTGTGAGAGGAACCTCCCCAAACATGTTGAACAATACCTCAATTACAAAGGGCGCACTATGCACCTGTTACACCCGAGCAAGAAGCCTGATGCAGGGGAAAAAGAACACCCTAAGGCAGGTGAGCTATACACCCATGGCTTCTGGGAGGCTGCCTTTAGCAAGACTGGTAATATGGTCCTTCCAAATGAGAGCAGAAGAAAAAGAGACACCAAGAATATTGAGAGAAGATGAAGGGTTGATTTTTGTATTGTTGAAGAATAAGGGATAGTCCGCTGGGAGATCCTGACGGGTAGATAGATGGAGAAATTGGGTTTTGGAAGCATTAAAGTTAACAAGGTTTTCTCTGCCCCAATTGGAAATAGTATTTAGATCAGAATTTAAGAGTTCTATGGCTTCATTACGTTTGTCGTTGAGGGATTGCTGGCTGGGGCGTTCTGAAAAAGTAATGGAGTAGTGTAAGGTTGAGTCGGGGATGAATGGATGGGAATTAAGGTACAGTTAAGGAGATCATTTATAAAAATTAGAAAGAGAATAGGAGATAGGACAGAAACAATTATAATTAATCCTTTCAGCCACCACATGTCCTTCCTAAGCTTCGTAAAGTCATTTAATGTAGCTAGAATACAATTAAAAAAGACGTCGCGGTACTGAATAGGTTAAATAAAAAAATAATGATAAAAGGACTAAATCACTAAAAGAATGAGGCCAAATGTATTATAACCATACTTACAGTGCATACTTAAAGTATATCACAAAGAATGAGGCCAAATGTCTTTTAACCATACTTACAGTGCATACTTAAAGTATATCACAAAGTTGATGATTTTAATGTTAATGTAATAAACTTTCCTTTCCCTAGTAGTAATATCGATAGTAAAATCACTTATAATTGTTTTTATTACCAGCTAATAATATTTTGTAAAATTTGTACTAAAGTAGATGACTTTTGGGCTAGAGCTAGGTTACTATACAGACTCTTAAGGCGCGGTTAACACATGCCCCAGTTGCCCGAATCGGTGACAAAAGTTGCTCTGTGGAGCAACTTTTGCGCCCCAAGCAACTTTTTCGGGACCAATTTGTCACGAATAGGGCAACTTTTGCGTCCCGAACGTACGGGACGCATCGCCTGTTGCGGCAAACTATAAATATGAGTGGAATGCAATAGTAGTAATGTGATAACTATATATATGATGTGCAAGCATTAATATACTATAATAATGCTCAATCCTTAAATATATATGTCATCACAGTATAATATTCAATAGATTGGGATGAGAAACCGGTTTAATCAAGAAGTAGGCTACAGTATGAATGCGAAATTTCAAGTTTGTACAAATAGCCTACAATATCTTTAGGCAAGAATGGGAAGCATATTCTCTCAAGGGATTAAATGTCATATATCCGTTATCATAATCAACTTACAATTATAATTTGCAGCAGTAAACGATTTGTTATAACTAAATATGAATATAGCTTCGTTACTGCAATGGTTAGCCTAATACTTCCTTCAGTATTACAAATTATGTATTCTGTATGCTTTGTAATCTTGATTAAATACCGTATTTATGCATTATAGGTTCGGTTAATGCGACGTGCTAAATAGTAGGCTACTCTTTACACAACTTAGCCTACATGTACAGTATACGGTAATAGTGTTTGGCGTAAATTAGTAGGCTATGTCGTGGACATATATTCCATATGTAGCTATAGCCTAAATAGGCCCATATATATATATATAATCCATATACAGTAGGCTAGGCCTATATTAATATAAATAAGTTTTAATACTTCTAATGATAATGTGACAGGTGATATCCGAACCTTAAAGAGCTATAAAATACCACATGGAACACATAAAATCGTACATATAATACAGTAAACACAAGCAAGGAAAGAAATACTGTCACTGCCTATTTTAAATGTGTAATACGTAAAGCAAGGCCTGTGATTGGCTAAACCGGGTGAGCCCGGGCCAGCCAGTCTTCTCTCTCGCTTACTTCTTTGGTTTATCATATCTTTATCTTGCTTGTGTTTACTTTATGATATAGCCTATACATTATTATTGTGTTTCCTGTGTTCTTTAAGAGCTCTTTAGATTCGGATAGTACTGTAATTTATTAAGTAGGCCTAATCATTAAAATTACTTAAACATATCTAGTTAATGAATAAATAAGGAACAATACAGATGATAAATAAATGATCAGGGTAATAATAAGATAGCCACTCATGAGCGTGCTGCTGTTTCAACTGAATTGCACTTTTACCGACAGACGTGGATTCATGTCGCTTGTTTTATGTAATGGCGAGCAATATAGTCATACATACCTTGGTTTTTATATATGCTCAGCTTTATCAATAGGGATTGTGATGTATTAATAGCGTGAACGGGAAGCTAAAACGGCCGAAATTGAAGACCAATTAATTTTGAAGTGAAAACGAAAGTGTAGGCTACGGGAGATAATGCTACGAGCAACTCTCTTCCTGCATGTGTAACCACTTGTTTTTGGGTCTCAGAAAAGTTGCTTGGGTGGCAAAAATTCGGGCATGTGTAACCGCGCCTTTAGTAGACAGAGGTTTTGAGGCAAGTAAATTGTTCCATAAATGTAATCTTTTTAGAGTCAATTATTGTGACTGTATACTAAAATTTGACATCAATAATTTTAATCAAGCATTTTTAACTTGGAAGTTTCTTGTATAACCTCTGCTTACTTTTTGTCTGTATTTTTTGTCTGTATTTATTGTTTATTTTTTTATTTTTCTATTATTAATATTAATATTGATGATTTTTAAAATTGATTGTCCTTGTTAAAAGAGTACTCTTTGTTTAAATCTGTTGTTACTTCATATTTTGCAATTATTTGTCTTTATATTATATGTATTCATTGTCGATAGTATCAATTGCTTGCTTTTGCGATTTCCTTAGTTTATTTGTGCGATAAATATAGGTTATTTGTAGGGTAGTTATTGATAGGGGTCACTTGAGGCATGCTATGCTTACAGGTACCTACCCGATAGCACTATCGTTAGTGAGTGCTGTACTGTATTTTATATATTATTTTGTAATAGTATAGATATCTTATCAATATTTGTATTTTGTACTATTGTTAATGTCTTGTCATGTTGCTAATTTGATTTTAAATAATATTTTGACATTTAACATGTAGTTTCTTTATTCATGCAGAGTTTAGTCAAATTTACCAGAACGTCCCGGACTTTCCAAACTTGACTAATTCCTTTAACGTGACGATAGTGCGTTGTTATATGTGCGATTAGTTTGCTTGGGAAACAGATTAACTTGCTCATGTAGTAATGTTACACCCTATGTGGTGGATTGTGTTCTTTTATTTAATAATTTTCATTTTAGTAAGCGTTGTTTCCACATAGCGATTTTGATAATTTAATTTGACTTTATATTGTCCTTGTCCCAATTTTGGTTTGTTTAGTTTGCAAGTTTTACATTTTAAACCATACTAATTTATCCTATTCCCCCCCCCCCCTTTTTTTTTGGAGGGGGGGGGACGCAAGAAAGAGACCGAAATAGGGACAACACAATAGAAAACAATGAACACACACAAACAAATAAAAATTCACACACATCTAGGTCATCCAGGAGAAGACCCAGAGACCAGGGTCACCAAGGTCTCTCCGGCCCCCGACCACCCATTGAGGTTCCGATCTCAGCAGGCAGACATGCAGCGGAGCCGAAGCCACAAGCCCGCCCACCAAACTACTAATAATCTAATTTATTAATTTCACTCCCAAACGACTAACACCACCCAAAGAAATTAACGAAAGCATATGATCCACCCGGGATTCGAACCTGGGTTACCACATACAGATCTTAAAACCCTCAAACCATTACACTATCAAGACAGTTAAAGGTTTAGTACAGGACTATCTATTGCCGGACGCCTTACTCCCCTTAATGAGGGTGGCCATACACAGAAGGCCCCCAAACAGATCTATTCCCTGTAAGAGGGACAACCCGAGCCAGTTTACTGAAGGACTTACAGGATTGACCACTCAATTTAGGATCCGACCGACTCCGAGGCCCTCGATGTATCTATGTACAGTGCGCGCGCGGCACTAATAAGTTATGTCTCGGTACCAAGTATGTTTTGATCAACAATTGGTATCAGCAATATCCAAGCTTCATTTCTTCATATCGAGTGAAATATACAAACATGTTCCTTCACTTACCCACCCTATTCAACATCTGACAGACATTAATACAGCACAGAGCAAGCCAAACGTAATGACAGCTGGGGACATGACTTATTAGCGCGACCGTACATGACAACGATATAATATCCATTTTATCGAATACTGGATATCAATCTAATCATATACTCAAACCCAAACTGCACACTGAATAGGCCTAATGTTTCTAAGTGAAATGCAAAGTGACAGCATTACTCACGACTCTGGCTATCCTCTGCAGAGCCAGCTCAATGTAGGTGATCTTCTCCTCAACCGGCAGGTTGTTGAAGGCCCTTTGTGCCTTTCCAGTATGACCTACATGCTTTGCCCAAATCTGTAGGAAGGAAAGAATCAAAGTAGTAGTTGTAGTAGTAGTTGTAGGTTGCTGAAGGCCGTTTGTGCCTTCCCGGTCTGACCTACATGCTTTGCCCTAATCTGTAGGAATGAAAGAATCAATGTAGTGGTAGTAGTACTAGTAGTAGTAATACTAGTTTGTTAAACGGCGGTTTGTACTCTTCCCGGTCTGTCCTACATGCTTTTCCCAAATCTGTAGGGAAGGAAAGAATCAATGTAGTGGTGGTAGTAGTAGTAGTAGTAGTTGTAGTAGGGGTGGTAGTAGTAGTAGTAGTAGCCTGGATGAGGTGCCGTCTATCTTTCTCATTGCTCAGATCAGCACTACTATACCTGCGGGGAATAAGACGGTCTGCACCACAACCAGCGACGGTGGAAGAAGTGGACTACGAAGCAGCAGTGGCAGAGGGTCGCATAGGGAGGCGACTGGATTGAAGTTGCATGGTGTAGAATAGTAATACCTGATGCTTGTAAAATAAAATGTATGAACAATATTAAATAAAAATCAATGTAGTAAAAAAAAAGTAGTAGTGGTAGTAGTAGTAGTAGTAGTAGTAGTAGTAGTAGTAGTAGTAGTAGTAGTAGTAGTAGTGGAAGTAGTAATGGTAGTAGGTTGCTGAAGGCCGTTTGTACCTTCCCTGTCTGACCTCATCTAGTAGGTGAATATTTAGAGTTGGGGCATGTACTTAACCCCTTATTGGCGGCGCTCAACTTAAGTCGTGCACCAATTTGCAGCAAGTTAGGATCATTATTAAGGCTTTTAAAGGGTTAAAATAGAGTGCAAATGGCCGGGAGCACAGTGGGCCAGACAGCCGACTCCCAGGGCTTACCGCCGCCCATTAACTCAGGTTCCCTGTGTTCTCGAGAGGCCGGCAGAGTAGCCAGTAGTGAGCATAGCTGGGAAAAATATACCGATATATGCTAAACTCCCATGTTCGTGGCATCACTGCAAGAGAACCACGAGTGCTACGTAGCTCGTTCTGGTCTCATTTTGAAGCTTTTAGTGCCTAGTGTTTTGCTAAATAATTTTGTTTTCATGCAGATGCTTGATTTATCATGCAGGAGGGCCTGAATATGCCCAAATGAGCCCAAAACGCCCCGCTAGACAAGGGTTAAGGGGGGTCACCTACTTTTTTCATCTTTCTCTCCTTTTCTCTCTTCCCCTGACTTGTATCCAGTCGGCCCCATTCAGCCAACTGTTTTAAGATGTTTATCCCCATCCAGGTGTTGATTTCTTCCTGGCCAGCGATAGCGAGCCAGCATTGTATGGAGAAATCCGGCTTCGCCGGAGAAATTTTTCTATCGAAAAATTTACATATTTAGCTTGCTGTCAAAACAAAAATATATGTATGCTGGCTCGCTAATGCTCGCCAGGAAAATATTGACACCTGGATGGTGGTAAACGTCTTAAAACAGTAGGTTGAATGGGGCCGAATGGATACAAGCCAAAGAGAGAGGGAGACAAAGATAAAGAAACGAGGTGGGCTTCAGTGCGGGCTGTTATATAAAAAATATGGTCATCACTGCAGCACTTGGCATATGACAATTGCCAAATTTCTGCCTTGAACAAGGGCTGGGAGGCAGGCGATCGAGTCTAAGCAGCGCGGGACCGTCCCATCCACCGCACCCCGTGTCTGAGCCATCACTAGTGGCAGTGGGAGACATCTCCAACTCCCTTACAGACTTGGGAATTAAAATGTAAAACTTGCAAACTAGCGGAAACCGCTCAAACTGCTAGTTTTTTACCGATTTAGCGTCACATGTGCAATATTGTTGCACGGCAACCAGTGGTTGTACAGACATGATTCAGGTGTCATTGGAAAGATCTATTCCTCTGCTTTCAAGGATATATAATTGAAATACGTTCTAGCTCTTGTTTATACATGAAAATGTGCAGGGAGTGAAGGTTACTTTTAGTCTAAAATCCCCGTATGGTACAGTGCAGACCAAGCAATTGTCATATGACAAGTGCCGCAACAAAAGTGTTAATTAATTATAATGACAAACTCCCGAGTGTCTTACCACATACGGCCTCTTCTCCTTCTGTGGTAATGTGTGTCTGAAATAAAAACAAACGAATCAGGAAAGATGGCATGGCGTTGATTTTCCTATCTATCTATTTACTCAGGCCCATTCCCTATTTGTTTTTCTTTTCTTTTCTGGGGGTGGCCAATGTTTGGCAAAAATAAAAATAAATTGTAAACAATAAACAAAAGCAAACAACAAAAATATTAGAGCATAGAATTGATTATCACCCTTAGTACTATTACCCATAGAATTGATTATCACCCTTAGTACTATTACCCATAGAATTGATTATCACCCTTAGTACTATTACCCATATAATTTAAAATGTAAAACTTGCAAACTAAACAAACCAAAACTGGGACAAAGACAATACAAAGTCAAAACAACTTATCAAAATCGCTATGTGGAAATAACGCTTACTAAAATAAAAATTAATGAAATAAAAGAACACAATCCATATACATATGAAGGGGATGGGACCAATACTAACTGAGGAGTAGCATTTTGAACATTTAGTGGGGGGGGGGGGCCCAAATTGGGGTGGGTAGAAGGTGATATGAGGTCTTATAGTCATGTATATGTTGTCATTTCATCATACCATAAATATGAAAGTGATTAATGCATATTTAAAGTGAATATGGCATAAACATGTTTTTGATCTGGCGAGCCAGACGCTCCCCTTAAAATCGACAAACTAATGAGGCTAAACACGAAAGAGAAGGGGTCCCAGAAAAACCTGTTCTTGGTATGCGTGTGTCCCTCCTTAAACTGGTCGATGTAGACTTGCTTCTCGTGGTTCGACAGTTTATTCCACTCCGCACTCACGGCCTTCAGCATGTTCACCTAGGGAGAGGGAAGACAAACTGTTAGAATTGGATGGATCTATCTATCTATCTATCTATCTATATACTTAGGCCCAATCCCCACTTTTCCTTTTTTTTACTGTATTTTTTTTTGGGTGGGTGGGTGGAGGGGGACGACTCAAGACAGGCCAGAATAGGGACACCACAACAGAAAACAATGAACACATAAAAACAAAATACAAATGCACACACATCTATGATTGGTTGATGTACAAATTTAGCTTGAAGGGGGTCTGGGACTCTGGGTGGCCATATATTAGTTTGAAGAAAGTCTGAAAAGGTGTTTTTGTTAGCCTAGGGGACAAACTAACATACTTTATTATTCTATAGTCCAAATTGCCTAATATACAGTTGAGTCGTGTTATGGTGCTATCTTTTTGTAACAAGGCTGGTGTGGTTCCAGATACTGCAGGTGCAAGTGCTGAAGGGGCTCTCTTGAGTCTTGCTGAGGCACGGTTAGCACTATACCAACATCAGCCACAGTGATGACTTTATTGTACTACAGTACACTCGAACTACTGAAAGGCAACCCCGTCTCGTCTGAGCTGTTACAATGCATGTAATGGAAAAATGACGCTAAACCATTGTATGTATGTATGTACAGTACATTGCTAAAAAAATAATATAACTGCAACAGCCTGCGACCAACATACCTTTCTCTTCTGTAAGTCTGCTTTGCGTTCTGGTGTGAGGTACTCTATCAAAAAACGTGTCAAGGGAAGGGCGCTGCGGGTCTGGAACACCTCAAACTTCTTCCTCGCCACCACTTCTATCTCGTTCACCAGTTGTGTTAGCGGTCTGGGGAAGATGATCCGTATTAATTAAAATTAAAATGTAAAACTTGCAAACTAAACAAACCAAAATTCGGACAAAAAACAATATAAAGGCAAAATAACTTTATCAAAATTGCTATATGGAAACAACGCTTACCAAAATAAAATTATATTACGGTATTACACTATCTATCTATGCAGAGTTTAGTAAAATTTACCAGAACGTCCCGGACTTCCCAAACTGACTAATTCCTTGAACGTGACGATAGTGCGTTGTTATGTGTGCGATTAGTTTGCTTGGGAAAAGATTAACTTGCTCATGTAGTAATGTACACCCTATGTGGTGGATTATGTTCTTTTGTTTCATAAATTTTATTTTAGTAAGCGTTGTTTCCACATAGCGGTTTTGCTTAGTTATTTTGCCTTTATATTGTCTTTGCCCAAGTTTGGTTTGTTTAGTTTGCAAGTTATACATTTTAATTGATCTATCTACCTATCTATCTATCTGCCACTACTGGCTACGGTACACCACAGGAAGAAGCACTGCACTAGGACATGAGACTGGAACCGCACTTGGTCTTTAACCCAGGATGTGCAACAAGTCTTCTGGAAGGCACGGTATTTAACCCTCTCACATCCGGACGCGATTTTTGAGCCTATTAGGGATACTTTAAATCCTTTGTTACCGTCAGGGGTATCTATAAACCTTTTGTTTGTTTACTTCAACCTCTGCAATTGTCTTTTAGTTAGCTGTGGGCAGAAAACGAATTTTGGAGAGGTAATTATAACAGTGAGAGTAATCTATTTCTTATTGCTAATCTGGCAACCTCTGCGTCCTATGGTCGTGAGAGGGTTAAGCATGTGTAAAAAGAACCTTTTAAGGGGGGTCACCTGCTTTTTTTCTCTCCTGTTCTCTCTTTCCCTGGCTTGTATCCATTCGGCTCCATTCAGCCCATTTATTTGCAGTCCATATATACATATACCGGTATATAAACTACGAACACACGTAATACCCAGAAAAAAATACAAACACACTAATCTATTAAAATGTAAAACTTGCAAAATAAACAACACCAAACAGGAACGGCACAATATAAAGACAAAAGAATTAATCAAAATTAAAATGTAATACTTGCAAACTAAACAAACCAAAACTGAGACAATACATGATAAAGGTAAACTAACTTATCAAAATCGCTATGTGGAAACAACGCTTACTAAAATAAAAGCCCACAATAGCACAAAAACCCTTACTTCATAACTGTCATCTTTGTCATAATATGGTTGAACTGTTCTTTAATCATCTCTGCAGAATAGTCCCCCACGACAATCTTTCTCCAGTCGAACTTGTTGAGCGTTATGCGGTATCTCTTGTTGTCCTTCCGCGGCAACTGTTCTCGCATCTGGTGCACCAACGACAACACTGATTCTCTTGTCCACGGCGGGACCATTTCTGTGTGGAGGGGAGAAATAATGGTTTTTAACCCCTACTGTACCGGAGGATACAGTCATTAAAGTTCCCCCCAGTCCCAAGCAATGTGGCCAAAATGGCAAGATAAAACAACCTCCCACCTCAAAAGATGAAGGAATACTGGCTCTCCCAGCCTGCAGTGTGTTGGATATAAGCTGAGAAGTGTTTCCAACTCAAGAGCAGTGCTGAAACAGTCGAGGTACCAGGCATTGCCTGATACTGGTAGTTACAAGGAAAGTACATTACTGACGGCTCCCTGCCGTTGCTGGGACTGGGGGCGATTTATCTACTGACGGCTCCCTGCCGTCGCTGGTACAGAAGGGGTTAAGGTTTGGGGTTTGGGCCTGGGTCTTCTCCTGGGCGACCTAGATGTGTGTGAATTTGTGTTTTTTGTTGTGGTGTGTTGTCCCTAATTGGGCTGTCTGGAGTCGGCTATCCGGGTATAATATGTGCTTGAGTATATAGATAGATAGCTAGAAGGCTTAAGGGTAACTAAAATCAAATTTTCAAGGTGCATCTGGGGCATTATGTAAAACTTGCAAAATAAACAAACCAAAACAGGAACAACAAAATATAATGACAAAAGAATTTATGTATGTATCTATCTATCTACTGTATTTACTCAGGCCCTATCCCCACTTATCCTGTTGTTTTTTTCCCTCTTTTTTTTTTTCTTTGGTGGGGGGGGGGGGGGGGGGCCCCCGACTCAAGACAGAGCAAGAACAGGGAAAATACAATACATAACATAAAACAACGAACACACACAGACAAAACACAAATTCACTCACATCTAGGTCACCTAGAAGACCCAGAGACCAGGGTCACCAAGGTCCCTCCAGCACTCCCCCTTTATGTGGAAAAAACGATTTAGCAAAATAGAATTTTGAAATAAAAGTTAAATTTTAACGTATTGCGATTCTGTTCAGCATTTTTTTCTTTTAATTGGTTTGAGTTTTTTCGTCCCTACCTACTTTCAACTCTAGGGGAGGCACTTGTCACAGGCAGCTCTGCCTTTTGTCTCCCTCATCCACATAGAAAAATAAAATAACAATAATTAAAATAAAATAAAATATAACCCACAAGATTTTGGACCAGATAGTCTAGTACTTAACCCTGGCATTAATATATACCATAACAATTAATTAAAATATAAAAATTGAAAACTAACTCAAAATTTACTGTTCAAATTAATATAAAGAACTCATTAAAATGAAAAACTATCGAAACGACAACACACTAAACAAAATCTATAAGTGGAAAAATATAATATTCACCTTCGATTTTGACATCCTCTTCAATGTTCATAGGAGGAGCGTCTGAGGATGTATTCCTCTTTTTCTTCTTCTCCCTCTGCGGGGTGCCCTGACTGTCACTGTGAGAGTCCAAGCCTTTCTTCTTTTTACTCTTCGGGGTTTCCTGGCTTGGCGGGGGGCTCGTCTCCCTTCTACTAGACTTATCGGAGGTGGCTTTGTTCTGCTGCGGGGTGCCCAAGCTGTTGTGGCGCACCCTGGCCTGTGGGGTGCTAGGCTCGTCCTGGGTTTTATGTTTCTTGGACTTGTGCGTTGGAGTATCGGTGTCGGATGGACGTTTGTGTGACGGAGAAAATACCTGGGAAATGATACAAAAACATATTAATAAATTTCTATTCAATACCTGTTGAAAAAATTATTAAAAAAAGCTTATTAACCCTCGGAATCCGGGAGGCCTCATATGAGGCAAAATGCATGGCTAAAATCATCATAACACGACAACCACGCGTCGTAGCGATGTCATCTCAACGGCAATCTTCAGACAACAAAAAGTTCTACAATTTGCAAACAAATTTTACTGCTCTAGGTGATCTCAATCAGTATCTACTGAATTATGAAGTTTGCCTGTACCAAAAGGGCCCCGGACACAGTGATCGGGATCATATGAAGCCCACCCGGATTGCGTGGGTTAACCTACTTCAACCAGACAATGATTTTAGTATTACATTAATGGTGAGATAGATGTGTGGTGCCAAACTGCAAGATAGGATATCAAGTGAGGAGCTGAGGAGAAGGTTAGGTATCAAGTGTATCAGTGATGTGATGCGTAACTGCGTACTAGCAGGCTTGGATGGTTGGACATGTGGAGAGGATGGATGAACAAAGCTGGATGAAAAGATACAGGTCCTTGACTCCTTGAATGTGGAGGGAGCTGCACCTACTGTAGGTTAGGTTAAGTAGAGCAGAATAACCAGACCACTGAGCTCCATACGGAACTCTCATAGGCCTGGCGCTGCACCTAGGGGTGGACCAAGAAAGACGTAGGATCGGACTTTGCGGTCTGATCTTAAATTGTCCTTGTCCCAATTTTGGTTTGTTTAGTTTGCAAGTTTTACATTTTAATCAAAGAACCTGACAAGTGAGGCAGCTCTGGAACGCCGCCATTAGGACGTGAGACCAGAACCGCAGATTGTGTGGAGCACTCGGTCTTTAAATTTGTATATGTATGTATGTAACTCAAGAAGCCCGGATGGCCTTATGTGAGGCCTTGGGGAGTTTTCACCGTACAACCAGAATGGCCACAGGTAAGGTATGGCTCAATGTCCAATTAAGCCATAAAACCACTAAAACAGCGCGAGAAAGCTTTGATATCATGGCAGGCAGCCTACCAAACACACAACACCACACACACACAGTCAATCAGTTAGCTGACTTGTGCTTGACACATACCGTAAAGTGGGGTAACTTCGGACTTGGGTCATAACTTCGGACATCGGCGATAATAAGTAATTAGACATTGTCATTATATAATGGAAAATATATATATATTTTTTTTTGTGGGGTCCGTTTAGAGAAATGGCAAAGGAAGAGCATGTAAAAGTCCTAGGGAACTGACATAAGTATATGTACACGAAAAAAATATTATATATGTGACGAAAATATGTACATTTTTCGCTACCCTGCCAAACTTCTATCACCCTGAAGAAATTTGTTTGTATGAATGATGTTGTGACTGATATAATTTTGTAGTAACATTACCAGAGACAACATCCACCAAAGGAAATTTGTTACACTTGTATAACGCTCTAGCTAGAACAGTATCATTTAACCGATTGTGTTTAAAAAAAAAAACATGGTAACTTCGGACATGGAACAAAACAATCGTTTGTTATTATTTTCCCTATGAAAATAATTTATAATACTTGTACATCATTAACATGGTGGTAAAAGATCAAATCATCATTCTCTGAGTCCAAAAACCCATAAAAATATGATACTATGCTAACCGATTTATGTATTTCGGATAATTCTGGATATATAATATATATAAATTAGGAGAGGCATAATTATATCTTGTCCAAAAAAAAATTTATCTGACGAAAGAAACACCAACAAATACGTTATACCTATAAAAATGCTCAAATTCATAAGTGTATATGCATTGATATATTATACATACCTATATATTTTCACTAGGCCTAGTTAATTTTAGAGTTATTGATTTGACAGCATTGGTTATTTTTCCTGCTCAATATTTTCTAGGAGTGAGCTCGATGCCTAACGAGAACAGATCCAAACAGAATATATGTTAAACATCGTATATATCCCCTCCTATACTGATTATACAGGCCTAAAAGTATTGACTGTGCATTTTCCACTATAACATCGGACAAGAATAAGCAGCAATAATAAAATATTCATATAAAATAGTAGGAGCCGAAAAATGAATGAAATAAGGCCACGAACGTAGGTCCGAAGTTCTCCTCTGTTCGTCCAAGTTATCTCAGCTTTCTTGGCAACCATTTTCCATAAGAAATCACCTATGTCCGAAGTTAGCCATACAAGTCCGAAGTTATCAACTTTTCAAGCAAACTTCGGACATCATTTAGGATAAGGATAGCTCTCTTCTTATGGGGGATAATTTTAGGAGGCTTCCTGGATTACGGCGCACTATCACCATACATCACTTGACCTAGTTAAATCTCTATAATGTGTTTACACTCAGGAGAAATTGTTAAAAAACATCGAAAAATGTCCGAAGTTACAGCATTTTACGGTACCCCAAGTCAATCAACCGATACTTTTCAGCAGACCGAATCGATGCATGAAAGCAGCGTACAGACATAAAATGGCTACAATGGTGAAATAAATAAATAATAAATATTATCAATAATCTATCTACTGTATCTATATACTCAGGCCCATACCCATATTGCCATAGGCTGTAGCGAGGTTGGTAGAACACTCGCCTGGAAACTGTGAAATAGAGGGTTCGAGTCTCAGGCCAGCCAGTGTGCTATTTGGCAGACGCCAGAGCTGTGGTGGACGGCGGGGGTCTAGCAATCAGTGGCAACTTTTCACTGAAGTCCCTGATCATCAGGGAACCTAGGTGACTGGACAACTCAACCAGTAGACCATTTCAACACGGAGCTCTCAACCAGTACCAAATCAAGCAATACGGTTAGGTTAGTACAGTACTATATTTTGGCACTGGTTTGGTTGGTCTTGGTTGAAATGGTCTACTGGTCGAGATGTTCGGGAACCGGGAACCCACTCTAGCCCAGCATCAATAGTTGAACAAGTGTCTTCAAAGCTTAAGTCATAGGCGTCAGTATGTCGGCCGCGCTTACAGACGATTCCTTGCCAGTCACCAAAACTATCTTATTTTTTTTTACTATTAACCCTTCTTGCCCGGGCTCGCCATCTTAAGGACATTATTGAGAGCCCGGGGGATATGGCCGAAAAACGTTGTAATAGGCTAGCCGTATTCTTTGTTATTTTAACTGCTAAAGAATTCGCACACATCTCAAAACGTAGTCCTGTTTCATATCTGTAAACTGGCATTAAGTAGAGCTCTCTAGTTCAACTGGTTCAGTTGTGATGACGATTTCCGTAGAGAGAGATTCGATGCGATGTTAGCAATATCGAACATTTGCAGACACTAATCTCGTCATACCATACAACAACATTGATCCGACGTCTCCTTCTTGTTTTCGGAGGTGCGGTGTCGCAAAGACAGGCTTTGTTTACATGCATCGGACGCACGGCTTTCAAAACACGCTTAATAAGCTTTCAAGCTTATGGATTTTAAAATGACACCCGGGCTCCTGCCCATCTTCCGCGGTGTCATTTTAAAATGACAACCGGGCAGGAAGGGTTAAACCTGAACCCGTGATGTGCAATGTTAGATGCATATGTTGCGGTAAAGTAGCTAAATTGATCACTTGTGAGTTTCGTTCTATAAGGAAGTTGGAGCTGTAGACATCGATATTTAGCAGAATTACCAGCTAAAATATGGTTGTAGTACATCTATGAATATATAAAACCCAATTCAACATATTTTTTATCCATCAGAAACCTTGATTATTATTGTATCATTATCTAATATCGATGTTTACAGCTCCAACTTCCTTATAGACTGAAACTCGCAAGTGGTCAATTGTCAACACTGAGAGCTTTGCCAAACCACTCACCTCATTTTGCACCTCTTCCATATGTTTCTTATTATTATTACTGGGGGAGTCGGTGTGATCGCTGTCCCTCCTGGGCGAAAGGTTTAACTGCCCCAGAAAATTTTCCCTGCCCTCTCGCTCCTTCCTCTTATTCTTCTTCTTCTTGGGCGAGTTTACAGGATTGTTTACCTCCCCCTGCGATGTGGAAGGTGATTCGTGGTTTTTATTCTTCTTCTTAAGCAAATTTACTTGATCAGTTTCCTCCTCCTGCGAGTTTAAAGGTGTTCCGTGATCTTTGTTGTTCTTCTTTTTCTTCTTGGATGGGGTGGTCATGCCGACACATTCTTCCGCGAGCAGTCTCCTCGGCAGTTCTTCATCATTGACCTTGCTGCTCAACACGGAGACTGGAACAAATATATAATCAGGGTGTCAAACCGGAGCAATTTTGTTTGAAGACATGAATTAATACGCCTATGAGAAGAAATATAAGAATATTAATATTGAATTGCAATGTTTTGGCCACTTTATCACTTCCAAAGACATAATTTGAACTACTGTATATTCATACTTGTTTTCACCAACTAACTAATTAATTTACAAATAAACCCAACTAATGAAATCAATGAAAGTTGTTGTTGTTGTTGTTGTTGTTGTTGTTCCTCAAGCTGCCTGGCCGAACAGCCCCAAGGCCCCGAATAAGGCCAAGTAATGAAAGTAATGAATACATGTGGTACTCCAAGGACTCGAACCTAGGATATTCACACCAAAATTCTGCACACTAAGCATTAGGCTATCAAGACAGTTAAATGTTTATGCACGAGCCTAACATATATTATGCATTCTCAAATACTGCATATTAATCTTAGCCTGTACATATACCCATAATTTTAGCTTTGCATATACAATACAATACAGTAATAGACTAAAAATATTAGGTTCGGCTTTTGCTTGATACACTGAATGGTATCGCTAGTAAGTCATGTCTCAGCTGCCATTACGTTTGGCTTTCTCTGTGTTGTATTAATGTCTGCCAGATGTTGAATACAGTGAGTAAGTGTAGGATCATGTTTGTATACCTCACTCGGAATGAAGAAATAAAGTTTAGATAGTGCTGATACCAATTATTATTGGTGCCGAAACATCACTTATTTGGCCGATTGTACAGATGTTTAGGCAATCTCCTCGCACCCCTTGCCTCTGTTTCTATCTATCTATCTATTGCCTGACGCCGCGATCCCCGAAGGGTTGGCCACGAACGAACCGCCCCTGTTTCGTCTGACAGTAAAATAGGTCTGTGGCTAATCTCTTCTCATTGAACTTCACTTAGAAAAATAGGTCTGTGGCAAGGTAAAATAGGGCCAAGTTCCCTCATCCCATAACCCTTTCTGTACCGGCTACGTCTTCTTAACTCTATTCTGGCTACTATTAGACAATTTGTGTGCAGTTTAAAAAGGGCCTTTACCAATTGACAGGTTCGAAGTATCTCTCTTAACCTATTTTACTACCACAGATTCTTCTTAAACGGCACAAAATTGTATAAACTTAGTTACAATGATATCGAAATGACGTATCCGGTAAAGAAGGGGGTAATAAAAAAAAAAAAAAAAAAAATTAAGTATTTATTACAGGTGGATGAGACTCGTTAGCCTTGGTTAGTAACCCATCTAGGGGAGATAACCTTATATAAATCCGGGCGAATGGGACTCGTCAGCCTTGGTCGGCAACCTTTCTAGGGGAGTAAACCTTATACAGTACAAATTTGTATTGCTACCTTAGGGTGAAGCAGGTTAGTGGATGGATTAGCCGCACAACTCTGTAGAAAAATAGTGCTAAAAAATACATAAAAGGCCTAAATTGAGTAGTTAATCCTGTAAATCCTTCAGTAAACTGGCATGGGTTGTCCCTCTTACAGGGGATAGGTCTGCTTGGGGGCATTTTGTGTATGGCCACCCCCATTAACCCCTTCATTACCGAGCCGTCTTTTTATTATATTCTAACAACTATTTGACGATTTTATGCAGTTTAGAAATGGCCCCAAGCAATAAACAGGCTTCTAACCATCTCACTTAACCCTTTTTACTACCACAGATCCTTCTTGACCCGTTGAGCCCCGGCTAGTTATAATATTTTGTTCACCCGTCCCAAGCCATTTTATTTATTTTTTTTTTTTGCTAAAATGTAAGACAAGGATGAGAAATGAAAAAAAAAAAAATCACCTCGGACATTTTTTTTTGGGGGGGCCCTCCCCCCCCCCCGGTGGGGGGTGAGCCTCAAAATTTTTTGTTGAGCCAAAATGGAAGAGAATGGTGAGAAATGAAAAAAAAAAAAAAAATCATTTCGGTCATTTGGGGGGCGGGGGTTCAATAGTTCGTCTCCCCCGCATGACCACCCGCCCGGGAGCACTAGGGTAAAAACTGAGTATGGCATTGTACGGCATACATCCTAAGGAGTGTCTCACATAAATCTCAAGCCTCTAGCTCCCATACGACCGGAGTAATGAAGGTTCAAAGTGGCGGTGAACTAAGGGTGTAAAGTATCCCCACTAAGCCCACCACCACCAGCCGCGCGGCTGTCTCGGCCCGCTCACACCTACTGGCCCGGCTCCCACACACACTACGGTACCTCCCCCTCATATTCTCCCGCCATTTCCTACCTTACGAGCCACGTTAGTGTTTTTTATATGTCGGACGCACGTGATGCGTCGCTGGGAGTTGGTGATCAAACACTGCCGACGCATCACGTGCGACGCTGGGTCTCACTGGGTTAAACTGCACAAAATCGCCTAAATATAGGTAAGATCAAATATAAAAGACGTCGCCGGTACAGAAGGGGTTAAGGGGAGTAAAGGCCGCGTCATACAGAAGTCGAACCCACCCGAACCCGGCCGAATCGATTTAAAAATTCAAATTTCAGCCAGTTCCGGTCGATTCTGGAACGCTTCGGGTGATCTTCGGGAAGTTCTTGGGATGTTCTGGGCTTGAGTCGAATCATCCGGTGAATCGGCCAAAAGTTAATTCATGCGTTAACTTTTGGCGATGAATCGGGTCAAAAAACCATTAAAAAACTATCGAGTCATGATCTAGTTACGTTCCAGTTACATTCGGATATATTCGAGTCGTATTCGGGTTACATTCGACCTATTAGATTGTATTTTGAATTGCCGATGATGACTCAAATTAATCGAACTTGGGTCGAATGTAACCCGATGATAGTCGATATTACCCCGAAGGAAACTCGATGATAACTGGATGAATCTCTCATAAAATCGAATGTAACTCAAACGAGTCAAACGAGACTCGATATTGACCCAACCATGACCAGAAATGGCAGAATAACAGACAATGGAAAGTCGATGCTCACTCGAATAACAGTCGAATATCACCCTATCCATCTGTTTTTTCATTGTCTATGCTAGCTCGCTATCGCTCGCCAGGAAGAAATCGACACCTGGATGGGGATAAACGTCTTAAAACAGTTGGCTGAATGGGGCCGAATGGATACAAGCCAGGGAAAGAGAGAAACGGAGAGAGAGATATAACAAAAAAAGCTGGTGACCCCCCCCTTAAGAATTTTGACCTGTTTGTTTAGAACAGGGTATAAGCATATCAATCAATCAAAGGAGGATTACGAGGGGATGACGCATAGCCGCACTCATCCTACATACAAATAAAAACAAATGTCAGGATGGCACACACACACAGAAAGATAAGTACTGTAGATAGTTTATTGACCACGTATTTGTTACAGCTTCGTTACACACACACACACACACACACACACACACACACACACACACACACACACACACACACACACACACACACACACACACACACACACACACACACACACACACACACACACACACACACACACACACACACACACACACACACACACACACACACACACACACACACACACACACACACACACACACACACACACACACACACACACACACACACACACACACACACACACACACACACACACACACACACACACACTATTTAACAGATAGGGAAATGAGGACCAACATTAGAGGAACTTACTCATCGTGGCGGAAAGTTGAGAGTGGTGTGCCGCAGGGATCTGTGTTGGCACCTCTCATGTTCCTTATGTACGTGAATGACCTGCCGATAGGCATAAACTCTTACATGTCAATGTTTGCAGATGACGTAAAAATTATGAGACAAATAACAAATAAAAGTAGTTGTGAGGAGCTGCAAGGGGATTTAGATAAAATATACGAATGGAGCACCAAGTGGAAAATGAAATTTAATATAAGTAAATGTCATGTGTTAAATATGGGAAGAAGTGTGAATAGACCAAATTGGGATGACGCATAGCCGCACTCATCCTACATACAAATAAAAACAAATGTCAGGATGGCACACACACACAGAAAGATAAGTACTGTAGATAGTTTATTGACCACGTATTTGTTACAGCTTCGTTACACACACACACACACACACACACACACACACACACACACACACACACACACACACACACACACACACACACACACACACACACACACACACACAACACACACACACACACACACACACACACACACACACACACACACACACACACACACACACACACACACACACACACACACACGCTACAAGATATAAATTCTAAGCTGAGTACATTGTTGATTTCGTGTGTGCAATGTAGAATATATTGGTTGTAGCATAACTAGTCTACACATTATGAATAGTATTTTTAACTCATTGAAGGAAACGCCACTAATCTGAAAGCCTTCGTGGTGTAATGCATAAGGTGTTGATATTCGGTGTGAGCGTCTTGGGTTCGAATCCACAGACTGCCACATGTGTTTGTAATATTTCATTAATCGAATTTAGGAGTAGAGTTGGTTGTTGGATAGAACATAATAATTCATTATAGAACAAATTTATTATAAGAACCTTTTCAGTACTGGTGATGTCCTAATAACTTTACTCTGGTTACCATTAGACGATATTATTCAGGTTAAAAAACAATTAGCAGGTTTCGAATTGTTTTACTTAATCCTTTTTAATACCACAGATCCTTCTTCAATATACTCTCATTATACTCTTGCAACTAATAGACAATTTTATTCAGCGCAGGAAGGGCGTCTACCCATTCAAATGCTTCAGACAATATCCATTAATCCCTTTAGCTAGGAACAACTTGAGATGGTTCGGCCATATGGAACGTATGGAAAGCGAGAGAATGACTAAGAGGGTGTACGAGAGCGAGGTGGAGGGACAGAGGGGGAGAGGTAGACCGAATATGAGGTGGAAGGATGGAGTGAGGAACTACATGAACGAAGGCGGTGCTGGTTGGGGGGAGGGGCGTCGACTGACTGGGGACAGAGGTGCATGGGGGCGGTTCGTTCGTGGCCACCCCTTCGGGGATCACGGCGTCAGGCAATAGATAGATAGATAGATAGCTACCATAAATCCATCCTAAGCTTCATAAAATCGTCTAAATGTTGCTGAAATCAAATAAATATGATGTCACCGATACAGAAAGGGTTAACGAAAGATAATATAAGCGATTATTTAACTTACTATGATCTTCGACCTATTCGACTGACGTTCGACCTAACTTCTTCTATTTCGGTTGTTGATCGACTGAGCTTCGGTAATAATTCTGGTTATTTCCCCGTCTTCGGGGCATATTCGACGCATGATCGAGGCTTCTTCATTCCACATCGGGTTTCCTTCGAGTTACGTACAGGGATTCATCTACTCATCATCGACTTTCATTCAGGTCCATCGGGTTATATTCGAAATTCATTCGGGTCAGTGTCGGGTTAATTCGACTCTTACTTTCGGTTGCATTCGGGAAAAATATGCAAGTCATCGACTTCGGGCGGCAGTTGGCCAACGTTCGACTTCTGTATGACGCGGCCTTAATGCGTCCGGCAACAGATAGATTGATTTATTGTAATAAACAATTTGTACCAGGTACATAAACAATATATAGTTTATTAGAACAATGAAAACCAAATACAACTCACCCTCTGCAACTTTTGCTCGAGTTTCTCCCTTCCCTTTCTTCTTCTTTTTCTTACCAGTATCTGAAACACAAAAAGCCCACCTATGACTGGAATGACTATGAGAACCAATACAGGGAAATTCACATCAAACTGTACTATAGTCCGTTCAAGCTACGTTGGACAGAAATCGTAACCTCTAACCTCTTTAACTCAAAAATGGCTAGAGCAAACGAGCTGTCAATTTATACACATATTCCCTAGCCAAGCCTATTTGGTAGAAATATTATCTCGATGACTCCAGTCCATTTTGAGTTATGAGAGGTTAGAGGTTACGATTTCTGCCCAACCTAGAATGAATGGACTATACTGGTATGTTGGCCATTCAATCACTTTCAGGCATAATATAAACTGTAAACCATATTTTCAACTTTGCATACCGTATATAATAATAAAGACCAAACATATGGAATTTAGTTTTTACCCGACACCCTGCTATGTGCATGCATACTTCTAAGATTTTTAAAACAAAACTTTATGATAAAATATATAAGACTGTATTAAAATTGACAGTTGATAATATAGTTTGATCAATTATAAAGAGGGTGTGTATTACCGGTACTATTCTACATCTAATAGTGGCTATAACTATACAGTACAGTGTTACTTTACTCATGGTAGTTCAAATATTTCATTGATAGATGTGTGTGTGTGTATTTACCTATTTGCCTATTTGTAGTTAAAATGTAAAACTTGCAAACTAAACAAACCAAAATTGGGACAAGGACAATATAAAGTCAAATTAAATTATCAAAATCGCTATGTGGAAACAACGCTTACTAAAATGAAAATTATTAAATAAAAGAACACAATCCACCACATAGGGTGTACATTACTACATGAGCAAGTTAATCTGTTTCCCAAGCAAACTAATCGCACATATAACAACGCACTATCGTCACGTTAAAGGAAGTAGTCAAGTTTGGGAAGTTGAGCAGGAATTGAGCAGCGCTCGTGTTGTCCTGTCTTAGTTACTTTATTATCAATCCATTTTACTTGTGTGTGTGTGTGTATTTACCTATTTGTAGTTTACAGGAATTGAGCAGCGCTCGTGTTGTCCTGTCTTAGTTACTTTATAATCAATCCATTTTACTTAGACAAGTATCGTAATGGATATTCCCAGTTCCCAGTATTTTGGACTAACATATCATAACTTATGTTGCCCTATTTCCATATTTACTTTTATCCAACCTAGATTTGAACATGTTAATGTTCCTCGCTCTCACCACCTCCCCCTCCAAGTTGTTCCAAGTCTCTATACTCCTATATGGGAAGCTGAATTTCTTTGTGTCCTTACGACATCTGCCCTTCCTCAGCTTAAACTCGTGCCCTCTTGTCCTTCCATTATCCCTCACGAATAGATCTTCCCTATCTACTCGTTCCAAACTTTTTACTCCCTTGAACATCGTTATTAAGTCGCCTCGTTCCCTTCTCTCTTTCAAGGTAGGCAGTTGCAGTGTCTTAAGTCTTTCCTCATATGTCAACTCCTTCAATCTTGGGATCATCTTCGTTGCTATCCTTTGGACTTTCTCTAATTTGTTTATATGTTTTTTCAAATGTGGTGATCATATCACTGCTGCATATTCTAATCTTGGTCTTATCATAGTCATTATCAGTTTTCTTAACATTTCTTCATCCAAATAGTTAAATGGCCACTCTCATATTGGTTATTATTCCATATGCTCCTCCAATGATCATGTTAATATGCTTCTCCGGGGATAGATCATCTTGTATTATCACTCCAAGGTCCTTCTCATGCCGTGTTTTGCCGATTATTTCAATTCCTAATTTGTACTCCCAGCTTGGCCTTATCTCACTTGTTCCCACTTCCAAAACATGACACTTTTCTGCATTGAAACTCATTTTCCAGGTTTGGCTCCATCTGTGCAACTCATCTAGGTCCTTTTGAAGATCCTGACAACTTTCTATACAGGTGACCTTCTTCATGATCTTAGCGTCATCCGCAAACATATTCATATGACTATTCAAGTTTTCTGGCATGTCGTTTACATAAAGTAGGAACATTATCGGACCCAACACTGATCCCTGTGGTACTCTGCTCGTCACACTCCTCCACTGTGAAGATTCGTGTCGTATCGTGGTCCTCATTTTTCTTCCTATTAAAAAGTTTTCCATCCATTTTAACATCCTACCATGTACACCTCCAACAACCTGCAATTTCCACAATAACCTTTTGTGAGGCACCCTGTCAAAGGCCTTTTTCAGGTCCAGGTAAACACAGTCAACCCATCCGTCTCTCTCCTGTGTAACATCTACAACTCTGCTATAAAAGCTTAATAAATTAGATACACAAGATCTCCCTTCCCTGAATCCAAACTGTTTCTCGCTAAGCACCCCCTGTCCCTCAATGAAGTGTGTCCACTTTTTTCTTATAATTTTCTCACAAATTTTGCAAACAATGCTGGTGAGGGACATCGGTCTGTAGTTAAGCGGATTTTCTCTGTCTCCTCCTTTGTAAATTGGTACTATGTTAGCTCTCTTCCATTCCACTGGCAGGTCTCCCTCATTCAGTGAAGATTCGATGATTTCATAGATTGGTTCCACTAACTCTTCCGCACATTCTTTGAGGATCCATCCAGCCACTCCATCTGGTCCCATTGATTTCCTCACGTCCAAATCCTGCATCAATTTGCAGAGTGTGTGTGTTTGAGTGTGTGGTGCAGTGAATGGGCGTGTCATATTGGTGTGTATATGTGAGTATAACGTGTATGTGAGAGTATGGAATTGTGTAGCTAATCAGAAGTGTGTGTATGTACAGTACTGTACTCACTAGCCTATGTACATTCTACCAACCTGGAGTACTAAAGACAGACTCCTGGGATCCCTCCAATACCTTCAGCTTATTCTTACCCATCCTCTCAGGCCGCTGCACACAATCTGAAATATCAATACACATATAGTTGTGAGCTGTTATTAACTATGCACATATTTATATCTGTAATGAACCCAAACATGATAATGTTGTTGCTGTTCCCCAGCCTGTCTGGCCGAACAGCCCCAAGGTCCCGAGCAAGGCCAAGGCCATAACTGAGCGGCCCCACAAAACCCTCCCTGCAATGCATACCCCTAATAAAGCCCAGGTTACCGAAGCCACTCCAAGGCGGGAAGCTGAGGAGGGTGCAGAAACGCCTGGGAAACCAAAGCCCCACCTAAGGCCCTGTGCCCCTCAGCAATTATGAAGGGAAAGTTGAGGGGCAAAGGAAAAATGTGACGCTTTGGCTCCCAGTCTGCCAGCCTCTAGGTTGGCAGTATAGGGGTAGGAGGAGAGGAGTGGAGAGATATATATAGAGAGAAATGCAGGACTAGGTCAGGGAAGGAAGATGGAGGAGATAAGAATGAGAATGAGGGAAGTAGGAAGGCCTCTTCCACTGCTGCGGCTTTCTACGAAGATTTGTCCTTGTGTCAGACGTGGAGGTTGCTGGGCTATCACCCTATCCTAGCAGCAGAGTTGTACGCCATCTACCGGGCCCTCCTCTTTATCGACTTGAGCCTCCCGCCTCAGAACGTGGTCATCTACACAGATTCCCGGTCTGCTGTGCATCTCCTTCTGTCAGTTCGCCCGCTTTCTGCAACAGCCCTTGCCTACAGGATCCAGTCCTCTCTCCTGCGGCTCCACTGACAATGGTTGGTGGATTGTTATCCAATGGATTCCGTCCCACTCTGCCATCAGGGGGAATGTCGTGGCTGACATGGCTGCGGACATGGCTCACACTCTGGCACCGGTCGAACATCTGGGAGAGGGACTTACGGACCCACGTTGCCCGGGTTAGGACAGTCTGCCTTGCCCGCTGGAATGCAGACCTGCGTCCCGCATTGGCAGCTACTACTATCGGCTCCTACAGGACAGACGCGGAACCCCAACCCTGGGCCAGGCACCCTCACCGCGACCTGGATGTGGCACTGACGAGGATCAGGATTGGCCACACTACGCTCTCCGCTCACCTCCACCGGCTGGGGCTTACCGATCGCCCAGCGTGTCGTTGGTGCTCCCGCCCTGAGACGATAGCCCACTACATTTTGGAGTGTCCTAGGTTCCACTCTCACAGAACTACTCTGTGCGGCCGTCTGCGGTGCCTGGGTGTCACTGATTTCGACTTGCGAGTCCTCCTTGGTGGTGCAGGCTTAGACGGTGTTCGACGGGCCCGAGTGGTTCGCCTCCTCTGCAACTTCTTGAGGACGACGGGCCGATTGGTCCACCACTGAGCCCCCCAGGATCCTCTACTGCAGTTGCGAAGGCAGGGCTGTGGCGGGCGTGTCTACACGTCCGAGTTTCGCCCTTTACCAGAAACAAGAAACAAGAAACAAGGAAGTAGGAAGATAAGAATGAAAAAGAAATATAGAAAAGACAGGTACACTGGTAAGATATAGAAGCAAGGGGAGACTGAGAAAAGAGGAGTTTAACGACGGGAGTTGGGAAGCTGAACTGCTATTTAAGGCTAGGGCAGGGGCATTGGAGACGAATAGAAGAACATGGAGGTGGAATGGGGGAGTGAAAGAGTGCCTGAAGTGCGAGGTCGGAGGGATGAGACGTTAGAACATGTAGTGACATAGTGCCAGTGGTATGAGGAGAGAAATAGATTGGAAGAAGAGTTTAAACAGTTAGTGGGGGTGGGAGGGAATGGGAAAAGCAGAAAGAAGAGGAGGATGATGAGATGAAGTTTGTGTTAGGCTTCGGGAATCGGGACGGAAGAGTGGGAAGACAAGGAATTTACTCTTGGAGGAAGTGGAGGAAAGAATGATAAAGTGTAAACAAGGCGAGCGGTACGCCCGAACTCTACATTCTTGACAAATATTCTGCTTAAGCTTTTTTCTTCATTACCTTACTTTACTTCAACTACCCCTTCTATGGCATACCCATTTTCTAAACTGTATCTAGCTCAAGCTTTCTCTGGAGAAGCCGGTGACAGGTAGAATGTAGAGTTCAGGCGTACCGCCAGCATTGTTTACACTACGCGGAGGCTTGCCGTCATGTTCCCATCTATTTTGACTGCCGTTGGATACAATAAAATGTTAAGGGGGGGGGGGGGCCCCTTTGGGGTAAGGTTGTTAGGTTAGGCTAATGTCCTTTCAAAGGGGTATAGGCTAGTAAACACTAGGATAGCTTAGGCCGGTAGCCGGCTGATTCGGACCATGGCTGATTCGGCCCAGGCTTATTCGGCCCAGGCTCATTCGGACCACAATATATTCGTCCCAGGCTTACTCGGCCCAGGCTCATTCGGACCACAATATATTCGTCCCAGGCTTACTCGGCCCATTCGGACCATGATCATTATCATATGAAATTATTATGATTATTTTGAATTAATCTAGTTTTATTAATCTTGTTATTAGGTTTCGTACATACCTGTAGTAGGCTATAATGCTGTTTATATAATATATACATTTATCGAAGGAGTAGATATATATTAACACTTACCGGTATTTTTGTATGATTTTGATTAGGCCTAATAATTGCTTATAAAATATAAATACATATAGTTGTCAATAAAACCTAACTGGAATGCTTATATAGGCTACATATACCGATAATACCATACCTACTATGATTGTGATTAATGCTTATAGTTGCCTATAATTATATAGTTGCCTATTTCAATAAAACCTAACTATAGAATGCTAAAATACATTGTCCTGATTTACTGTTTAACACTACGGAGCATAGATCCTGGCACATGTTTTCATCAAGTAGCTGGTGGATATTTGATGTTGATTATATTGATCCCAAATATCATCCAAGATCTTTTGAGTTTTTCGGACGGGTTTTCTCAGTCGCCTGCTCAATTTACCCTCTTACAAGCTGGACTTAAGAACATAAGAACATAAGAAAATGGGAGTCTGCAGAAAGCCGATTGGCCTAAGCAAGGCAGATCCCTGTCCCACACAACCCCAATTATAGGCTCAACACTCTAATACCCTGAGGATCATCTTACCAAACCGGTTAGAGATTAACGCAGGATTACGGGGTCTGCAGAGCGCTGATTGGCCCAACCCGGCTGATCCCCCTTCACACCAACCCTTCTCGTCCATATGCTTATCCAATTTTTTCTTAAAGCTCCCTATCGTTCTTGATCCCACTATATCACTTGGTAGCCTATTCCACCCATCTACAACTCTGTTACCAAACCAATATTTGCCTATATCTTTTCTGAAACGAAATTTATCTAATTTGAAACCATTGGTACGAGTTCTTTCGCTATCACTGAGCTTTAGTACATTTGTCATGTCCCCTTTGTTAATCCCACTAACCCACTTGAACACCTCTATCATATCCCCTCTAACTCTGCGTCTCTCTAACGAATGTAAACCTAATTTCTTCAACCTTTCTTCATACGGAAAATTTCTAATATTATGGATCATTTTTGTCATTCTACGCTGAATTCTCTCCAATGAATCTATGTCCATTCTGTAATAAGGACACCAAAATTGGACAGCATAATCCATATGGGGTCTCACTAATGACAAGTAAAGTTTTAAGATAACATCAGCAGTTCTGTTACTCACTCCTAGAGATGAACCCGAGAATCCTGTTTGCCTTATTACGAACGCTTATACACTGTTTTCTAGGCTTCAAATCATTGCTAACAAACACACTAGATCTTTCTCGCAGTCTGAATTTTCTAATTCTAAATTAGCTAGTTTATATTTAACATTTGTTTGCATCTTCCCTATCTTTAATACATAAGAACATAAGAACATAAGAAAATGGGAGTCTGCAAAAAGCCGATCGGCCCATACAAGGCAGATCCCTGTCACGCCCAACCCCAATTAAAGGCCCAACTTACTAATACATTGAGTACTGCCCCCACCAAAATGGTCAGGGATTAACACAAGATTACGGGGGGGGGGGGGGGGGGGGGGTGCTGAGCGCCGATTGGCCCACACTTGGTAGATCCCCCTCACTCCCAACCCTTCTGGTCCATATGCCTATCTAATTTTATCTTAAAGCTCCCTATTGTTCTTGATCCCACTATATCACTTGGTAGCCTATTCTACCCATCTACAACTCTGTTACCAAACCAATATTTGCCTATATCTTTTCTGAAACGAAATTTATCTAATTTGAAACCATTTGTACGAGTTCTTTCGCTATCACTGAGCTTTAGTACATTTGTCATGTCCCCTTTGTTAATCCCACTAACCCACTTGAATACCTCTATCATATCCCCTCTAACTCTGCGTCTCTCTAACGAATGTAAACCTAATTTCTTCAACCTTTCTTCATACGGAAAATTTCTAATATTATGGATCATTTTTGTCATTCTACGCTGAATTCTCTCCAATGAATCTATGTCCATTCTGTAATAAGGACACCAAAATTGGACAGCATAATCCATATGGGGTCTCACTAATGACAAGTAAAGTTTTAAGATAACATCAGCAGTTCTGTTACTCACACTCCTAGAGATGAACCCGAGAATCCTGTTTGCCTTATTACGAACGCTTATACACTGTTTTCTAGGCTTCAAATCATTGCTAACAAACACACCTAGATCTTTCTCGCAGTCTGAATTTTCTAATTCTAAATTAGCTAGTTTATATTTAACATTTGTTTGCATCTTCCCTATCTTTAATACCTTGCATTTGTCAATGTTAAACTTCATCTGCCAATTTACTGACCATTCATGTAAGGTATCTAGATCCCTTTGGAGGCACTCTATATCGCTATCTGAATCAATTGATCTCCCCATTTTAGTATCGTCTGCGAATTTACTTATCCTACTAGTTATACCTAAATCTAGGTCATTTATGTATATAAGAAACAACAGGGGACCTAATACCGATCCCTGGGGGACACCACTTTTGACTGCTCCCCACTCTGACTTGGTACCATTTATGCTGACTCTCTGTTTCCTACCAATTAACCATGACCTAATCCATCCCAACAACGACCCTCCTATTCCATGTGCCTCAACCTTTCTCATCAATCTCTCATGAGGGACTCTGTCGAAAGCTTTACTGAAATCTAAATATATAATATCATATGACTTGTCACTATCTACTGCTTCATATACCTCTGAGAAAAAGCTAAGCAAATTAGTAAGGCAAGAACGTCCCTGAGTGAATCCATGCTGAGAAGAATTTATTAAGTTAAATTTTACTAAGTGGCTTCTAATTTTCCTAGCAATAATAGACTCTAGCAACTTTCCTATGATTGATGTGAGACTAATGGGACGGTAATTGGATGCTATCGATTTATCACCTTTTTTGAAGATCGGAACTACATTTGCAAGCTTCCAAGCTTCTGGAACTAAACCTGTTTCTAATGACTTGTTAAATAACTTGGTTGGGGATACTCCTAGCTTCATTATACAGAAGTTCAATTAATAAATAAAAAGGGAGAGTTCCTTTTCTCGCACGCCTTTGATATGTTGCCATCCATCGCATGTAGGCCTATCACAGGTAATGGCTTGATGATGACCACCAACAACTTTGACACACAAAGCAATTATCCATCGTGTCACGCCGGTGGAATAATAAGTTGTACTGACAGTGACACTTTGTCATCAACAAGATTGATATTTGAACCAGACTGGTTCGTCAGTGTCAGAAATGCCTGTCCTCAACTGTACACCACATAGTCTCGAAAATAAATCGTCAATTGACAACTTGCGAGTTTTATTCTATAAGGAAGTTGGAGCTGTAGACATCACTATTTAGCAGAATAACTAGCTATAATACGGTTTTAGTACGGTACATTAATTAATACATAAAACCAAATTCAACATAGGCTACTATTTATCCAGCATAAACCTACATAATTAGTGTAGGCCTAGGCCTATTTGTGTTTAATATCGATGTTTTCAGGCCGAACTTCCTTACAGCCTAAAACTCACAAGTGGTCAATTGAACCATTTATTGGTTGCGAGACAAGGAAAATTAAAAGTTCCCGCCAATCCAATTTTGATGTTTTTTTTTATAGTAGGCTAGGCCTAGGCTAGTTGAATTGTCGTGTATTTTATAAGTTTAAGCTATAGTTCAAAACATTACAGTGGTCCGAATCAGCCAATGCTATGGGCCGAATCAGCCTCTATATGGTCCGAATCAGCCGGCATTGAGGCCCTATACCCGGTCAGAGGTAAGAAGAAGAGTCTGAACTGTCTGATGTAGTCTCCTTGAATGCTACCCAAATAACAGCGTTACCGCTGGCCATGGGTATCCTAAGTGGGATAGGCCTAGCCCGGCCGCCTAGTCTAATTTTAATAGGCTAGTCGTGGAGCCCTGGAGGTTCTAAATATCATAAAATACAACATAGGCTAGAATTCACTAAAGCGGGAGCAAAGCTGTAGATTTACCTAGGCCTAATTTTAAGGCATGAATTAAAACCTAGTCCTAAATATAAACTGCTCTGTGACCTGTGGCTGTGGGGGGTATTTTACTGGGTCTGAGGTCAAGTTGCAACACGGCTGCTTTGCTTGCTTGCGTCTAGGCCTACACATCATTATAACGGATTTAACAAGCTTATGATTAACAACCAACAGTTCTAACACACCACCATGAAGCCTGTCATCCATCCCATTATACTATACCTCACTGGAATCACTGGGAATCAAAATATTTAGGATTTTGAAACGGGAACAGCACGCACAGCACGAGGGTAGCTGGTCTCTGAGGCGCACTTGGCTAGAAATACAATGCCTCAAAGGACACGGTAATGTATTAAAATCAGCTAATCTCTCGTATTACTATCCGAGAAAATTGTATGAAAATTACTTCTACTTAATAAATATATGTATCAACTAATATAAATGAGAATATTGTAAATGCGTCATAAATATTATCGTTAAATGTCCCCAGGTCCTTCGGTGTGCCTGCGAGGACATGGTAAGCCTCCAAATAATTTAAAGGTCTTCATTCATCTCACAGATTTCACCTAAAACACAAACAAACTAAATGCCCTACATTGATTCAATTTCCAGAAGATGATTGAATTAATCAAATCAGATTAGCCTGAAGTAAAATTGTGCTAGATCAACTGAAATATGCTAATACTTCCATTGTTTACGAACTCAAAATATGCGACATGGAAACTAACACCACAACCGACCGGACAAACATCCTCAGAGAAGACGTCCTCCAAGACTTCAAGGAAGAGTGGAAAATAACCATAGCTGGCATACAATACAGTAACATCAAGTCAGAGTGGTCAGTGTGGAAACACTCCATCTACAAGAACAAAGCCTTAAACACCGCGGCTCTCCGCCTCAGAACAGGACACACCAGACTGGGAGGGCATAATTATGTACAGGATGGGACTGCAAGAAAATGAAAATTGTCCGTACTGCATCACACCTGAGACAGTGGAGCATTATTTACTCCACTGCCACAGACATTACGGTGCCCGCACCCACCTCAGAAGTGTAGTAACCCAACAAGGAGGAACATTCAACATCAAGCATATCCTAGGTGGAGGAGACCTCAGACCTACCACAGCACAGTAAACATGTAATCGCATCAGCCCTAGGAACCTACATCAGAACAACAAACAAAATCACAAGCATATAAAATTACCATCCAACTGAATCTGTACTATACCACCACTGATCATCATCATCATCTCTGACCTCACCCTCACCTTGACTTAAATCACACAGTACACATAGAGCAGTACTGTACTGTACTACAACTGATCATCATCATCATCTCTGACCTCACCCTCACCTTCACTTAAATCACCCTGACCTCAAAAGACAACGACAAACTTACCCCCCATATACAGTACCGGTAGTATAAAATCCACCTTTACTATCTCTCCTAACCCCTATTATACTAACAATTGTTCTTTTCACCCCTCCTAAAACGCCTGTGCAGTAATCTGGAGACACCACAACCCTCCAAGCAAACTGCACATTTAAACAATAAGAAGAAGAAGAAGAACCTTCTATTGAGCTTGTCCCCGGCTTCTTGCGATTCCGCAGGACTGTCCTTTAAATCGGCACTAGCTCAGAGTGTAGGCATAGTTGGAGGATAGTTGGGATTTGGGTTTGGGATTTTTTTTTTCTCCAGAAAACACATGGGGTTTCCTTCATGTAATTCATGCGATTTTAACACCCATTTGTTACGGAAATGTCCTGTTTTTACCATACTCCATCACCC
Source organism: Paralithodes platypus (assembly GCA_032716605.1). Lineage (NCBI taxonomy): Eukaryota > Metazoa > Arthropoda > Malacostraca > Decapoda > Lithodidae > Paralithodes > Paralithodes platypus. The sequence continues at coordinate 891,085 of CM064525.1, forward strand.
CAACAAGTTCCATATTTTGTTATTAAGCTTACCTTAATGCCGTGGTGGTCAAGTGGTGAGCACGCTCGCGTGTGAATCTGAAAGATCCGGGATCGAATCCCTGCCACGGCGGACATATAGTGGGTGCGGTAGTACGTCCTAGCATGTTTCACATGCTTGCACCCAGTCAGGGGACATCCTGACGACGTATACAGACAAAACACATAACAAAGCCACTCCAACACCTTCCTCTCTCTCCCTTCTCAACACTCTTCTCTGAGCTATTGCCGATAAAAATGGCATGTTCAGTCCTGTAAAGAATCGTAAGATTCAGAGTCGTAAAGATTCCAGGACGAGCTCATTAGCGGCGGATCCCCAGATCGACCGTGGTGATTGTCACCTAAACATCTACAAAACTAAACTAAACCTACAACCTAACTTAACCTGCGAGCTGCCGCTCCAAATCCCCACTGGTCTTAGAAGTGATATAGGCCTAAACGTTAACAAAATACTAAAAATACTGTGGAAAAGTGAAAAAAAAAAAAAAAAAAATCACAGATTCAAAATGGATGCCTTTCCCTTAATATTAAGTCCACATACTGTAGTCTAAAGAAAAATAATGTAATTTCCACAGGTAATGGCATATATAAAAATGATGTACTGGTAATAAAGATTGTAGCCTATATATGTTACAAGATTGAGATATCTCGTGCATCTCGATCTCGATTGATAATGTGTAGGGCGCTGGACTTGCGCATATCACACATATAAGGGTATTAGGGTGGAGGATGGGGGGGTCAGGATATAGGATGGGGGGAGCTAAGTGGAGGGTTTATGGTGTGTGTGTGTGATGTGGGCGAAATGTTAGTTTATTCTGTGTTTGAATGTGTCTAGTGTAGGGCTATTTATTGTATCTTCTGGGAGACTGTTCCAATCCCGTATGGTTCGTGGAAAGAATGAGTGTTTGTAGAAGTCAGTATTAGTGTGGTATGATTGGTAGTTATGAGAATGTGTGTTACGAGTGTTGCGGGTGTTTGAGTTGTGTAGGTATTCATGTTTTTTAATGTCAATATAATTGTGAGTGATTTTATACATTACTGTGAGTCTGTGCCTGAGTCTTTGTGTGTTAAGGGTTTCCATGCTTATTTGATTTTTGATACGGGTTGTGATGCCTGGGGTTTGCGTGTACTTGTGTGTGATGAACCTGGCTGCTTTTGTGTTAATTTTTTCAAGTGTGTTAATGTTAGATTGAGTGTATGGATCCCATACTGCGGCGCAGTACTCCAGTGTTGGGCGAACAAGGGTGTTATAAGCTCTGTGTTTGATGTCTCGTGTACAATGGTGTAAATTCCTCCTCAAGAACCCTAGTATGCGGTTTGACTGACTTTGTATGTGATGAATGTGGGTGTTGAATCTTAGGTTGGTGGAGAGGTGGACGCCAAGATATTTGTGTGAAGGAACTGATTCTAGTGGTTGGTTGTGTAATGTGTAATTGAAAGTGATGGGTGATCGGGAGCGGGTAAAGCGGAGAAGTTTACATTTATCGGGGCGGAAAGACATCTGCCAGGTGTTCTCCCAATGTTCGAGGGCACTTAAGTCTTGCTGGATAAGTCCACAGCCGTTTCTAGTCAGTATGGGCCTAAACATCAAACTATCGTCGGCAAATAGTCTAGTAGAAGAGTTAGGTGTTGACAGAGGAAGGTCATTAATATAAAGAAGGAAAAGAAGAGGGTCTCGTCGGTCCAGTTGTTTAGTTATGTCATGATATGTGGCAATGAGTTGTGATTCGCATGATCTTTTGGGCCGAAATCCATGTTGTGCGTCAGTAAGGATGTTGTCTGCGTCCAGAAGTTGTAGGAACGGTGGTCAAATTAATAAACGTATATCCCCCCCCCCAATCTATCTTACGCTAAGATTACTAATTGACCTTCCCACCACTGATCTATACACACATGGAAGGTCTGTGATGGCTCAGAGCGTGGGACCATCGGCGACCATCTTGGTAGATCAACCCTCTGATATGATTGAAGGGTTGGAGCTCTTTTCTGTGATTTTTATATAGCATCAAACTATGTAAGGACTTATATATGCAATGCTTTCAAAATCAATATAGAAACACTATAGAAAGCAAAATGGTAATATAATGTGGTCTTTGTCAGGGTGCCCAGAGAGGTTATGCAGTGGGCCATGAGGAAACTTGAAGTAGAGGAATGGTTGGTGCATGGGATAATGAAAATGTATGAGGGGTTGCAGGCAGCCATTAGAGTAAATGGGGGCTTGAGCGAAGACTTCCCTGTGAAGTTGTGGACTTTAGAACAGGACTCTCACGGGAGAGAAATGTAGCTGTTAATTGACTGATTTGTTATGCCCTCTGAACCGCTTTAACTTATGGCATCTCTGAGTATCCGGGCCCTGGCCAATAGACTAACACAAGGCCTATATCAACGTCATGGAGTTAATCATTCAGACACTCTCTTTCAGCAGGTTAATAATTCAAACACTCTTCATAATTTGTTAATAAATATATGGTGCATGACATAGATAAGTGTAAATTACAGTTTAGTAAAGTTTTAAAAATTTGTATAAACGAATATTCTTACAAAGAGCACCAATCTAAGGGAATCTGCCTTGTGTGGGCCAATCGGCTTTCTGCAGACTCCCCTTTCTTCTATCTATCTATATGCTCAGGCATATAGATAGATAGAAGAACATTTTAGATAGAAATTAAGATAATTTAAGATAATTTAGATTAGAATTTAGATATAATTTAGATAAATTTAGATAGAAGAAAATAAGAAAATAGAGAAAAACTCCCATTTTCTTAAGTAATTATATTACAGTATAAAATATAGGCGGTGTCACACAAACGATTTTTCCGTCATTTTTTACAGGCAATTGTAGTAGAGCAGCTTCAAAATTTAAGTTTTATAAAAGTTAAACTACGGTACCTAACATAATCTACTTTCAATCTACTTTCAGATTCCAACGCGATTCTAAAGAAAAAATGCACAAAATTTATCACGAAGGGGATTTTTTTTTTAAGCTTGATGGAGGAAACTAAACAATAATAAAATATATAATACATAAATAAATAAAAATCTCCCCTTAAGAATCTTATAAACGTGAATGATCTAATATTGGGTGAAGAAATGCAAGTCTGTCAAAGTGGGGGGAGCTGCACCGAGGGGTAGACCTAGAAAGACGTGAGATCATGTCATATGATATGATCTCAGATCTACAAATCTAACACGTGAGGCAGCCCAGAACTGAGTTGCCTGGAACGCCGCCTTTAGGACATAAGGCATTATATCATGCAGTTCTGATGACAACATTTCCATTATCTTCTGGCAACGTTTTGACAATTTCATGCAGCTTAGGAAGGACGTTTATCAATTACAAGGCTACAGACTATCTCAATTAATCCTTATAGCAACCATATATCTTTCCTAAGCTTCATAAAATCGTCTAAATGTAGCTGAAATCGAATAAAAATGAATTCACCGGTACTGGAAGGGTTAAGCCGCACCTTGTGTGTAAAACTCAGGTATGTAAAATTATGTATGCATGTATTTATAGGTATATATACAGTATGTAGGCCCACTATTATGTTATATTAACCCTCTCCGACATATGACGCAATTTTGAGCCTATTAGGGATACTTTAAAGCCTTTATTACCATCAGGTTTTTTTACAACCTTATTTTAGTTTCTTATTGCTAATCTGGCAACCTCTGCGTCATATATGTCTGAAGGGGTTAAGTAATGGATAGTGTGGTAGAGGCGGATATCCCAACATCTGAACAGTACGGTTGACTCTGGTGGCAGCGGCTATAAGTACAGTCTTCTCCTCAATGGTGTAGGGGTTCAGTTCCGTGTTACCCTCTCTCTTGAACGGACCTTTAATGTGGCCCAACATGCACGACATCCTTCCTTCGTCCACCGGCACACTGTTAGGGCACCGTCATGAAAAAATAATACTTTAAATTTTCAATTATCATTATTTTCTATTACTATCATATATCAATGTAAGACCCAATGTAAGGGGTGTGTAGGGGGTGGGGGTTGGGATGGGGGGGGGGGTAAAAACAACTGACAGTCGCTGGCTGAAATACGTACAGTTCCCTGCAAAAGTCCCTGAACACTCAGCCAAGGATACCCCTTGAATATTCCACACAAAAAGGGCGCATGGTTCGCGGTTACTTTATGACCATCTACTTTCGCCCACTAGATGATAAGTAGGGTGGGCAAAAGGGGATGGACATAAAGTATCCGCCAACCAGGCCCTATTTGCGCGGACTTTTCAAGGGGTATCCTTGGCTGACTGTTCAGGAACTTTTGCAGGGAACTGTACGTTATATCACGGTGGTCTCGAGCTTGGGAGGTGGGTTTCGTGGCATTTAGATTTTGCCCAGTGAAGGCTACCAAAGCTCGAATTTTGACACTTTTGCTTATGTTTTTTTCATGTTTCATACCATCACCCCCGCCTCCCATGTAACGTAAAGGCAAACAAGGACTTTTGAAACTGGGTCAATGTCTCGCCTCCAAAGTTTTCTGATAATTACTAGAAAAAACATTTAATGTGGCGTCTTCATACTGAAATATTACCCAAGGAAATCGAGGAGGTTGTGCATGGTGGTGTTGGGTTGTGTGAGGAAATGTTCATAGTAGAGAAGATAAACCGGGGTTCGAGTCCATGTCAATCGGTCCAATATCAGCGCCTCCCACTGGGCCAATGCAGGAAACACAAAGCGGCGGAAAGCTGTATGGAGGATTGAAATTAAATTATAGTTCACAACTGTATATTTTTATCTATCTATCTATTGCCGGACGCCGTGATCCCCGAAGGTGTGGACACGAACGAATTGCCCCCATGCACCTCTGTCCCCAGTCAGTTGACGCCCCTCCTCCAATCCAACACCGCTTTCACGCATATACTTCGTAACTCCATCCTTCCACCTTTCTCTCGGTTTACCTCTCCCTCTTTGTCATAAGAAAATTGATTTAATGGTACCTACAATATGATGAAAATTTAACTTAACTCTTTCTAAGCTTAATAACATCCTCTAATGGCAACCAACATATGATGAACATTATTGTCATTGTGCTTAAGGGCCTAAAAGCGCAGCATAAAACTGGTTGTTGAACGGACCCTCTTTGCTGAAGTCCGCATCAGGGAGCTGCTTGGTGTGGGAGCCGGTGTGGTCGTACTTGTAGTAAGATATTAAGGCTCTGTGGAGATAGATACAGAGATATTAAGGCTTTGGGGGATAAAACAAAACAAATCTATGTGTATATAAGAGACCACAATTATCCCCCAAATTGAAAGAGTAACAGAGAGCCAAATACAAGGTAAGTTGGAGTCTTAAGTCAGGAAGAGACGTCAACCTTGGTAGATACATACGATAATTTTATCAAGTCAGTATTCAATGCACAAAATAAATACATCCCCAAAAGAAAATTTAGATCAACACAGAACCAACCCAAATGGATGAATAATAGACTATTAGATCTTCTAGGACAAAAGAGAGGAATATATAGAAAAATTAGAAAAGGCGAAATTCACCTACTTGCTTACTATCAGAATCTATCAAGACAGGTAAAAAAGGATATTAGGAAAGAAAAAAGAAATTATGAAATTAAGGTTGCCAATGACTCAAAAAATAATCCTAAAGCTTTTTACCAACTATATAAATCCAAGGTTAGAGATGTAATTGGTCCCCTTAAAACTTCGATAGGAGAAATGACAGAAAATGATTTAGAAATGTGCAGTACATTAAATGGTCAATTTCTTTCCGTTTTCACTAATGAAAATTTGGCACAGTTTCCAGAAGTCCGTAAGGTATATAGCGATAGTATAGAAAATAGGTTAAGTACGGTTACTATAAGTAGAAATGATGTGCTTAAGGAAATTGACAGACTGAAACCTCATAAATCGCCTGGTCCTGATGAGGTATATGCTAGAGTATTAAAAGAATGTAGGGATGAGTTAAGTTACCCATTAACATTTTTATTTAACAAGTCATTGGAGACAGGTATAGTTCCAGAAGCTTGGAAGCTTGCAAACGTAGTTCCGATCTTCAAAAAAGGTTACAAATCAATAGCATCCAATTACCGTCCCATTAGTCTTACATCAATCATAGGAAAGCTACTAGAGTCAATTATTGCTAGTAAAATTAGAAACCACTTAGATACATTTAATTTAATAAATTCTTCTCAGCATGGATTCACTCAGGGACGTTCTTGCCTTACTAATTTGCTTAGTTTTTTCTCAGAGGTATATGAAGCAGTAGATAATGACAAGTCATATGATATAATATATTTAGATTTCAGTAAAGCTTTCGACAGAGTCCCCCACGAGAGATTGATGAGAAAGGTTGAGGCGCATGGAATAGGTGGGGCGTTGTTGGGATGGATTAGGTCATGGCTAATTGGTAGGAAGCAGAGAGTCAGCATAAATGGTACGAAGTCAGAATGGGGAGCAGTCAAAAGTGGTGTCCCCCAGGGATCTGTATTAGGTCCTCTGTTGTTTGTTATATACATAAATGACCTTGATTTAGGTATAACTAGTAGGATAAGTAAATTTGCAGACGATACCAAGATGGGGAGAACAATTGATTCAGATAGAGATATAGAGTGCCTCCAAAGGGATCTAGATACCTTTCACGAATGGTCAGTAAATTGGCAGATGAAGTTTAACATTGACAAATGCAAGGTATTAAAGATAGGGAAGATGCATACAAATGTTAAATATAAACTAGCTAATGTGGAATTAGAAAACTCGAATTGTGAGAAAGATCTAGGTGTGTTTGTTAGCAATGATTTGAAGCCTAGACAACAGTGTATAAGCGTTCGAAACAAGGCAAACAGGATTCTCGGGTTCATCTCAAGGAGTGTGAGTAACAGAACTGCTGATGTTATCTTAAAACTTTACTTGTCATTAGTGAGACCCCATATGGATTATGCTGTTCAATTTTGGTGTCCTTATTACAGAATGGACATAGATTCATTGGAGAGAGTACAACGTAAAATGATCCATAATATTAGAAATCTTCCGTATAAAGAAAGGTTGAAGAAATTAGGCTTACATTCGTTAGAGAGACGCAGAGTTAGAGGGGATATGATAGAGGTGTTCAAGTGGGTTAGTGGGATTAACAAAGGGGACATGACAAATGTACTAAAGCTCAGTGATAGCGAAAGAACTCGTACCAATGGTTTCAAATTAGATAAATTTCGTTTCAGAAAAGATATAGGCAAATATTGGTTTGGTAACAGAGTTGTAGATGGGTGGAATGGACTACCAAGTGCTATAGTGGGATTAAAACGATAGGGAGCTTTAAGATAAAATTGGATAAGCATATGGACGAGAAGGGTTGGGTGTGAAGGGGGATCAGCAGGGTTGGGCCAATCAGCGCTCTGCAGACCCCCGTAATCCTGCGTTAATCTCTAACCGTTTTGGTAAGATGATCCTCAGGGTATTAGAGTGTTGAGCCTATAATTGGGCTTTGTAATTGGGGTTGTGTGGGACAGGGATCTGCCTTGCTTAGGCCAATCGGCTTTCTGCAGACTCCCATTTTCTTATGTTCTTATGTTCTTATAATATCTGGACATACGGAGCTTGAAGCAGTTTAAGGCATAGGATGAGGGAGAGAGTTCAGGTTTAGAGATATATATAGACAGATAAAAAGTTTTTTCCATGAGTAAAAAGAAGACAAATGCAAAAGCTGCCTGTTATGAGTGACACCCCTCACCCCCAATTGAAAAAGTGACAGAGCCATATCATATTCAAGGTACGTTAAGAGTCAAAACATACTTACATATATTTATTCATCTATCCATCTGACTCACTTGGCCGGGTTCCTTATCAACATAACGGTGGGACTTGAACCTGAGTTGTGTCGGTACCGTTCCTTGTAGTTAATCTTCTCCATGTCCATGAGGGTGGCTCCGTGGGTCTTCTGCACCAACGTCTGTCCGCTGTTCATCCCCAGTTTTTCACCTAGGAATCCTGCACAAAAATAATAAAATAATATATATAAATAATTATATAAAATGAATATATAATTAAATTAAATAAATCCAATGAATAAATAAATATATAGAATGAATAAATCAATATATTTTTTTTTTTTTTTTTTTTATTTATTTATTTATATAAATATACAATATATATATATATATATTTTTTTTTTTTTGCCAGACGCCGTAATTCCCGAGAAGGGTGGCCATGAAGATTAGGCGTTTTGTCACGAATTGCTAGGTCAAGTTGCCCGGGCTTGACATCTACCAATAAAATTTTGACAGTGAGGATTCGATCCGCCGACCCTTTGATCAACAGCCGACGCTAGCCACGGTTCGCGGTAATTAATAATAATAGAGTAATTAATATTAAAGTCAATTATGGCGGCCTTAATACAGAATTAAAACAAAACTGAAAAGTGTGAACCTCGCTTAAGATTAATCTGTGACCTGCCCTGCCAATTGGTGCCAATCACATAGACAGAGACCATGAAATTAACCCTATTTAGACCGAGGGAGTCTTTATCAAATGCTTCCTACCCTCTTGATAATTTGTGATGTTCGGAGTTTTCATCAGGGTTTCTTGAATCAATGCTAGATGATTCTACATAGCGGAAACCTATGAAAACAAAAATGTCTGCTTACTGTATATAAGACCTAGACATACAAAACTAACAATGGTAATGTGTAGATGATTTCCTATTACACTACCTGCTGTATATCGAAATAAATCCAAAATATTCCTAATACATTTAGATGAAAACGCATACATCATGAAGGCCGGGTTTACTGTCGTGGCTAAATGATATCGACGGCAGATTGTATGCATAGCAAAAGCCACAACTAAGAAAAAATAACTCTTACCAGATCTACGAATGATGCCATCCGTATAGACCGATCCAGTGAAGACCCCGAGGCTGCGAGGCGGCTTCCAGCAGGTACTGAACCCATGTGATACAGGCTTTACTATGACTACTACTGCTACTACTACTACTATTACTACTACTACTGATACTACTACTACTACTACAACTTAGAAGAAAAACCCATACCAGCTTTACGAATGGTGCCATCTGTATATAGCGATCCAGTGAAGACCCCCGAGGCAGCCTCCAACAGGTAACGAACCCAGGTGTTGCCAGACCCGGGGAACGACAACAGGTCCACACCAGGCAGCCCTACACCAAACCTGTGTTGGTGGTTTAATGGTTTAGATGCTTATGTTCTGGGTGTGGTGTCCCGAGTTCGAATCCCGGGAGGACCATTATGCTTTCATTAGTTTATTGAAGTGCATTGGGGTTTGTAATAATTGATGATTAATGTTAAGCACGGGGTTGTTACCTAATTAAAGGGGAGGTAGTCACTTTTTATGGACCCCCTTCTTCCTCATGTTTAGCCACGTTAGTTTTCAGATTTTTTGATGTTCGGTCCAATAGTTACTCGATAGTAAGACTTTTCGCCCCATTTCTTAGTCAATATTAAGACTTCGTGTTAATTAGGTGTCAATTTTTTCCTGGCGAGCGAAAGCGAGCCTCATATTTAATAGGAACCGGCCTTTGGCCGGAAATTTATCTTGAAGGAGGGTCTTGGGGGAGTGTTTGTTTAAGCTTGATTGATGTCTAGGGTGGAAACTGTTGGAGTGGCTTTGTTACTATGAGGCTAGTTCAGCTCTATAAGAACGTAAGCACATAAGATAACGGGAGTCTGCAGAGAGCCGATTGGCCCACATACGGCAGATCCCCTTCACACCCAACCCATCTCGTCCTGCCTCACCTGGTCTGGTAGTTGTGGCAGGGGTCGTCTAGGGGGTCCTCCTTCCACAGGGGCCAGGAGGGGCCCGTGGGGTCCAGGGGCATCGCACCCTCTACTGCAGAAGGAAGTTGGATATTAAGGGGAGATGGTCTATTTTTCTGGCCCTCCCTTCTCCCTCAAGTTTAGCCCCATTAGTTTTAAGAGTTTATGATGTTCGGTTCAATATTATGACTATTTGTATCATTTAGGTGTCGATTTATTCCTGGCGAGCGACAGCGAGCCTACTGTATATTTTGTATGAGGAACCAGCTTTCGGCCGGGAAATTTTTCTACCGAAAAAATTAAAAAAAAATCTCGAAAGGGGGTTTTAGTGGGCTTTTTTTGTTATGCTTGATGAAGGTTGAGAAAATAATAAGGCAAATAAATACGCCCATCCCCCCTTAACCCTTTCAAGTTTACAATGATGCTTACCTTCTGTATATTCTGACCATCAAGAGACGATTTTATTCAGCTTAGGAAGGGATTATGGGAGTCAGAGGGTTAACCCATACAATACTGGTGACGACATTTCCATCATATTCTGGAAACTATTTGACGATTTGATTCAGCTTTGGAAGGACATATATAAATTAATAGGCTACAAACTATCTCAATTAATCCGTTTAGCTACAATACATCCTTCCTAAGCTTCATAAAATCGTCTAAATGTCGCTGAAATCAAATAAAGGAGATGTAACTGGTACAGAAGGGGTTAAGGGAGCTCAGACGGTATTGTGCAGCATAATTTACTGGTTCGGCTCAATGGCTTAAGGAGGGGGTTTACTTTGCTCTCTAAACCTCCATCAAGCTTAAAATAACACCCACAAGACCCCCTTCGATATAAATGTGCAAATTTTTTGGTAGAAAAATGTCCCGGCCGAAGGCCGATTCCTCTTCAAATACAGGCTAGCTATCGGTCGCCAGGAAAAAAATCGACACTTAAATGGCACGAAAGGTCTTAATATTGGCAAAGAAATGGGGCAAAAGGTCTGAAAATCGCCAAACTAAAGGGGAGAATGTCTTGAAATATCATACCTAATAGGGCTAGAAATACGGGAAGAGGAGGACTCGAAAAGCCAACTGCCTTCCCTTAACTGAGATAGATGTTACCCTTTCGATACCTAGAGGGTTTTCCTAAGCTGCTTAAAATCGTCTAATGTTGGCCAGATATATAGTGAACAATAGCTCATAGTACTGACTGGGTTAAGGGTGGTGACCTGCTCTCTCTCTCTCTCTCTCTCTCTCTCTCTCTCTCTCTCTCTCTCTCTCTCTCTCTCTCTCTCTCTCTCTTTCTCTCGGGATATATAGCTTCCATCGTTATTTTCAGCATTTTTTTCAGGATTTTGTTCTTAAATTCTCTTTCTACAACCCACTTACCCAGCGGTTGCTTTATCTTCCCATGGAGTATGCGTCTTATTTCATCACTGTCTGAAAAATATATAAATAAATAGATACAGAAAATAAAAATACTATTACTATTTCTACTAACAATACTACACTACTACTACTACTACTACTACTACTAATACTACACATAATAATACTAATACTAATACTACTAATACTAATACTAAAAATATTATTAATAAAATAATAATCACAATACTACTACTACTATTACTAATAATAATAATAATAATAATAATAATAATAATAATAATAATAATAATGGTTCTTAAAGCTAGCGCATGCTAAGCCAGCTAAGGATAGCCCAATAAGGCCGATTAGGCGAATGTCCATTGGGGTCCTGTACTACTACCCCATCCCCTTGCTCATGAGGCACGATAACGACTCAGTGCTTGTGAAAAACCTTTACTGCACCGAGCGTGGGCCTTCTGGGTGGAAGTCCAAGACGCCAGTCACTACACCAGCGAGCCAGGGATACATACCCTGAGCGAACCTCAAGTCACCAGCTCACCACATTTAAGGGGAGGCCGTTGCTTTTTCGAGTCCTCCTCCTCCCTCATGTTTAGCCCTATTTGTTATGAGATTTCAAAACATTCGCTCCATTAGTTTGGCGTTTTCAGACCTTTTTCCCCATTTCTTTGCCAATATTAAGATCTTTCGTGCCACTTAGGTGTCGATTTTTTTCCTGGAAAACAATAGCGAGCCTGTATTTGAAGAGGAATCGGCCTTCTGCATTTTTCTACCGAAAAATGTACAAATTAATATCGAAGGGGGGTCTTGTGGGTGTTTTTTTTTTTTTTTTAGCTTGATAGAGGCTTAGAGAGCAAACTAAACCCCCTCCTTAAACCATTGAGCCGAACCAGTAAATTATGCTGCACAACACCGTCTGAGCTTCCGACGCTAAGTCGTCCTCCGCTTGGCAACACAAGTCGTATTCTGCTTGTCGACCGAATAAGTCGTATTCTGCTTGTCGACCGAATAAGTCGTATTAATGAATTAGTTAAGAAGGATCTGGGGTAGTAAAAAGGGTTGAGTGAGATAGTTCGAAGCCTGTTAATTGCTGGAGGCCCTTTTTCAACTGAATAAAATCGTCTAATAGTAACCAGAATAAAGTTAAAAGGACGACACCGGTACAGAAGGGGCTATAAGCATCGATAAATCAGTTGCTAAGGAATTCAATATTGACAAAGAAACGGGGCGAAAGATCTTAAAATCGCCAAACTAATGGGCCGAACGTCATAAAATCCGAAAACTAATGGGGCTAAAGATGAGGAAGAAGGGGGACCAGAAAAAACCCCGACTCATCTCCCTTTTACTTATACTGATTCATCTCTTCTGTCTTTTGTAAAGGCGACATCTCTTTTATTATTGGATTTCAGCTACATTTAGATGGTTTTATGAAGCTGAGGAAGGACATGTGGTAGCTAAAAGGATTCATTGAGATAGTATGTAGCCTTTTATGAAGCTGAGGAAGGACATGTGGTAGCTAAAAGGATTCATTGAGATAGTATGTAGCCTTTTATGAAGCTGAGGAAGGACATGTGGTAGCTAAAAGGATTCATTGAGATAGTATGTAGCCTTTTATGAAGCTGAGGAAGGACATGTGGTAGCTAAAAGGATTCATTGAGATAGTATGTAGCCTTTTATGAAGCTGAGGAAGGACATGTGGTAGCTAAAAGGATTCATTGAGATAGTGGGTAGCCTTTTATGAAGCTGAGGAAGGACATGTGGTAGCTAAAGGGATTCATTGAGATAGTATGTAGCCTTTTATGAAGCTGAGGAAGGACATGTGCTAGCTAAAAGGATTCATTGAGATAGTATGTAGCCTTTTATGAAGCTGAGGAAGGACATGTGGTAGCTAAAAGGATTCATTGAGATAGTATGTAGCCTTTTCATTGGTAGACGTCCTTCTTAAGCTTCACAAAATCGTCTACATATAGCTAGAGTAAAATGAAGACGTCGCCTGGACAGAAAGGGTTAACCCCTTTTGTACTAGTGACGCCATCTTTCCATATATTCTGGCTATTAATAGACGATTTTGTGCAGCTTAGGAAGGATCTGTGGTAGTGAAAAGGGTTGAGATAGTTCGAAGCCTGTTAATTGCTGGAGGCCCTTTCTAAGTTGATTATAATATCGTCAAATAGTAGCCAGAGCAAATATATAAGGTCGGCACCGGTACTAAAAGGGTTAACAATACTTAACCCCTTCAGTACCAGGGACGTCCTTTTCATCATAGTCTGGCCACTATTAGACGATTGTATTCAGCTTAGGAAGGACGTCTAGCAATAATAAGACTTCAATCTATCTCAACCAAGCCTTTTAACTACCCCAGGTCCTTCCTAAGCTGCATATATATTGTCTAAATACAGCTAGAAAAAAGGGTTAAGGGGGGTAACTTTTTTTTTTTTTTTTTATCTTTCTCTCCTTTTCTCTCTTTCTCTGGCTTGTATCCATTCGTCCCAATTCAGCTAACTGTTTTAAGACGTTTATCCCCATCCAGGTGTCGATTTCTTCCTGGCGAGCAATAGCGAGTCAGCCGGAGACATTTTTCTATCGAAAAATTAAAAAATTTAGCTTGCTGTCAAAACAAAAATATATATATGCTGGCTCGCTACCGCTCGCCAAGAAAATATTGACACCTGGATGGGGTTAAGCGTCTTAAAACAGTAAGCTGAATGGGGCCGATTGGATACAAGCCAAAGAGAGAGGGAGAGAAAGAGACAAAAAATCGAGGTGGGCTCCCTTAACAATACTTTAGCACACAACCACCGTAACTGCCGAGTAATTTACCCTTTGAGGCGCACTTCTTTCATACTATCTGGCTATAATTTGACGATTATATTCAGATTAGGAAAGGTAGGCTATATAGAATTCGGGGGTTTAAATGAAATAGTCTTTACCTTTTTAACTCTCACATATCCTTCCTAAGCTGTATAAAATCGTCTAAATACTTAGATAGCCATAATAACCTGTCAAATTTGTGTCATGATCCTCAAGGCGTTAATATCCTTATTGACAGCTTGTACCTGTTCCTCTTGGATGGCGTCGTTGAGCAAATGGGAACTTTTGAATAAGCTCAACATGTATCTGTGCCTCATTTAAAGAAAAGTCCTTTTGATTATAAAATAATATAAACTACCTACCTGGTATAATAAAGTATATTAATTACATTAATTCCATAGCAACACACCAACGTAAACAAAATTAAAAGTAATATAATTCAATCATCCTTAATACAGATTTTATAATGGTTACCAAAAAAACCCTGAATATATCAAACTAAATCCAGGAATAGACTGTCTGACGTAGAAGATGCATCAGATTTGCAGCTGTGGAACGATGAGGTAGAGTGGATGGGATCATGGGGACCGGAACTGAACATGTTATTTATTATACATTGATCATGGGGACCTGGATCCGAACCCTGACTCTCAACCTCGGTCACTTGGGGGACTGGTCCAACACGGAAATTTTGTTGTTGTGGAACATTTAGATTACAAATGTTGATACATAAAACCATCGTGTAAAGACCGTAATGGAGTATTTTCTTAACTATAAATATATACATTAATCCACCGATCCACTCACCGTCCCCAATACCCCACCACTGGAAAGCCTGATATTTAATGATGTGAAGACCTTGGAGGGGCTTCACAAACTCCAAGTGGAACAATAGGGAATGAGCCGCGGCATTCATTCCTATTAATGTAGTGATATCCCTTCCAACGATGATTATTTTAGTAAAAACGGAAAAGTTTGGGGCCAAATATAGCAGTATCACTGATACAATATTCAATAGATCGGTAATAATTGCTTGATTTACATCGTTAGTAACGATAACAATATTCGTTAATGGGAGAGCGTCACCGAGAGTAGTTTTGTTACCGAAAATGTCACCAATATTAATGTGCTTATGTTTGATTACTAACAAACATGTTAGATCAATCAGATGGAAACAAAAAGCGACCCCCAGCAGAACTCCCCTTAATACCTTATTGTTGCACATCTTGTCTTTGAAGGACAGTGGCAATGTCGTTGACCTATATACGATTGATGAAGTCATTATACTATTAAATATATTTATAAATTATAAATATAACTCAGAACTAACGCACACTACAAAACCACAACTTCTTGATAGCAAGTGAAGACGAACAATGGTTAACTGGAGAGTGGAAAGGTTTGGCTGAGGCTCCGTATATTGTCGACATTATATAACATTACTTTATTGTTCTCTTTATATTACTTACTACTTGTATATATAATAATGAAAATATGTACTATAGAAATATGATATAATATATTATACCCTAATCTTGATAATGTATATGTGTAAAATAGAAAAATTGAGACATATTTTGCCATTTATTGTTTTGTTATCCTTAAAATATAGTTTTCTATGGATTGTGATCGAGAGAAAATTAAATTAAAAGGGTGTCTATTATATAATTAACTTCTCCCGGAATGTCTAGTTTCTTTTTTATTTACTTACTATTACTATTATCTTTGCTTTTGAAGTATATTTTTAAAACCTCTCACTGTATAAATGTTTCTATTAGTTTTATGAGGAAATGTTATGTTGTTATGGCCGTTTCGTACCTAAGACTGTATGTCGATGTTTAAGGGTGATTTTCTGGATCCCCTTCTCCCTCATCTAGCCCCATTAGTTTTGAGATTAAAAGACGTTCGGCTCATTAGTTTGGCAATTTTAGGACCTTTCGCCCCATTTCTTTGTTAATTTAAAGACATGTTGTGCCATTTAGGTGTTGATTTTTTCCTGGCAAACGAAAGCGAGCCTACATTAGTAGGAACCAGCATTTTTTCCCCTTCAAGCTAAATTAACACAGTTTTCGATAGAACAAAATCCCGGGCCGAAGGCCAATCTCTTTCAAACTACAGGCTAGCTATCACTCGGGCAGAAAAATAATGACACCTGAATGGAGTGAAGCATATATTAATTCGCCAAATTAATGGGGTGAAACGTCTTATAATTTCCTAGCTAATGAAGCAAAATAAGGGAGTTCCAAAAAGACCGCCCTCGGCCCAAATAGTGTTAAGAGTATCAAGAGTGGGACTATAACTACATGGGATACGGGGGTCTGCTGAACGCCGATTGGCCCACACCTGGTAGATCCCCCTCACACCCAACCCATCTCGTCCATATGCCTATCTAATTTTATCTTAAAGTTCCCTATCGTTCTTGATCCCACTATATCACTTAGTAGCCTATTCCACCCATCTACAACTATATTACCAAACCAATATTTGCCTATATCTTTTCTGAAACGAAATTTATCTAATTTGAAACCATTTGTACGAGTTCTTTCGCTATCACTGAGCTTTAGTACATTTGTCATGTCCCCTTTATTAATCCCACTAACCCACTTGAATACCTCTATCATATCCCCTCTAACTCTGCGTCTCTCTAACGAATGTAAGCCTAATTTCTTCAACCTTTCTTCATACGGAAAATTTCTAATATAATAAGTCGTAGGCGTGTGCATAAACCTTTAACCGTCCTGGTGGTGTAATGGTTAAGGTGGCAAAAATATGTGTGTGATAACCCGGGTTCGAATCCCGGTGGATCATATATACTTTAATTAATTTCATTGGGGGTGTGGTGGTGAGATTAATAAAAATAATATTATGGATCATTTTTGTCATTCTACGTTGTACTCTCTCCAATGAATCTATGTCCATTCTGTAATAAAAAACACCAAATACTCCGCATTTTAATTATTATTATTATTATTATTATATTTTATTATTATTATTATTATTATTATTATTAGTTATATTGAATATATTTAACAGTGTAGCTTACCACTTTCGCGAATGTTGACGTCGTTTGGTAGAGCTTCTGGTGGTGGTTGTGGTTGTGGTTGTTGTTGTGGTAGATGTGATAGTAGTTGTTGGGGGGGGATCATGCTGTATAGAAAACGGGAACGCAGATCAAACATACAGTTGACTCCACAAGTTCCTTTACCAAACATCATAGACAAGAATGCTTATCACCCATATTATCTACCTTTAAAGTGACAAAATCTTAAACAAAAAACATATACATTACGGTGACCGGACATCTCAACCAGTAGATCATTTCAACCAGTAGCTCTCAACCAGTACCAAATCAACCAATACGGTTAGGTTAGGTCAGGTTAGGTTAGGTTAGTACTATATTTTGGCACTGGTTTGGTTGGTCTTGGTTGATTTGGCACTGGTTGAGAGCTGTTGGTTGATATGGTCTACTGGGTGAGATGTCCGGGAACCTTCTACTACTACTACTACTACTACTACTACTACTACTACTACTACTACTACTACTCACATCAGGTAAACAGAAGCACACATACAGGCCAATACAACAGTTCGTCTTGTACGCCTCTTTACGAAGATGTGCATGCTGGAGAGTCTGTTGGTGAGGAATACAAAGGAATACAACAAATAAGAAGGGAGTACAGAGGTTAATCTGTTGGGGGGAATACAAAGGAATACAAACTACAAGGGAGTACAAAGGATAATTTGTTGGTGAGGAATACAAAAGAAAAAGGGAGTACAAAGGATAGTTCAGACTAGATATTAATACAAGTGAATACAAAGAAATACGATAGTCATTCTTGAATCGGTAAAGTATGTACAAAATCAAAATATACAAAAGAATATAGAGTAAAAAAACAAATATGCAATAAAAACTAGATAATAGTCTGTCAGGCGCCTGGCCCGTGGAGCTGCTTTACACAGTATATGAAGGGCCCTGCCTGGAAGTAATGTGGCCTGGTATTGTGGCGTGCTCCGCTGCATGTCTGCCTGCTGTGACCAGAACCTCTCCGGGAGATCTGGGACCTGGGGATCTTTTGCTGGAGACCCTTCATGATCCTTTGTCTCTGGGTATTCTCCTGGGCGACCTAGAGGTATGTGACATTTTTATTTTGTATTTAATTTTGTTGTTTCTGTTCGGGCTCTGTCTCGAGTCGGCCATCCCCAGCTATTATGAGGCATGTGCCTGAATATATATATATATATATATGTATATATATATATATATAGAGATATATATATATATATACTGTATATATACAGTATATATATATATATATATATATATATATATATATATATATATATATATATATATATATATATACAAATAGATAACCAAGTATAAAAAATATAAACGAATACAAAGAGAACACACGAATCCAAAACCAAACTAGAGGGGCAATCGGTAGAGCACATTCCTTCGCCTACGCTGGCGGAGGTATGCGCTCTACCAATCGCTTCCTAAATTGAATCACTTGTTCCTTGGCGCATATACTATTTGCCTGCCAAATTTCGTAAAAATTGAATAATAACTTTTTAAGATATCTTGCTTACAAACGGACAAGGAAGCAGAAAGACAAACGGAGACAAAAACGTAAACTTCTCCAGCTTCGTTGGCGGAGATTAATATACGCAAGAATATCCATGAAAATAAAGACATGTATTAGGAAGATTGTCAGCTTATTTAAGTATTTGGGCAGTGTGCTGAGTAAAGATGGGAGTATGGATGAAGAAGTGCGGGAGAGGGTGCAACAGGGGAAGAGGGTTGTAGGAACACTGAAAGCAGTAACAAGAAATAAGGTGGTCAGTATGGAAGTGAAGATACTGAAGAAGTCCTTGCATGACAGTGTGGTAATCCCGACACTGACTTATGGAAGTGAAGCATGGACGTTGGTGGAGAAACTCAGACCAAGAGTGAGAGGGGTGGAAATGAGTTACTTGAGAAGTGCGTGCGGAGTTACATGGAGGGATAGACAGACAAATGAGGAAGTAGGCGTGGTGTGGAGGTAGATGTGCTGGAAAGTGTGAAAAGGAACACCTTGAGATGGTTCGGTCATATGGAACGTATGGGAAGCGAGAGAATGACTAAGAGGGTGTACAAGAGCGAGGTGGAAGGGCAGAGAGGGAGAGGTAAACCGAAAGAGAGGTGGCAGAAGAGTGAAGAAGTATATGGATGAAGGCGGTGCTGGTTGGGAGGAGGGACGTCGACTGACTGGGGACAGAGGTGCATGAGGGCGTTTCGTTCGTGGCCACCCCTTCGCGGATCACGGCGTCTGGCAACAGATAGATAAATTCGGAAACTAAGAAATAGAAAGGAATAGAAATACACTTTAATAATGTACAGTATAAAAAGAGTAATAAAAAGGTCTATAAAACCATTAGGTATACTTGAGGGCGAGTAATCTGTCTACACTTATAATTAGATAGATTTATTACCACCGATAAACATTTAACCCCTTCTGTACCGATGACGTATTTTTAATTTAATTCTTGCTATATTAACACGATTGTGTACAGTTTAAGAAGGATTTGTGGTAGTAACAAGCGTTGAGGGAGTTTAAGAAGGATTTGTGGTAGTAACAAGCGTTGAGGGAGTTTAAGAAGGATTTGTGGTAGTAACAAGCGTTGAGGGAGTTTTTTAGAAGCCTGTTAATTGCTGGAGTCCATTTTTAAACTGAACGAAATTATCTAATAGTAGCCATAATTAAATCAGAAAGACGTGGTCGGTACGAAAGGGGTTAAGGGAAAATGGTTCGTTTTTCTGGACTCCCTTCTCCCTCATGTTTAAGCCCATTAGTTTTGAGATTTTAAGACGTTCGTTCCATTAGTTTGGTGATTTTGAGAACTTTCGCCCCCATTTCTTTGTCAATATTAAGATCTTTCATGCCATTTAAGTGTTCCAGAGCTCAGCTGTTGAATAGTGTTCCAGAGCTCAGCTGTTGAATAGTGTTCCAGAGCTCAGCTGTTGAATAGTGTTCCAGAGCTCAGCTGTTGAATAGAAGAAAGATTGAGAATAGCATTTCACTCTTGGGTTGGAAACTTGCACAGAGTAGTGGTGGGATTGTGTTGCAAGACGGGTACCACGTACCCTACGTAGAAGAGGTGGTATACAATGGGAACGCATACTTCATTTAACTCCTTCTGTACCTCCTTCCATGCAGTTCTGTCTTTTGTCTCCCTCACTCACATAGAAAAAAAAACAAAAACAAAACAATGCCCAGGTGTGTTGGAGGTTGGAAAGGTAATTTACAAGGTGGCTCATAATCCCTTGATAATTTATGCCAGGCGGGTAACCCAATGATTTTGCTACCTTGCATGCATAGGTTGGAGGGAATTATTAGCTGTAAGGGGCAAGACTTTATTATTTGGGCCTATTTTTTGTTTAATGTATCGTAATCTACAAATGTATAATAATGCATAAATCTATATTAATGTATAATAATGTATAAACCTATAATAAAGTATAAATGTATAATAATTTATTTATGTATGTATGTATATACTCAGGCACATACCCAATTGCTGGAGGTGACCGACACAAGACAGAGCCCGAGCAGAAACAACATTTGAAGTTCCTATTATCAGGGTCCGGGATCACTTTCGCGTTCCCGCGCCCGTTTCTCTGTCTCCTCGAGTAGGATAATTATACAAGGGGAGGAGGCTTCCTAGCCCCCTGCCCCGAAATGATATATAACTAATTTATAAACCTATAATAATGTATAATTGTATAATAATGTATAAAATGTATAGGTCAAATAATGTATAAATGTATAATTACGTATAAACCTATACAAATTTATAAATGTATAATAATGTATACGTATACAAATGTACAAGTATAGTAATGTATAAAAATGTATAAGTGTAATAATGTACATGTATAATACTGTATAAATGTATAAGTGTAATAATGTACATGTGTAATACTGTATAAATGTATAAGTGTAATAATGTACATGTATAATACTGTATAAATGTATAAGTGTAATAATGTACATGTATAATAATGTATAAATGTATAAGTGTAATAATGTACATGTATAATACTGTATAAATGTATACAAATGTGGGAGTAAAATAATGAATATATACATTTTGGTTTTGTGACTGCTGGAACACCTGTACTAATAAAATTTGGGTAATTTGGTTCGTGATGATTATATAAAGTTCATGTGTATGTGTGTGTGAGAGAGAGAGAGAGAGAGAGAGAGAGAGAGAGAGAGAGAGAGAGAGAGAGAGAGAGACAGAGTGAGTGTGAGTGATTTGCTTTAATTAACAGTATTTCCGGATATACATTAACCATTGATGCACGATTTGCTTATTACACACACACACACGCATATATATATATATATATATATATATATATATATATATATATATATATATATATATATACGTGTGTGTGTAATAAGTACTGTGTATCTTGCATCAACGTGTACTGTATATCCAGAAATACTGTTGATTAAAACAAATATCTCTCTCTCTCTCTCTCTCTCTCTCTCTCTCTCTCTCTATCACTACTTATCACTACTACAGGGGATTGTACCGAGTGATTGGAAAGATGCGAACATTACGCCGATATACAAGAAGGGTAGCAAGGCCAAAGCGAGTAATTACAGACCAATTAGCCTAACTTCAATTGTAGGAAAAATCATGGAAAAAATCATTAGAGATAAGATAGTAGATTACCTCGAATCAAACAACCTAATCAAAAATAGTCAACACGGCTTTAGATCAAATAAGTCATGCCTAACAAATTTGATTGAATTTTATAACAAACTATTCACATATAACGACATGACGAAATCACTAGATATAATCTTCTTGGACTTTCAAAAAGCTTTCGACAAGGTGCCTCACCGAAAACTATTGGCTAAACTGGAGAGGATAGGTATCAAAGGTGAAATTCATTCTTGGATACAAAATTGGCTTACAGACAGAAGACAGAGAGTGGTGATAAATGGAGTGGAATCGGAGTGGGAGCCTGTCACTAGTGGAGTTCCACAGGGTTCAGTCCTTGGACCGGTCCTGTTTCTCATTTACATTAACGATATCGATGTAGGGGTAAACAACACCATTTCCAAATTCGCCGACGATACAAAAATAGGAAATACAGTCCTGAACGAAGATGATAGAAATGCGTTGCAATCTGATTTAAACAAGATATCAGAGTGGTCGAAAAAATGGCAGATGCCCTTCAATGTCGATAAATGTCAGGTGCTGCAGGTTGGTAGCAGAAATATGAAATACAAATACGAAATGAATGGCAAACAAATAAAAACCGCAACGGTAGTAAAAGACCTAGGGGTACTAATATCTGAAAACCTAAAAACTTCCGACCAATGTATAGCAGCTGCAAATAAGGCAAACATAGCATTGGGCTTTATTAAACGAAAATTTACATATAAACATGAAAACGTAATAGTGCCACTGTTCAAAAGTATGGTGAGGCCCCACCTTGAATATGGTGTGCAGTTCTGGTCACCTTATCTGATCAAGGACATTGTAAGACTCGAGTCAGTACAGCGTAGAGCGACGAAGATGATACCCTCATTAAGAAATAAACCATATGAAGAAAGACTTAAACGATTGAACCTGTTCTCATTAAAAAAGAGGAGGTTGAGGGGTCAGCTTATTGAGTGCTTTAAGATACTAAAAGGTTTCGACAAAGTCGATGTAAATGCACTATTCACATTAAACAATACTAATCAAACTCGCGGAAATGGAATGAAATTAAAAACCAAAAAGGCAAACCTAGATGTCACAAAGAGTTTCTTCACCTACAGTGTGGCGACAGAGTGGAATAAACTACCAGCGAGAGTGGTGGAGAGCGACACAATAAACGCTTTCAAGGGAAGGCTTGACCTCTATCTGCAGAGGGCTGGGGTGATATGAAAAAAAAAAAAAAAAAAAAAAAAAAAATGTATGTATATGTATGTGTGTGCACTGTACAGTATGTATATATATACTGTATATATATGTATGTATGTGTGTATGTATGTATGTGTATATATGTGTGTGTGTGTGTATATGTGTGTACCGGTGTATATATGTGTATGTATGTATGTATGTGTATATGTATGTATGTATATATGTATATATGTATATGTATGTATGTGTATATGTATATGTATATGTATATGTATATATATATGTATATGTGTATGTATGTATGTGTATGTGTGTATGTGTATATATGCATATATAGTCTGTAAGGCCAGACTGCCTAGTAAGGACCTTGAGGTCTGT